>CM076577.1:191353601-191939570 GCA_034641835.2 Pinus albicaulis
AGTTATTACACATAAATATTAAACCTTTTCAGAGCTTAATTTGCAAGACAATGAGTTAAACAGTAGTATTTTTCTTTGTATACTGCGCCCAACACACCCTTAGACTGGACATAATGCTTTGCAGAGAATTGTCTCCCTTCCTAGCCTGCGTTGTAGAGCACTGTCTCCCCTTAGAGACTGCATTCACTCCTGAAAGTACCCAAATTCCCTTGAATTTTCCTTTGCAATTTGCTTCAGTTTTTTTTGTTGCTCTGTTTTGAAATTTTGATGCTCAATTGACCAGTGACTCTATATAATTCTTCTCCTTTGACTGAAAATTTGTTCAATGTTGTTTTAAAAACATTTTTCTTTATCATTGAAAATTTTATTTCAAAGTACTTTTTATGGTCGCGTTAAGAATAATTTTCTTTCGAAATAGAAAATTGTTGTAAAATATTCATTTCCTTGATAGGAGAAATTGTTGTTGAAATCCTAGTTTTTCCTTCAAAGAAGAAATTGTTGTTTGTATTCTTCATTTATCGAAAGTAAAAAGCATTTGAATTATTGATTTAGTGCACCTAGTTTCTTTTTTGCATTCATAATATTAAGGAAACTAAAAAGAAAAACTTTCATTTGCATGTAGAATAATGTGTGTTTTGCAAAAGGAACATTAGGAAATCTGCATTTATTTTGTGATTCATTGATTTGTTTTTGTTCATTGATTTGTTTGCTCACAAATTATTTTCTCTCTTCCCTTAGTACCTAGGTTCTTCATTGAAAAAGCTAAAAGTGAAAGATTGTTTATCATAATTCTTAGCTTGCATTTTAGGAATTTCATACACATCATCGCGGTGAACCTCTGAAAGGAAAATTGTTAACCAAGATCAACATAAAATTAATCTCAATTTACTTAACAAAGCATTGGAACCATAATGATAACATTTAGAAGGTCTAGGCTAGAGACATGTTCTAGCGTCGTAAAACATAGTAGCTAACGTTAACTTGTCTGCGATACATTCTGAGTGTGATACCTCACTCCACGTACGTAAGTATATCGTAGCTCATTCACGTACTTTTGGGTATATCGGGCAGTGTTACAGTACGATAAGTATAAAGGGGTGCTCTCACTGTGCGGTTTCGCATCAGACAACGCTAATACGGACTTGGGCCTCCACGTACCTTTGGGTATATTTGGGAGGACAAATTTAAGGTGCTATCCATCCATAGTGAACCGAGTCGGCTTCCTTGAAATTTTGATACACCAAACAAAGCATTCGGGGAGATTACCTGCTCGTACTTCTTGGTTCGCCAGGAGGTATTATGCAATTCACATTTTCTTGGTAAACCCTTTTTCCTAGAATTACCCTCTTTTTGTTTATTTGATTTTGGTTAAAATAAATGAGTATCTTGGAAGAAAAAAATCCTATCCCCCGTCGTTCGTGTAGATTAGCTTTAAAACCACCTTTACCACTGGAAGTTACTTTTGGTAGGCAAAGGAAATCACGATATGCCAAATCAAGTACAATTCGTACCTCTGGCGAAACATCATCTTTTTAAACCAGAGTTAGCTCAAATTTTTTCCACACATCCCGGTTCACCTACTATTGTCGAAATGGAGACTTCACAGCTACCCGTGGGCACGATCCATTCAATCGTTGAGACCATACCTCCTGGACCTGATGTTGTTCAATCACAAATTGATCCAGATCCTGTCTCTTCTTTGCCATAACATCTGAATCTTGAAGTCGAACAACCGGAATTTGTTCTACCTTGGTCATCCCACAAAGTTTTGTATCTATTGAAACTCCTATATGACATAGTCAACCGTCTGAAATATATTTTGGGCCTGACGGTGAAGTTCTTCCTCCTAGTTTAATTGTGATTGATGAAATCCCACAAGAAGATACACCTTTAACTCCAACGGATTTTGGGGAGGACCTTTACCTGTACTAGTATTTTCCTCAATCGTTTTCATCTGCTTTTGTTGATTATGTTCCCATTCAATCTCCTGTTGATTTTTGAGGGTATATATTTGGTCAAACAACCATGTATGAACCAACATATTCGGTTGGGTCTGTTGTTCCAATTACCTTAGCTCCTACCCTCACTAGTCCGTCGATGTTCACAACCTCACCAGAGTCATATTTGCACGGTGGCCCTTCGGTCCCAACAGGTTACAAATCATTGTCTGGCACTTTCTCTGGTGCATCTTCATGATCATGGTCTTTGCCAATGTTATCATCTATTATTTTAACTGGTAATCCTATCGTTAGTACTGAATGACTTGATTCATTACATACATCATCAGGGCAATATCAAGTCGGTCCTTTTGGGTCAATTCCTTTAAGTACCATATCAATTGGACTCCCAACATTTGGAGAAAATTATTTTCCATCTTATTATCCTCCTTATGCTAGGGGGCAACCTTTGGTCACCCAATATGACAGGTGTCAATCACTTTTTGGTCAAACTAATGTTGACATGAATGTTTGTCAATAGCAACCCACTCTGCCTATCCAACCACAAACGGTTGTACACTCGTATCAACCTGTTCAACCTGTTACACCAACTTCATTACCACTTGTTAATACATCTATACCCCTATTACAAAATCAAAATATTGTACATCAACCTTATCAGGCAGGTTCTTCGACTCAATATCATCAATATTTGGGTCCACAGACTCAAATTCCTTTGGTTAATTTACAACAACCTGTATCAGGAATCATTTATTCACAAGCTGGTGTACCATTTTATGGGATGTCAGAAACACAACCTGGTTATACATATCAACCGAATCCAACTTATACTAATTTTGGTTATAACATTGGTGTACAGACCCCTTGGTAGCCATAGGCACAAATGCCTCAAAATTCATTTAAAAAAGTATCATATCTAGGTTTTGGTCAATAGAATCCTCAAGTGTTTGCTATCCAAAACAACCCCTATCTGGGTTACCAGAAGAAAATTCCATATTTTGGTGCTCAAAGGCCTGTTTCCCAAGGAATTCCATCTTACCCTGGCTATGCTCAACCTGACCTTAATCGACAGTTTCCTTTTGTTGTAACTTTGGAATTACCAGATTTAAATCGGTTAACCGACGATCCTATAAATTATGCTCCTTGGTGGCCAGTCATACCTCATAAATTACCCTCCGATATTCCTAACTTCAATGGAAACCCTGGAGAAGATCTGTCGACTCATGTCATAACTTATCATTTATGGTGTTCATCAAATTCCCTGAATGATGATTCTGTGTGACTACGTATTTTCCAGCATACGCTTATAGGTCTGGCTACTAAACGGTACATTGAGTTAACTAGAGATTATTTTGACAATTTCACTTCCCTAGCTACTGCATTTTTGACCCATTTCTAGTTACCGATCAGATACGAAACTGGAATGGAACTCTTGACCAACTTCAAACAAACTAATGCTACTCACATTTCTGATCATATTCATGAGTGGCATCGTTGTCGATGAATGGTTAAGACATTTGTTCCAGATAAAATCCTTTCTGAATGGTTCATTAAGTCCCTGTTACCATATATAACTGAGGATGTGGCTAAGGGTGGCGTCGTCACAGAAGAGCAAGTTATCGCTCATGCCCAATATTTAGACTTGATTTACACTTAGTCCGGCACGCTCTATGAAAAAATTCCTAATGTGCCACGATCTAATTTCAATGTTCCTCCTCAAATAAAGGACTCTCATGCTGGAGACAGCTTGATAGGCACTGCAAACACACACCATGCTACTGCATCTGATCCTGCTCCTACTTTCGAAATTAATGCCATGTCATTTGACAAAGGCAAAAGTGACAAGAAACCAAGAAGTAATAAAAATGGGAAATCAAAGAAAAATAAAACTTCTAACTCGCAGGAAAGATCATCTGATCAACCATCAAGACCACATAAACCTCGCTATCCATGCATAATCTGTAATGAGGAACATTTTGTTAGGGATTTTCCTCATTGTGCTGAAGTCTCAAAAATCATCAAGACTTCCCATGCATCAGCTGTGTTGACAGACCCATTTCCAAATCCGGACACCAATTTGGTTGCTACGGATCCAGCTCCTAGTTCCAAAGTGTTAATGTTATCCACCACAAAACCTTCACAAGATATTTTGGGGTCAATGTGGAATAAAGACTATGGTAGTCCGGCCACTGATCAACCTACTACCTCGACAAAAAATCCATCTAATAAATCAGTAACACCTACTTTTATTCCTGAATTGACAATTAAGCCACCAAAGGGAGTAATTCATAAATCGACATATAATCCTCGAGAAAGAGCTGCACAAAATTATATTATAGTTGAATATTTGGCTCAATCCCCTTCAACTATGTCTACTCTTGAGGTATTACAAAATTGTCCCTCCTAGAAGCAGGTTTTATTGTTGGCCATTGGTGGAGTTGATCCGACTAATTCTAATCTTGTCATCTTTAATCATACGGGCTATGTGCCGCAACTACTAGTAGAATTGGCATTCTCCATACAAATAAATGTTCTCAATCACCTTTTTCATCGCACTATTATTGATGAGGGAGCGTCTACGTGCATTATGTCTCTAAACTGTTGGAAGTCACTTGGCTTGCCGTGATTATCACAATCATCAACAACGTTGAAGCCTTTTGATGGAAGTACATATAAACCTTGTGGTATTATCAATAATCTACATGTTGAACTTGGGGTAAAAATAGTGAATATTGATGTCGAGGTTGTTGACGGACCCCTTGATTGTAATATTTTACTTGGAAGACCATGGTTATATAAAATGACTGCCACTTTTTCTACATACTTTAGAATGATTTCCTTTCCACATAAAGGTACAATCACAGTAAGTAATCAATTATCATTTTTTTCCTCCGATTCGCAGGTAACTGGAAGTGTTCTGTTTGTTCACTTACCCCAACTAGAAATTCAGAACATTGGTGTAGGACTCTTAAAGGGTTCCATTCTTATGGGAAACTTTGCATTACCTCCGCTCGTGACGTTGGAGAAAATTGCAAGTATAGAGAGCTGCTACATGATCTCTTCCACACTATCTGGCTTAAGCGAGAGTATGGGTGATTTTTATATTTCTATGTTGGATGATGTTTTACCGCCCAACCCTACTGAGCTGGCATAGAAATCAATCTATTTGTCTTGGGCGGAAAATTCAAAATTAGCATCGCCGAGTGTTTGGGTTGATCGTTCCTTAGATTTTGTTACTCCATCTGATCCATTTTGCTCAAATTTTTTGAAAGCTATGATGTCAAAAGGAGAACCATGGAAAGATTATTGTCATCGTTCCCATATTCCTAATTATGAAGAAAAACATCTCAGTGAAATATATCACCCATCCATCAAAGCTTTCTTTTCGAATTCTTTACCGATTAATGCAATTGACTTTGAGTGAAATTTATCAAATATATAAGAAATGATTTCTATTGATTTTTCGACCAAACCAGACATTGTAGAAAATATTCATGTCAGTGTATCTTGTTCTCCATTAGAACTTGATTCATATCGTTCTCTTTTTTGTGAATTTCGTGACATATTCACTTGGTATTACGAGGAAATGCCAGACATAGATACTAGTATAGTTGAACACATTATTAATATGTATCCTGATGTCAAATCGATCCATCAATGGCTTTGTTCTGTTCATCCAAAGAAAGCCGCTACCATCAAAGAAAAATTTGAAAAACTTTTGCGTGTTGGTTTAATATACCCTGTTCCGCTAACTGAATGGGTTTTCAATATCGTTCCTGTCATGAAAAAACAAGGAACCATTAGAGTGTGCGTCGATTATCATGATGTTAATCATGCTTGTCCAAAAGACAACTATCCTACTCCCTTTATTGACTAGATTATTGATGATTGTGCTGGATGAGAAATATTATCATTCATGGATGGATTTTCCAGCTACAATCAAATCAATATCCACCCAGATGACCAACATAAGACAGCATTCATCTGTCCCTAGGGCACATTCGCATATAGGAAAATTCCGTTTGGTATAAAGAACGTTGGGTCAACTTTTCAGAGAGCAATGGATTATGCTTTCAACGACATCAAGCACATTGTTCAACCATATCTAGATGATTTACCAGCGCATTCATGAAATTGGACTGATCACCTGATGCATTTGAGAGCCATTTTATGACACTGCTGACACTACAATATATGCCTCAATCCACATAAATGTGTGTTTTGTGTTGGTTCTATTCGATTTTTCAGATTCGTAGTATCAAAAGAAGGAATTCGAATAGACCCACTGAAGGTTCAAGCCATTCTTGATTTTCCTACACCATCAAACTTACTTCAGATACAGAAACTTCAAGGAAAGGCTAACTTCTTGAGAAGGTTCATTCCAAACTATGCCAAAATCGCTAAAGGATATACTCGATTATTGAAAAATGGGGCTCCCTTCCATTGGGATCAATTTGTGCAAGATTCTTTTGACGTTGTCAAGGACACTCTTGTTCAAGCGTTATTAATGTATCCTCCTAATTATCAAAATGATTATTTCCTATATATCATCATGGCTAAAATGACCGTCGCTATGTTTTTGGTCCAAGTAGAAGATGGAATTGAACATCCGATCTATTATTTGAGTCATAATCTCAATGATACGGAATTTAAGTACTCGTACATGGAAAATCTTGCCTTGGCAGCTGTTCAAGTTGTCCAAATATTTCGCCATTATATCCTGCTCTGAAAAACAACAATAGTTTCGGATTGAAACCCCATGACCTATATCTTATCACGTCAATTGCTAGGGGGGAATATTCAAAATGGATTGTCATTTTGGAGGAATTTGATTTGGAGTTCATCAAGTCCAAGTCAAAGAAGTCTTTAGTTTTGGCTGATCTTCTCTGTGACCTTCCCTCTAATAGTACTGCTACTACGTCGAAACCATCTATTCCATATGAGTCTCTGTTTTTGATTGGATGATATGATCCTCGGTATGGGGATTTAATAATTTATTGTTGGGAAAAATAATGAGAGGGGTGGGTGAATCAGTATTTAGGGAATACTCAAATCTTTTTACTTTTTCTTTCTCTAAAACCCATACGCTACTTCACTGAGCCCAACTCGCGTATACACGCAGATATCCTTCATAAAACTCGCATATACACAGAGATCTTATTATGAATTTATTTCTTTACTTAGGTCTATGCATCATTCATTCATCAAATGTTTAGTTAACAGTAAGTATGTGCAGTAATAACAGAATAAACCATCACACATAAGCAACACACATGAACACCAGGATTTTAGGTGGAAACCCAAGTCGGGAGAAAACCACCGCTGCCGTTGTCTCAGCCTTCAATATTTTATTATAGAGAAAACATCTTACAACTATGTACTGGCGTAGACTCATACCAGCACGCAGGAACCCACCTGCAGAAGGCTACAACCTTCTCTCGTTTACCAGCCTCTCCTAAAAGGGAGCTATGACCCCCTGCTCTCGTTTACCAGCCTCACCTGGAAGGGAGCTACAACCCCCCGCTCTCGTTTACCAGCCTCACCTAGAAGGGAGCTACAACCCCCTGACTGAAGGCTACAACCCTTAGCACCACCATGGACCACGTTTCATCAATTTTCATACTGGATCCAACCCACACAATTAAGCTCAAGGAACATTCATCAAACCAACAACTTGCTCTATAGCAGCATAATCAATATTCGAACAACCCAGATCATCATTGACAGATAGCAGTAAAACATCATAACAGATCAGACATTTCAGACCACATACTTCAGCAAACCCTAAATTACATACGCGCTTTTTCTTCACTGAACCTGCGTATATACGCGCTTTCACAAATACCAAACCACGTATACATCTGCACACATTTCAAATATGACTTCAATTCCCCTACACGCTTTCGCTGAATACAAGCCGCGTATATACGCGCTTTCTCCTTGACGAACCTGCGTATAGATCTTCAGACATTTTAGGGCAGTGCAGCTCTCCAGAACAGATAAACAGCTCAGATCTTCATTCTTTACTTTAGCACAAATTCACCAGATCAAATATCTAATCATTCCATAAACAGATCCAGAAGATACATATACATTTCAGATCTAGAGATCCCTCTTCATCATTTTCTTCATAGGTGCATCATAGATTCAGATCTATCATCAAACTGTTACCCTTTCCATTCAGATATACTTCAAAGAGAAGTATTCATTCAAACCCAGACATCTTGCACACACATTGCACAATGAATTTCTTCTCCTTAAATAGATCTAGCCTTTGACAATACCATGAGCCAAAACCACACAACTTCCGATGGTATTCCTGGACGGGATCACATAGACAATCCAGCGCTCAATACAATGGGTCAATACCATGGTAGTAACCCCTGGTTTTATTCTTTTAGAGTGAAATTGAGCATACGTGACTTGGCACTTACTTTTCCGCGTGCATACGCTACTTCTCCTAAACAAACCCGTGTATGCTTTGTGTCACACAATTTTCATCATTGTTCTGGCCCTTACTTATATTTATTTCTCTGGTACTTCTGAGCTACTTGTAGAACATCAGATTTACATCATTAATAAACTCATCAAGTCAAGACCAACTTCATCACGTAGGTTTCCATCATCTTCATCACGTGGGTTGCCATCAAGGACAACACTCTGCATCATATTTCCAACAATCTCCCCCTTTGGACTTGATGGCAACCACGATGGTGTTTGATCACAACAGATAGATACATTAAGCATAGTGATATTCTCCCCCTATTCAAACACCATGTCACTCTCCCCCTTTGACATCAAGGGAAAAGGGTGGATCAAAACCAATACAAGGTTTTCCTCCTCATGTAGAAAGAAGAGCGATGTAGATCTGATGTGCATTGAAGTTACCATGCTCCCCCTGAGTTCATGCTGAATCTTCAAACATATTTTTCAATGAAGTACATGACTCTATGACCTTCCTATTACCAAGGACTCATACTTACATCAAAGATCCAACCAAGTGGATTTACATATGAGACTCAAATACCCAACCAAGTGGGTTTACACAATTTGACTCAACTACCCAACCAAGAGGGTTTACAAATTTTGACTCAAGTACCCAACCAAGTGGGTTTAAATATTTTATCAAGTCCTTACATGACTGAATATTACAAATTTACATCATGGGTCTCAACATGACCTTTTCAACCAATTACAAATATGACCTTTTGTAACAAATAACAAAATGATCTCAAAGAAGAGATCATATTTCAGAATCATCATAATGCCAACAATGCATTATACTCAGCAAGACTAATGCTCCCCCTGAAAATGTGCATCCAAGCATCCTTTCCATATGACCAAGGCTCCTCCTTAGCTTGTGTAACCAATAATACAATCATTATTAGTCAGACTGATGCTCCCCCTGAACCTGTGCTCCTGATCTTTAGCTTGTCATACTATTTTTCTTGTCATAAATGCATACGCGACTGTCTCCACTGTAACTCGTGTGTATACACGGCTTTAGCTCACAGAACCCGCGTATGGAAAGTTAAACATTGAAAACTTCACATTCCTTCATATCCCCCTGAGTTTGTACCACCTGTACCTGTCTTCTTCACATCAGATGCTTTGTCAGAAATAAACATAACCAGAATAACCAAAACCATCATGGGAATCACCATACATCGCTCCCCCTGTGACGATACATTACTAATCCCTATAATGTATCTCACATCACTCCTGCAGTCATTAAGAGAAGTAAGCTTTAGAAGCGGATGACTGCAGTAGGGTCAGTATTCCCTATGTTTCTGACCGGTCCTCCTTCTTTATCCAGCTTTGCTTGAACTTTCTAATTGTGTGCTGGAAGTTATCCAATTTCCCAGATTTGTTCATCTGGAATTCCTTTTCTACATGTCCATACTTGTTACAAGCATAACATCTTATTTGGCCAGAGAAATAAGCATAAGAATCATAATGTGTTTTTCTATTCTTCCTTCTATTGCAATCAGCTGCTTTATCTCCATACTTGTTGCATGAAAAACAATATCCCTTGAAGAAGCCAGAGTACCTTTCTATGTAGAATCTGTTTGTTTGTGACTGAAAAAATTTTCTTCTGCAATTGGCTGCAACATGTCCATAATTATGACATTTAAAGCATTCAACATTATTGATACTTCTATAGTTAGGAGCGAAAGATTTATTTTGAGAATTCATAATTGTTGGTTGCCCTTTTTTCTTTTTCACCACTTCAGGTTTTGCATTGATATCCTTTGCATCTTTAGCACTCTCTTGTGAACTAGATTCGCCTTTAACAGTTTCATGAAAACCAAGACCAAATTTAATAGAGGGAGACCTTTGACTACTAAGAATATTATCCAGAATCTTATTACTATCTTGAAACCTCAAAAGTTTATCCTTTTCTTCTAATTTACCTTTTAGAATGTTTACCTCAACCTCCAATTTTTGGCATTGCTTCTTCATGCTTTCTTCGAACCTTTTTCCTTCTTCTACTTCATCATTCAAGTTTAGAATCTCTTCCTTCAATCCATTTTCTTATTCTTCAAAAGTTTGTAAAATTTATTCATTCTTCTTATTATATTTTTCCAGATCTTCCTTGAGGGAGATGATTTCTGCTTCAAGTCCTTTTTCTTCAAATGATTGTAGACGTTCCTCATTCTTCTTATTTGATGCTTCGAGATCTGCTTTCAGAGAGATGATTTCTGCTTCAAATCCTTTTTCTTCAAATGATTGTAGAAGTTCTTCATTCTTCTTGTTTGATGTTTCGAGATCTGCTTTCAGAGAGATGATTTCTGCTTCAAGTCCTTTACTTCGATTGGTTACATTATCGTACACCCTTTGATACATTTCTATCCGTCTTTGATACATTTCCATTTGACCATTCATTGTTTCTATCTGTCCTTTCATTTTAGAGATCATCTCTTTGTAGATAGATTCTTGCTTATTAGATGATCTTTGTAGTTCTTCAACTTTGATCTTGAGAGCTTCTTCAAGATCCATAACATTCCTTTTACTATCTTCACCATTACATGCACAAGAAGGTGAATCACAAGAACAACAATTAGTACCTGTTTTGTCTTCCTCATTTTCTGTTGCACATGTTTTTTGAGATATCTCCTTTTGAGTAGCCTTCTTCTTTTGATTCTTTCCCATTGTGACGGATCTCCTTCAAGCGATCAAGCTTATGTAGAAGGACCTGCTCTGATACTAATTGTTGGGAAAAATACTGAGAGGGCGGGGGTGAATCAGTATTTAGGGAATACTCAAATATTTTTATTTTTTCTTTCTCTAAAACCCATACGCTACTTCACTAAGCCCAACTCGCGTATACACGCGGATATCCTTCATAAAACTCGCGTATACACAGAGATCTTATTGTTACACCATTTTTTGGTCATCTAACCTATTATCATTAGATGGACCCAAGTACACCCTGTAAGACCAGTTTTACCCTAAGTAAAACTGCCTTCACTATGTTAAAACAGGAAACCCCAAAAGGAAATATTAAACAAACCTATATTTGTTTGGTTTTCCTCGTGGAATAATTAATTAAACCATAATTTAATTATTATTCCTAGTCATGTTTAACCCAAAAACAAAGAAATTAATGAGATAAACCCTTAGTTATCTTATTATTTTCTAGGAATAGTTATTTAAATCTTATTTAGATAATATTCCTTGTTAAATATGACCAAATCACCCACTATTAATCAAGTAAATCATTATTTATTTGATTATCTTCCAACCACTTCCTTAAAAAGATAAATAAATCATTTATTTATTTATTTTTCGCTAATCAAGGGATTTCACCCAAGTCAAACACCCTTTCCCTCCAACAAATAATAATAAAATATTCCATAAAGGTGGATCTAGATTTGGTTAACATTATTTTAATCATGCACCAAGATCTAGAATGACCCAATATTTTGTTATAAATAGGAGGGTTTTCCCCATCATTCTTCACCTTTTGTTGCCTACTAGATCACTCTGGATCTATACACTTGGTCCCATTTTTCACCATTTGCTCCCATTGAGCTCTATTTTCTACATTGGGTTTTCTACACTTACAAGAGAGAGAAAGCTTAGATCTGAAGTGTTGAGGACTACAAAGAACCCATCCCATTGAGGAGAGCTGGATACACCTTCTTGTTTTCCTCCCAGGTGCCCTGTAATATAAAATTCTTTCAAAAAATCGTGTTCTTGTCTTGTCTGTTGGATGCATGGAGCAAAACCTTTACTTTACTGCTTAATGTCTTTCCATTTATAGATCTGTTTGTTGCAGCATTTTTACTACTAATCGCAGATCTGAAGATGTTTGGTAGCCTCTATTGTTGTTAGGGCTATTAGTTATGCGTAGCTAAAGTGGTTCTTTTTCGTACACCTCGACGAAGAATTCATACTAACAAATGGCGACTCCACACGGGTTTTAAATTACGACCGCTGTCGTTTTCCATATTCCTGCATATCCAGCTACTTCAGGCCCTAGGGCTTCTTTTCAGCTGCTTAGTTTTCCTCTTTTTATGTCATTTTTCTCACATAAAACCCTAAAACTTAAAATTTCTAACTTCCGTGTGTTTCTGGCCCTATTGCGCAGGTAAGCGACACCAGCCGCCTTTATGGCGGGAGCGGCAACTTTTTTTGAAAATACGCATGAAACAACTACAAACAGGAGGTCGCACTTTTTGGCCCTAAACTTGCGACCTGGACCTCCAGGTCGCACTTTTCAGCCTGTTTTCTGCGACCTGCACTCAGATCAGGTCAGAAACTGCGACCTGCCTTTTTTCCAGCATTTTTTCTGCACTTTTTCTGGGTTTTGCTGCAGCTTCTGCCAGGGTCTTCCAGCCTCTGTCTCAGCCCGCCTTGACCAAGATCTAATCTGTTTTTACTCATCTAAGTGGGAACCCAGCCCCTTAGGGCTTTAGTACCCTCCACTTTTTGTGGAAGAGTTTTAGCTGTTTCAGCTGTCGGTTTCAGAGCTTCAGCCCCCTCTTTTCCAGATCTGTTACCTCCCTTTCAGATCCATTGAAATCAACCTCTTTTCCTTTCAAATCACCTCTTGTCATTTTGTTTGGACCTCCTTTTGACGGCCTCCGCCTCACCCCCTCTGGTTTTTGCTGATTTCCTTCCCTTTTTCCAGCCACCTTGCCTCTGTCTCTTGGCTGTGATCTGCACCTCTTGCCTGCAGCCTTATCTTCTAGATCCCTGTCCCTTTTGACCCTAGATCTGTTGAGCTCCCTGTATGTGTGTTTTACATAGTTTTTCCCTTTCTTTTCAGCATAGTTGTGAGAGACCCACCTTCTTGGGTTAGATAGATGCATACGTAGCTGTTATTTTTCTGTCATTTCAGCATTATTTTCTGTTCTCTGTAGGTTTATTTTCAGCTACGCAACACACTTTTTTCTTGCTCTCAACAACGGAAAGGGTTTAAAAATTAAAATTAACGCACGCCACACACTGACCCTAAGTGAAGAAGCGCCTGGTTAACACCGCCTGGCAAAGACTCTAAAATCAATTGTCACTGCACCTTTTCTGCCCTTGACCGTAATTGATTCTGTCCCCTTTTGCCCCTGTCGGTTTCCTTCTTCCTGTCATCATTGCGCCCCCAAGGCGCCTTTCCCGGAGACTTCTTGGCCTTCACCCTTAGTTTTCGGTTGATCGACCTGCTCCGCACCGCCGTCGTCGAGCCAGTCCACCTTCGATTCCGCACTCCGACTCCTCCCCTGATTCATCGGGTCCTCCTTTTCCTCCCGGTTCTCCTACCCCCTTCACCATGTCTGGTCCAGGGCCTAACGCTAGCGGTTCTTCCGGCCCCAATGCTAGCCCTACTACTAGCAGAACCGCCACAGGAACTACCCCGGCCACCCCTGTGCTGCCGTACATTGCAGGCCTCAGCCTCCCCGATTTCCATCAGTTGATCAATGACCCCATTCACCACAATGCTAACTGGCCCGCTATGCCAACCAAGCTCCCCTCAGACATCCCTAAGTTTGAGGGCCTTAATGGAGAAGATCCAACCAACCATGTCCGATCTTTCCATATGTGGTGTTCCTCCAATTCCATTACCGATGACTCCATCCGTCTTCGTTTGTTCCAACGCAAGCTTACCGGCGAAGCTTCTAAATGGTATGTTGAACAAGCCACCTCTACCCATACCACCTTTGAGACTCTTGCCCAAGCCTTTTTGTCGTACTTCCAGCTCCCCCTCCGATACGATACTGGCACGGAGCTCTTGACTTCCTTTAAGCAAGCCTCTTCAACACGCCTTTCCGCCCATGTTCAGGAATGGCGACCAAGACGGAGCTTATGTCGAGCCCCTGCCTTCGAAGATCGGGTTTACATGGACTGGTTCCTGCGCACCCTTCTCGCTCCCATCGGAAAAGATGTCGCCTCCCATTTTCCTCAAACTGAAGAAGCTGCCCTCCAAATAGCTTTGAAATATGACCTGATCTACGCTCAGTCTGGTTATGTTTATACCGTTCTTCCTGACATCCCCAGGCCCGGTGGCGCTAACGCCCCGGGGGCATCTCATTCCGCCGACGGTATCGTTGGAGCCCTTTCCCATCCATACGCTCAACCTCCTATGGGCTATGGTCTCCCTCAGGGAGGGGCCAGCTCCTCCGGCACTTTTCCCCCTCTCGGTAACATGTATCCAGGATACGGCATGCCTCCTCCTTTTGCCCAACCTCCTGCTTACCCTAATGTTGCCCACCCTACCTATTACCCTTATCCGCAGCCTGGTGCGCCAGCTTCTCCAGCATATGCGCTTCCTCCTCCCTTGCCTCCTCAACCCCAGCAACAGCACCTACAACCCCCTCCAGGGCAAGTATTTGCACAGCAGGGCGCGACTAATCCCCCTTCTTCTCAAAGAAGGCGGAGAGGCAACCAAAACCAATCTGCCCCTGGTACCCGAGGACCCAATTCCGGTGTGGACCCTAGCACCGGCAACCAGCAACAGGGCAGTCAGCCCAAGCCGGACAGGCCGCTTCGCACCAACAAGCCCTGTTCGTGTTGCGGTGTTTATGGTCATTACACCCACGATTGTCCCCTCTTACCCCAGATGCGGCAGATGTGGGAGTCTTAAGCCACATTACGCGGACAACACGCCTCCCCTCATGCTCCACCTAATGTGGCCACTACCCAGCCAGCTGTGTTTACCGATCCTTTCCCTCAGCAAGGATTCGTGGCTACCCAACCACTTGACAACCAGGTAGCTGCCCCCCCTTCCCTTTCTGGTTCCTCTGATTACCAGATCCTTATGATGAATTCCGATCCCAACCCCTCCGTCGATCTTCACCTTCAAACTCGGTCTCGCCAGTACCCCAAGCCTCCTGCTCCATCTGCGCCCGAGCCTCCCTCTTCAGGTTCTATAGAGCCTCTTTCGACATCCAGTGGCCCCTTACACATCCCTCAACCCAAAGTTGAGGTTCATCCAAAGATTCCAAAGGGACCATTACGCCGAAATGCTGCTTCCAGCCGAGCCGCTCAGTCATATAGCATAGTAGATGATTTGGCGCAATCACCCGCGGCCATTTCCACACTGGAACTCCTCCAGTCGTGCCCTTCCCAAAAGAAGGCTCTACTATCTACCGTGGGCGCTGTAGATCCTGCTGACGACCAAATGATTGTTTTCGACGCCACTCAATCGGATCACCCTCCCCTCCCTCCTTCCGTCGCCTTCCAAATCCCATTCAAGATACGGAACGCCATCGTTTCCCGGTGTATAATTGACGAGGGGGCATCCACCTGCGTGATGTCCGCTTCGGTTTGGAAGCAACTCGGATCCCCCGAGCTGGCCCCTTCCACGATCACCCTTCGAGCGTGGGACGGTCATGCCTCCCAACCCATTGGCCTGTTTCGTAATTGTCCTATCACCCTCGCCGGTAAGACTGTTTGCGTTGACGTCGAAGTCATTGACGCCCCACTCGACTACAACATTCTTTTGGGGCGGAGCTACACCTATGCTATGTCTGCTGTCCCATCCGCGGTCTTTCGCAAGATGTCTTTCCCCCATAATGGAAAGATAGTCACCATTGACCAGTTGACATATCATGAGCCTCCCTCTCAGACCTCACCTGAGACCACCATCTCTTCTATAGCCAACAAGCAAACCGTCGATTCCCTGACCAGTGTCTCCCCTGGCGTTTACAAGGACTCCTCCCTGCTTGGAACTTTTCCTTGTCTTCCCCCTCCTCCTATCCCTGATCCCAGCTTGTCAAATGTTTGCATGATGCAATCGTCTCAGGCCACCCTCAAACGGCTTGCTTCGGCTAGTCCGCAACCCGCTCCTAGCCATACTTCTCCGCCAACCGGACCTCCTCCTTCTGGCCTTCCTCCTACAGCTGGTATCCCTGAACCCCTTTACCCCCCTGGCTCGGTTCCCCCTGGCCTTAACCATCTCGGAGCCGTCCCTCCTGGCCATTACCCTGCTGGACAGATCCCCTTCCTGGCTCCCCCTCCCGGAGTATATTCTGTCCCCGTCATGGCCACCCTCTCCCGTCCTAACCTGACCTTGGGCATTCCGGCCTGGTACCTTGATCCCCCAGCCGCCACCCCTCCTGGTCACCCAAAACCCTACATGGCTTTGACACCGGTCCAACCGGTCCCCCTCGCTTCTTCCGTTGCTACTGTGCCTCCAGCACCTCCACAGGATCCCTCTCCTGTCGTGACAGCTCCTGAGAAGAAACGCAAAGCCCGTAAGGGGGCACCAAAAGATAAGACCACCACGCCTGACCCGACCCCTCCCCAACCCGCCAAGCCCTGTGCCTTGTGCGATGTCGTCGGTCATGCCACCCATGCTTGTCTCGAGTTGCCTCGTATCCAACCCATGGTTAAAGTCGCGTTCCCCGAATCTACGGACCCTGAAGCCTCCTCTTCGTCCGTAGCCAAGAACACCAAGACTCTCCGCACCAACAAACCATGCGCATTGTGCGGTGTCCATGGCCACTACTCCCACTGCTGTCCTCACCTGACGCATTATCGCGCCTCTTTAGAGGTCATTCGAGAGTACGAGGTTGAACAGAATCAATCTGCCTCTCCCATCCTCGCGCGGTATGCTTCAGGCCAACCCGAGGATCCTCCCGCTCCCATTGTCATCCCTCCCCCCGATGTTCAGATGACAGAGTCCACCGCGACCATTCTTTACCTATCCTCCTCCGCGAGACACCTGGAGCCCAGCCCCCCTGCATCCTCCCCTGTCGTTTCGCCTGATCCCCTCTTTTCCACCCATATCCCGGTTTCCTCCACTCATACCCCTGTAGACCTCCGCAGCCCGATTCCCCGCCATACTTCCGATAGCCCTCATATACAACCTTCCAGCTTGTATGTGAGTCATCGTCATCCTACCCCTTGCACTCCCTCTCACAGTTGACGCTCGATGTCTTCTGTCCACTCACGCTGCCGTCCGTCTCCATCTTTTACTCATTTGTTGTCTTGTGACACCATTATGCAGGACCCTCCGTCCACACCCTTTATCGGTTACGCCGATGGTGCAAGTCGTTACTCCCGGAATCTTGTCGCGGCAGGTTGGGCCATTTTCACCCCCTTGCATGCCCTTGTTCTCTCCAACGGGGTCTGCATTGGTCCTGCCACCAATAATCAGGCCGAATATGATGCAGTGCGTGGTCTCTTAGCCGATGCCCTCTTGCATCGCGTGCTCCATCTGCACGTTCGTTTGGATTCCCTACTTCTTGTAATGCAACTGAATGGTGTTTATCGTGTGCATAACCCTGTGCTGTTTAGATGTTATTTACGTGTGAAAATCTTGATACGTGCATTTGAAACCATAACTTTCAACCATGTACCTCGAGAACAGAATCACTATGTAGATAGTATTGCAAACCAAGTTCTAGACTGGCATTTATCACATGCATTTCATTCAAGACAATAACATTCATAAAAAACCATAACGATGCGTATCCATAATATGTGTCGCAAAATATGTGATTAGAGTCCATCTACTCTGATACATATGGCATGCCCACAGCATGTTACACAAAAACTGGGGGCACCACCTACCCCTACATACATCGCTGGGGGCACCATACGCCCCTACATACATCCTAGGGGGCACCACATGCCCCTACATACATCACTGGGGGCACCATACGCCCCTACATACATACTAGGGGGCACCACATGCCCCACCCCTAATCACTATCTGGAGGATCCCGAGCCAATGGCTCTGCCCCTGCAGCCTGTAGATCGCGCATCGCCTGACCGACTATCGCCATGCGCCGCATGACGCCTCGCCACTCCGAGGGTACACCAACACACGGCTCTATGAACTGGTCGTCCAGGTCCTGCCACCCGCGCTCTGATACTCCGGTCAACAACCGTTCGCATCTACATCGGATATCCTCCAGCAGGGCAGCTGCATCCTCATTCTGCGCTGCTCTCGATCCTGTAGCTCTAGCTGCTGCCGGTCGTCCCATATATCCGGCCGGTTTCACCGGTGCTATATCTGCATACCAAAAGTACATGAATCAGTACCTTATTCTACTATTCAAAATACTTTAACATGCCCATACAAGAATAGCAATATGTCACTTACCATCGGGCCCCCAGACTCGACCAGGCGGAAGTGGCAGGTCCAGATCTCCACAATAACTCATCCCACTATAGGGATAGTCGTCTATGTACAAAGGCATCTGATCCCAATGGGCAAAAAAATCTGGTCAAAATACTCGCCCGACCGCCCCTCCTCCTCCTCTGCATAGTAGCCGTCCCTAACGGCGCATCCTGGGCTCTCTCGGGCCCCCATCTGGAAGCTGTACATGAGGCCTCAAGCTCGGGATCTTCTCAAAGAAGAAGGCGCACAACAAAGTCCCATATGCGCAGTCATGATTCACCTGCCGCCTGCATAGTGACAACTGTCGCTTTAGCGACACCAACAGCATTTGGGCCCACCCATAGTAGGTCCCACCCAATACACCTCTTCCACTACCACTGTCATCCGCCCCCTGAAGGATGTGATGGAACGCCCGGCTGCCCAGGATTCGCAGCACAGCTGCGGCCATTGCACGGGTTTCTAGCCTCTCTAGATCCCCGATCGGTATTCGAGTCCCCTTGACTTGGAGACCCGGTCGACAATGGCGTTCCACGAACTCCATGATATGCCGCCCCCGCGGCAACACTGGCTGTGTGTTTCCCACCATCCCAAGTGGCGGGAGACCAGTCAGGAAGTACACGTCCTGGACCGTCAGCTCGATCCTGTGCCCCTGCACTACAAAGATCTCCTGATCTGGATCCCAATAACTGATAATCCGGGCCAGTAACGGTTCCCCTGCTCTCATCAATGGGTTCTCCACAAACTTAAGAACCCCAAATCTGGCCAATACACGACGGACGCCCTGATCCGCCTGGATCTCTGTCCGAAGTGTCCCCAGATCTCTCTCTCTCCAGTTGACCCGTAACTCTGCCATACCTGCACAAACACATCATATTTGTCAGCATTCAGATCGGGAAAACCATAACCAAACACCAAAACCCAGCTTCCAGCCATAAAACAACACCAAAACCTCCTCATCTCCCAGGTCGCAGTTTTCTGCCATTTTCTGGACCAGGTCGCACTTTTTGCCCCCAAACCTGCGTCCTAGGTCACACTTTTTGCCCCAAAAAGTGCGACCCAACCGTAGAGATGAAGGAGGGGCTGTTTCTGGAAGTTTGGGCCCTAAACTAAAAAAGTAATCCATCAAAATGCAAGAGAAAGGTTAGGCCTCCTACCTCCAACTGACGGATCTCGATTCCAACGGTCCGTTTGTATGCTACGTTCGCCGCAAGATTTAGGGCCTTCTCTCCTCTCCACATTCACCACAGCAACAATAGCAAATGAATGCTTTTGGAGGGAAAACTGCCTTATTAAAAGAGAACCACTGTTTCTTCTTTCGACTGCTGCGACCACACCGTAGCCCTGTTCGACGAACCGTCAACACCGCTGGAAAGTTCTCACCGAGCTCCCAAATGGGTTTCTGTTAGTTTTTGGTGATCTGATACTTCACCCGGACACATTTTGTCCCAGAAGGGTCACTTCACCGCTCCTTAAAATCGAATTTCCTCACTTACGACACTTGTACTTGGGGCACCATATTGCTCCCTTACTTGTCCATGTTCGTGTCGATTTTCGTCATGAGTTCCCATCTTGTACTCATGCTTCCATGGTCCCCCATTAGGGCCCTTACTGTGTGGCAGCACCATCGAGTCACCCTTGTTTAGAGCATCCAAGTTGAGTCATCATTGCATCCATGGAGTCTATACCACGTCCCTTGGCACCCCACTATAGCCCTCCACCCATCATTGCTTGGTCTCTCTCTTGTGTCGCACATTTTTACCTTCAGTCTCACTGTCCCCTATCCCCCATGATCTTGTGTCAGTGGCTGCCATGTCATCCATGCTCTTTATGCTCTAACAAGGGAAGTCGTCCATTCGCTACTCAGTCCTTCCCATTCCCATTTCCACTATCGTCATTAGTGTCAGTCTGTATGTCGCTCTATTGTTTTCTCTCGTGCCTTAGTTGAGGATCTCTCATTGCCTCACCTATGGCGGACCTCCTTCTGTCAACATCAGCACATTCATTCCAGAAGCAAGGTCTAGAGGGCGGTGTACCTTGGTTCCAGCTTCCACTCTTGTTCGGTGCCTCAGATCAGGCATGGGGATCTCTCACTTCCCTTTGACTTGATTGCTTCTCCAGCTCCTTTCAGCATGATCGAGATTCGTATACTGGACAGTCCAGTGACCCAGCAGCAGCTCTTGATGATTCCCGGGCGTGTGTGAGATGTCTCAGCCCTCATGAGGGGGTGGCCCTGCAGGTAGCCCCCACATGCCCGGATGACCTCTTCATTGCAGCCTTTGATGCCGCTCCAGATTTTGATGATGTTGGCCTTAGCCACTTGCAGCACCTCTATGATTTGCATGTATCAGTCAGATTTTGTGAGCCCTTCCCCATTTACAGGGGGCATTTGGGTTGTATCTATCTCATGTACTCAGATATTATTGTACTAGTCCTGGCTGTTATCCCAGGCACAGCATGTATGTGAGACTCTTCATTGTATTCTTATCTGACTCCTGCTTATGCCAACTGTACTTTATGGTTCGGTCCCTTGTTTACTGGACACACTATTCTTTTGTACTTTGTCTCGGCGGGCATAGGTATGCCTCCCCCGCCGCCTTCAGCACAGGTACCCTCTCATACAAAGAGACTTGTTGCACCTGCGAGTCTCGTCTCCTCAGGGTCTAGTCCTTCAGCACACTATCTACCTCACCTTTCTCTCTCTGACTTCCCTTTTGTTGTCTAGTGATCGAGTTCTTACAACGTACTTCGGTCATACGATTTGCTCCTGACACTCGCACGTTGGGGGGCAATCTGTTACACCATTTTTTGGTCATCTAACCTATTATCATTAGATGGACCCAAGTACACCATGTAAGACCAATTTTACCCTAAGTAAAATTGCTTTCACTATGTTAAAACAGGAAACCTCAAAAGGAAATATTAAACAAACCTATATTTGTTTGATTTTCCTCATGGAATAATTAATTAAACCATAATTTAATTATTATTCCCAGTCATGTTTAACCCAAAAACAAAGAAATTAATGAGATAAACCCTTATTTATCTTATTATTTTCTAGGAATAGTTATTTAAATCTTATTTAGATAATATTCCTTGTTAAATATGACCAAATCACCCACTATTAATCAAGTAAATCATTATTTATTTGATTATCTTCCAACCACTTCCTTAAAAAGATAAATAAATCATTTATTTATTTATTTTTCACTAATCAAGGGATTTGACCCAAGTCAAACACCCTTTCCCTCCAACAAATAATAATAAAATAATCCATAGAGGTGGATCTAGATGTGATTAACATTATTTTAATCATGCACCAAGATCTAGAAGGACCCAATATTTTGTTATAAATAGGAGGGTTTTCCCCATCATTCTTCACCTTTTGTTGCCTACTAGATCACTCTGGATCTATACACTTGGTCCCATTTTTCACCATTTTCTCCCATTGAGCTCTATTTGCTACATTGGGTTTTCTACACCTACAAGAGAGAGAAAGCTTAGATCTGAAGTGCCGAGGACTACAAAGAACCCATCCCATTGAGGAGAGCTGGATACACCTTCTTTTTTTCCTCCCAGGTGCCCTGTAATATAAAATTCTTTCAAAAAAATCGTGTTCTTGTCTTGTCTGTTGGATGCATGGAGCAAAACCTTTACTTTTACCGTTTACTAATAGCTTCATTTATAGATCTTGCCATGCAGCATTTACTACGAATTGCTGCATTCTGGGAGATGGCCTGGGTGTTCTATTATGGTAGGGCTATTAAGCAAGTAGCTAAAAGTGGTTCTTTTTCGGCACCTTTAATGGAAGAATTCATAATTAACACTTATTATATTTTTTTCTTTACTTTTAGATCGGAGCATCATTCATTCATCAAATTTTTAGTTACGTTAGTATGTATGAATAAATAATAAACCATCACACATAAGCATCACACATGAACACCAGAATTTTAGGTGGAAACCCAAGTCGGAGAAAACCACCGCTGCAGTTGCTCAGCCTTCAATATTTTATTATAGAGAAAACATCTTACAAATCCATGCATCACAGACGGACACGCATGCAGTATCTGTCTCACGCAGCAACCTTCTCTCATTTACCAACCTCTCTTGGAAGGGAGCTACAACCCCCTGCTCTCGTTTACCAGCCTCTCCTGGAAGGGAGCTACAACCCCCTGCTCTCATTTACCAACCTCTCCTGGAAGGAAGCTACAACCCCCTGACTGAAGGCTACAACCCTCAGCATCACTATGGACCACGTTTCATCAATTTTCATACTGGATCCAACCCACACAATTAAGCTCAAGGAACATTCATCAAACCAAAAAATTTCTCTATAGCAGCATAATCAATATTCAAACAACCCAGATCATCATTGACATATAGTAGTAAAACATCAGAACAGATCAGACATTTCATACCACATACTTCAGCAAACCCTAAATTACATACATGCTTTTTCTTCACTGAACCTGCGTATATACGCGCTTTCACAAATACCAACCCATGTATACATCTGCACACATTTCAGAGCTGACTTCAATTCCCATACGCGCTTTCTATGAATACAAGCCGCGTATATACGCGCTTTCTCCTCGACGAACCTGCGTATAGATCTTCAGACATTTTAGGGCAATGCAGCTCTCCAGAACACATATAAAGCTCAGATCTTCATTATTTACTTCAGCACAGATTCGCCAGATCACAGATCTAATCATTCCATAAACAGATCCAGAAGATACATATACATTTCAAATCTAGAGATCCCTCTTCATCATTTTCTTCATAGGTGCATCATAGATTCAGATCTATCATCAAACTGTTACCCTTTCCATTCAGATATACTTCAAAGAGAAGTATTCATTCAAACCCAGACATCTTGCACCCACATTGCACAATGAATTTCTTCTCCTTAAATAGATCTAGCCTTTGACAATACCATGAGCCAAAACCACACAACTTCCGATGGTATTCATGGACGGGATCACATAGACAATCCAGCGCTCAATACAATGGGTCAATACCATGGTAGTAACCCCTGGTTTTATTCTTTTAGAGCACAATTTAGCATACATGACTTGGCACTTACTTTTCCGCGTGCATACGCTACTTCTCCTAAACAAACCCGCGTATGCTTTGTGTCACACACTTTTCATCATTGTTCTGGCCCTTACTTATATTTCTTTCTCTGGTACTTCTGAGCTACTTGTAGAACATCAGATTTACATCATTAATAAACTCATCAAATCAAGACCAACTTCATCACGTAGGTTTCCATCATCTTCATCATGTGGGTTTACATCAAGGACAACACTCTGCATCATATTGCCAACATTTATCTCCAAACCCAAATTTTTTGACCTAATACCTCTCGCTCTGAACAACGACGTATTCGATACTAAGCCAAAGATTATTTGATTGTCGGCGATATAATTTATCGTCATGGTGAGGTGCCTCACTCATGAGGAGGCCGAAAAAGTGTTAAATGATTGTCATGTTGGGGCTTGTGGTGGACACTTATTTGGATATGCTACCGCACAGAAGATACTTTGCGCTGGTTACTTTTGGCCTACCGTTACACAACATTTTGTCACCATCCCTGCAATCCCTCGTCCTGCACATTAGAGGAATATTTTCTTGACCTGTGAACAATAATATGTCCTAAAAATACCTTCATAACATCCTCCTGCCTAAGGATAAACATTCTCCTGAAGAAAATTTCCTCTAGAAAACCCTAAAAACAGATGTTTTAGCCTTAGCGCGACTAGTCAGTTTATCCCTCGTGCCAATGGGGGAAATCCACACTAGAGGGCACGCCAGTTGGTTCTCTGTCCCTGTGTTTCACTCATACCAAGCCAATTAAGGAATTTTTATTAAAAATAAATGGCAGAAGTTTGATTCTAACAAAATCCAGAATTAATCATCAAAAGAAGTTGAGTGGTTTGGCTCCGAATCTCCATGTATAGGAAGTGGTTTTCCACCTATCATAGAACCTTCCTAAGAGATAGGGCCTATCCCATGATTATAGGGATCCAAACTTCTCTTCCTCCATCTATAAAATCTTTCCCTCTCCATTAGCAAGCTAGCTGAACATGTAGGAGGAAAACTATAGCTAGGCAACTATTGAAAGCAGAGCCGAGAAGAACCCTGTAAGAGAGAGCTTTGTCCAAATTCCCGATAGGCTTTATTGAGATGTGCTCCGTTGCAAGCCCTACCGAAGGAAAATCATAGCGTCAGAGCATTTGGTTGTAATCTCCCTTTTTGTCATCTTTAATATAAGCGACTCTGATTTTGGTTCCATTCGTGTGTTTACTCTTTTATGAAATGAAATGAATTATATCCTCTTTGACTAATATATAGTTACGTGCTTTAAGTATTATGTTGTATGTCATCATTTCTCTGCATGTGTATAGGCGTCCAGATGGAGCAAACAGAAGTACTGTGATTTTCCAGGCTAGGGACGAAGAGCATCACTTCTTCCTCGAAAACAACAGTGTGGGATTTGAGGTAGGCCACTTATTGCGATCTTTGTCTTTCCTGTAACTAGGAACCAACGTCATTGCATGATTTGATTATTGCTAGAACCACTCTAGGGCTAGTGGGATCACCTCTGTCCACAGAGGGGATTTTCCACCTCAACAATTTGGCGACTCTGCTGGGGATCAGTGGGAGTTAGTCCTTCTTCCATTTGGGTTGTTTTTTGGCATTTGATTGATTTATTTTCTTTTATGGTTCACCCTCCTTAGTGTTAAACCCATGTTCAGCCCCCAGAAGACCAGATCCAGTCTCTGTTTGTCCTTTTTCATATTTTTTCCATAGTAAACTTGATTGGCGTAGTTTTTCTCCTGACAGTCGCGCCAACTGGCACTTGTTGCTAGTTAGGCCCCCGCACCAATGCCTTTTTGGCGCATATTACATCCAAACATGCACACCAACTCTACTTGGTGTTAGGGTTTGCTTGATTTTTGGCTCTCCGAGCTTCAGTTTTGGTCCTAGTGTCATTTTTCTGATTGATTGAGTGCCTTGAAGTCATTTTTTACTGTGTTTGGCCCTTGTCCTCCTGTTTTTTTCCCTTTACTATTAGTTTTGCATTCTAGCCCTAGGGCTTCTAGGCGCTTCAGTGTGCTGAGCCTCCCATGGGAGTTTTGGGTCCTTTATTTTTTGGTTGACTTCATTTTTGCTTCTTTGCATTCATTTTGATGTATTTCATTGTATCATTCCATTAGTTGAGTGATTGCTCTCTCTTTCATTCAGTTTTGCTGTGTGTCACTCCAAGCCTAGATTACATGGTTTGTTTGAGTCTCTTTCGAGATTCTTATTTGCTTTGGAGGGTTTCGTCATCAGTTTGAGTCTTGGTTGTGTGCATTTGGATTGAGTGAAATTGTTTGTTCTAGCTCTCTCCTTATCATTTCTCAAATTTATGTTTTCATTAGTTTTTCATTCATTTAGTGCATTCGCTCTTATATGTTGAAAAATACAAAATCAAGATCTTTTGCATTTGGTTTGGCATAGTGAAAATTGAAAGCTCTTTCGCATTATTAGTGTTATATAACTCTAGAGAGAAGTTTTCTAGTTTCATTAGCTTGCATTAGAAACAGTAGTGGATGCTTTTGTGCTCATTTTGTTGTCATTTGAAAAGCTCTCAACTCTCCCGTAGATAGCTCTTCATTAAACAAAGTGATATTTTGTGTCATCTAGTTTGCATTTAGAGATTTTATGAGATCCAAAATTTGATAGGGCCTGAAATCGAAACGTAAATTGAAGATCAACTTTAAAATTTACTAAATTAACCTAAGGCAACATTGAAACATTAACGGAATATCTAGTAGTCTAAGGTAGAGACATGTTTTGGCATCTTTAAACCTAGCAGCTGTCACTCGCCATCTGGCTACAGATAGCACTAGTACGGACTTGTGCTTCCTGTACCATCGCATATATAAAGGGAGACCCCATTAGGTTGCAATCCTTTATTTGTAGGAAGCTGAGTCTACTTCCTTTTACCCGTGATACACCGGACACATCATTCGGGGAGATTACCTGCATGTACGTCAAGTCCTTGGTTGATTTATTTTTCATTTTTTACCAAGGTGTATATGGCAGTTCATGGATATCTGGTACACCCATTTACCTAGATTACCTGAGCAGTCATTTTGATCTTTACTAACCCATTGAATTTGAAAATATCATCTAGCGCTTGTCCTTTCACGCTTGTTTCCAAATTGAAAGAGATGGAGTCATCTTTTACTTGTTTCTAGACTCTTAAAACATGAAACAGTAAAATTTTCCAGTTTCAATGTGGTAAAATTAATCACCTAAGATCACACACCCATTTAGAGATTGAATTTTTGGCCTTTTTTTGTTTTCCTTGGTTTTTTCCCATGCGTCTTTGTTTTGCAATCTCTTCCACGTTTTTTCTATAGTCACAGTGGCGGAACCATAAGATTCGTCTACTAGTAGTCCTTACACAGATGACTCATCAGAGGTCTCCTAGTCCTCTGCTAAGTATCAACAGCCCGTAGTATCTGAGTTTCCCGATGGGGGAACGGTTATATCGGAACTTCCCTTTGGAGGATCAGTTGACTTCAATTGGCCCTTCTCCAACGCTTGGTTTAGATTTGGAGTAGGGGAACACTTCCCTCCTCTTACATCGAGATCACCCTTTTTGGCTGCTGTCATACCTCCTAGTCCTCATGGTCTTTTAGAAGATCTCACGGCAGGGTTAGATATGGACTCATCCAGTCCTTCTCCTAGTGAGGGAATTCCTGCTTCTGGTGAAGATTACCAGCTGTTTCCCAAAGACATCCCCGAACCTTCTATTATTTCTTCACCTGGTCCAATGCTCCCAGCTGGATATAGGTATTTAAGTTAGGTCATGGCCACTATTGCCTCTATGGGAGTATCGACTCCATCTACGAATCCGACTATTCCCTTGTTAGGGATGTCGCCATCAACACCTCTCACGACATCTCCTTTCGTCACATCAGCACCTGTTAGACCTACTGTCTACATCGCTACATCTATGCCTGTTGTCACTACTCGGTCAAGTAGGACCTCGTCAGTTCCAAAAGACATTTACATAGCTTCTGCCATTCCTGAGAATATTTCTCCTGAGGAGATCGATTGTCTTTAAAGCCGTCGAACTCCAAGGTTGGTCCATCCTCTTAAGACCTTAATCATCCCTAATTTTCCCATTATGGACCAGATGGTGCCCTGATTTACATATTTCCATATCAATATGATGAGCAGGGAAACCCCCTTCATTTTCTTGCTCCTTAGGCTTATCAGTATGTTAACAGTTTTCTATCTGCCCAGGCTGGGCAACCTTCTAATCAACAAGGGCAACCCTTACAGGGAAAATCTTTGTTTCAATGAGGATATGCTTTTGGCCCACAAGGACAACCCTTAAAGGGACAACCTTCGAGCTAGCAGCGATTGTTTTACGGTATGCAAGGGAAGTCTTACAACCCTCAAGGTCAACCTTTGCAACCTCACTCTGTGGTCCAACTAGGGCAACCTCAAGGACTGGAAGGCCAACCAGGGTATCAACCTAGACCACCATACGCTCCTGGGGGGAAAACCCATCCTTCTCAACCTTTGATGCAACCTCAGCAACCTCATTTTCTGATTGGTCAAAATGTTGCACAACTAGGGCCATCTTATGGTCCTGTCGCAACTCAACCTGGTTATCAAGCACAACTTGGCCCTCTCCCGCCATCAGGCCAACCTTCTCAATCAGGGAAACCTGGTGTCCTTCATCAACCGGGTCAACCTGTTCAACCAGGACAACCTATTCAGCCAGGTCACCCTGTTCAACCAGGGCAACTTGCATAGCCAGGTCAACCTGTTCAACCAGGACAACCTGCAAAACCTGTTAACCTTGCTCAGCAACCGATCTATTCTATGCCATAGCCGAATCCACCTGTGTGCCTGACTTATCAAACTCAGCAGGGTCCCACTTATCAGCAGCCCATTCGACCTCAAGGCGGCTATTACCTTCAAGGTCAATCTCGACCGGTTTACAACTCGCCCCAAGGTTCTGCTTATTACTCTCAACAGCCAGGCTATGCCTATATTCCGAAGCAGAATCCATATACTGCTCAAATGAGGCCCACATATAATCATAGTCAGTACCCTAGTTATCAACCCCCATATCCTGGTTATCAGCCGCCATATCAACCTCATTATCTGGCTTATACCCCCTATGGTCATAATCCTCCAAGACAGAACCAACGAGGGCAGAGTTATGCTCAACCAGGATGGAGTACAAGTACAGGTCCTTATCGAGGACCTGGCATGCCTTTTAATCCTCAGTTACCTTTTCTCACCACGTTGGAGTTACCGGATGTATCCAAGTTGACCAATGATCTGATTCTTCATAATCCATATTGGCCTCCGGTTCTGACGAAGGTGCTTGGTGACTATCCTAAGTTTGAGGGTAAATATGGTGAAGACCCCCAAGCACATGTCATGACATACCACTTATGGTGTTCTTCGAATTCTTGGATAGATGACTTGATTTGTCTACGTATTTTCCATAGCACTCTTACCGGTGTTGCTGCTAAATGGTATATAGAGCTTCCCCATGGTATTTTTCAAGATTTTAATACTCTAGCCATGGTGTTCCTAACACATTCCTAGTTACCGGTTCATTATGAAGCTGGGATGCATCTCCTGATCTCTCTAAAACAGGATAAAGCCACTCATATTTCGAATCACATTCACGAGTGGAGACATCATCATCGTTTGATCAATTTTGACATTATTGATAAAATTATAACTCACTGGTTCACTACCTCATTTGTCAACAAGATTGCACAGGACATTACTATGGGGGCATGTGTAGCCTTGGAACAAGCCATTGCTCATGCCCACTACCTCGATTTAGTGTACTCTCAGTCTGGCATGTTATATTACTTCTTAACTGATGCCCCTCAGCCAGATAACTCTAAAGCACTGGCTACTCCATCAGTAGATGGTGTTATTGGTCCTGTGCGTCAGACTTCTCGTAAATCTTCCAATGGGAAGCAGAAATCGAATTCTTCCAATAATTCTACTCCCCCCACTACCCCAGATTTTGGTAATACCACGGAGTTCAACGCCGTTCAGGCTAATCCTACAGACAAGACTTCCAAAGGGAAGAAGAAGGGCAAAGGCAAAGCCAAATCCAATGCCCCAAAACTAGAATCATCCAAACCACGTGTTGAGGATGGTTCGCAACGTAAACCGAAGTACCCTTGCCTGATATGTGATGAAGACCACTACACCAAAGATTGTCCTCAATGATTCGAGGTTAGTAAACTTCTTAAGGGCTCTAAGGGGACTCCAGTAGTTCTTAAGGAGCCATTTCCATCTCAACATACCCAGATGGTTGAGCAGCCTTCACCATATGCACCATTTGGGTCTTAGGTTTTCATGATGAATGGTGCTGCACCTGTTTCTATTGCCACTCGATCGAAGGATTATGCCGGATCATGCCAGGCAGCTAGGAAGGAAGTTGTTGATGGCCCTCCTCCCCTACCCGCCTCTGGTCCTCTTGAGATTGAAAGGCCCAGCATTGAACCTGTTGTACGACCACCTTCCAAAGGTGTTATTTGAAAATATTCCTATAATCTGAACGCCTATACTACTTAGCATTACAGCATTGTTGAGGATTTGGCACAGGCACCTTCCGCAAATTCCACGTTGGAAGTTCTTCAAATTTGTCCATCTCAATGGAAAGCTTTGTTATTTGTGATCGACGGAATCAATCCTGCCGATTCTAGCCTTCTCTCCTTCGATCTAGAGAATTTTGTCCCCCGACTTCCGCATCAGATCGCGCTTGTTATACAAGTCGGTATCAACGGCCTCAAAATTCACAGAGTCATTGTGGATGAAGGTGCTTCTACCTGTGTTATGTCATCTGCTTGCTAGAAGGCCATTAGCTCTCCAGCCCTCACTTCATCTCCCAATTCCCTTGAGGCATTCGATGGACGGGAATCAAAACCCTTCGGTGTTCTCGCGAGTCTACCGATTACATTGCAAGGTAAGGCAATCAACGTTGAAGTGGAAGTTGTTGATGCCAAGCTCAACTACAATCTTCTACTTGGTCGCAGCTGGACCCACGCCATGCTATGCGTTCCGTCCACCCTCTTTCAGCTTTTGAAGTTTCCACATGAGGGAAATATTATTATTTTTGATCAGTTGTCTTTCTTCACCTCATCCTCCGAGAACAACGTACCATATGTGGATCAAATCCCTAATCCCCTTCATAGTATAGGACTCAGTATTTTCAAGGACCCCGTTCTTATGGGTATTTTCCCCATTCCACAACCAAACACTGTTCAAGTCAATATGGTCTCTAGGTCGGATGACCCATGGATCATCCCTTCTCCTGAACAGGTTGCCTCTTTTGGAGATTTGATGCCTCTGACCCCAGTTGAAATCAATTATTGTTAGATCATTACCGCATTAGATCCTCCTCCTGCTGGTAATGCTCCTTTGAGCAAGGCTCTTGATGTTTATTCTTAATCCCCTTGGCTCGATGATGCAGATTCACCCGATCCTTTGAGAGAATTTTTTCTGTCTGATGAAGCTATCGTGGAGACGATGTCTCTCAAAGATCTGACGTGGAACGATGGACATCGTCATTCCTCGTTCATGGCTGGCCTGGGGGCAATGTCTAATTGTCTCGAGTGTTTTGCATCTGGTTATCCCCCTCTCGAACCTGCATTTGAGCTCGTCAGAGCATAGTTCCTCTTCTTGTGTCAAGCTCCCTAAACAATGAAACATGTTGCTCTGAGGACATTTCTCCTAAGTGTGTCAACCTCGTTAAAATAATGAAACACGATCCCGTTCAATTCGAGTTTTTTTAGATTTCAGAAAAATTCAAGTCGAGTCTCTTACTCTTGTGTTTTGAACCTTCACTCCATTTTTTATGGCCTGAAGCTTGGGGGGAATGTACACCTCGAATTAAGTCATCATGCAGGGGGCACACCTATTTCTTCAAGCACAGTTTGTGTTTGTGCTTTTAATCTTGTGTAAAAATAAAATTTGTGGTGTAGTGTGCTTTGTAAGAATTTTTCTACTGATTGGGTCTTCCTGATTGTGCAGATGTCTATTACTCCTTATGTTAGTTTCGCGGATGGTGCCTCCCGTAGTACTAGGAACCTGTCTTCGGCAGCCTGGTTATTTTATAATCTTGCTGGTGAGTTGATTAATTTACAAGGTGTTTGTCTAGGGCCTGCTACGAATAATGTCACGGAGTATAGTGCCGTTTTGGAATTATTAAATGAGGTTGTTAACCTATGTATTCACACGTTACTTGTACATCTAGATTCACAACTTGTGGTTTTATAGCTCAATGGTCATTATTCAGTTATAAACCCATGCATTTTAAGACTGTATCTACGTATTCGTTTACTTGAGAGAAATTTTGATTACATCACATATCAACATATACCAAGACAAATGAATACATTGACAGATGCAGTAGCCAACATGGTATTAGATAGACATTTAAGCAACTTGTAAAAACATCATCATATGTAAGAAATATCGATGTATATATATATATATATATATATATGTCGAATGTTTTCAGCGTGTGCATCATATAAAATCCAAAAATATACATGTTTGTTTCAATTACATCCAGAGACGACATGTCTCTCAAAAATATGCAAATAAAAGCCTAAGCAACTAATCAGCATGGTGCTCATGGTAGCACGTCACTTCCCACACCAACCTCCACAATAAGCGATGGAGTCGACTCAGCACCCCTACGGTGTGCCTCTGATAAGCCAATGGAACATCAGCTAGATGAGCATAGTCTGGGACTCCGCGATCAATCCCCTCCAATTTTTGCACCAGCTTGTTCCCCTCTCACCCCTCACCTTGAGGGTCATAGGAGAGAGGGGTCCTCCTCACCACTGGTGACATTCCGGCGGGCCTCTCTGGGCCGACATCTGCATACATATAGGATCAGCTGTTAGAACATGCATGTATACCAAAAAATCATAAAATTCATAAAATTAAAAAGAGTCTTACTGAGCTCCTCATCCCAGTACCAGCATCGGGCTAGTCCTCTACAACGATCAACTATCTTCAGATCCATCCGAAGAACTTGGGCCTCCATGACATCTGCTGGACGCCCCCTACCCTGGGCATCAACGTTTCCCATCAAGCCATCCGTGGTTCTCTCAGTGGTGGATCCTGGACTATAGCCCCTTGGCCCTAGAAGATAGGCAGTCGTTCTAGGAAGAACGATACCAAGATTGACCCGTGCCCAAACTTCTTCAATTTAGCCATTTTACATTTAGTCAATTGTTGTTTGATATTCATGGTTATGGCTATGGTCCAATAAAATATTGTTGGGTTCATGCATTCTGACGCCAGGAGGAGCTGTGTTTTGGTAGCCTCATGCAGTGCCTGCAACCCTGCAGCCCGCGTAATAGTATTTAGCACCACTCTTAGTGCTATATTGGGAACAGTATGAATGTCGACATTTCCACTACTTGATCCCGTTTGTGCCCCCGGGCACACCCTCTCCATGACCATCAACATTTTTTCACCAGAAGGACTAGTACTTTTCATAATCAGAGCTGGACCTCTGCGTGACAGTCCAGTGATGAAGTAGACATTGGACACTTCAAGTTCAAGTACTTGATCTCGAAGCTTAAACTTCTCTTCATCCTCATCCCAAATACTTATCAAATATTGTAATAATTCAGGCTGAGCCCTGAGACATGGTGTTAAGAAGAATTTCTTTAGACCGCAATTATGGAGAGCATTCATACATTTCTCATTCTTCATTTCCATTTCATCTTCGTCACTATGCTCCCTTTCTTTCCATTCAATCACCAATGTGGCTTTATACCTGCATCAAATTGGTCATAAGCACATTATAAGATCTCTTGGGAACTTAAACCAACAAATTATTGGTCGTATTTTGTCAAATTCAAACAAAATATTGGGTTGCATGGTTGGTGCATTTGTTTTGATGACAGTCGCGCCACCTGGCGTGACCCCTTTGCAAAAATAGGTCGATTGGCATGGTTCCGTGCCTCATACCCGCGCTAACTGCGGAAGCCCTAGTTTTTCAAATCCTCCCCTCAAGGATGCCAAATCACAATGGAAAGCTATGAAATATGGCTTAAAACATAGCTAATGGAAGCGGCTCTTACCTAGAAAAGACGGGATCCGAAATGGTGCACTGGATTGTCCACAATCATCAGCGCAAGATTGCAAAAGAAATGGTTCACTATCGCTCTACAAAGAGGTAAAAAAGTAAAAAGTAAATATGTTTTTACTATTGGTCATATTTATAACTTTTTTGAAATCAAATTTAGGTTTTGAGACTTGTTTTTCAAATATTTCGCTATGTTTTGTCGAAAAATGGGTTTTACACTTGCTTTTTGTGCAACGACAGGTTTTCACATGATTAGGGCGACGACATGAGTTGCATTTTATACTTTTTTTGGTCTCGGTAAAAACACGAAAAATTCACTACTGGAGTCACCTTTCAGCTCTTTTCTGACTCTCTAAAACTGAAAATATCACCGAGTTTCTTGTCGTTTTGAACTTGTTAAATTGGCTGCGAAGAGATATCTACCCAGTATAAATTTACCCCTTTTTCGGGCTGGGATAGATTATTTACAAAAAAGGAATACCCTAGCCTATCGCAACTAGGAGGTTCTCTCAGACATATTTTTTTACCTTTTTTGGATCTGTAGGACTATCTACGAAAAGGGACTGCTGGAGTTTTCTTTTACGTTGTCTTTTCAAACTCTCTAAACATGAAAAGGCGTTGAGTTATTCCTTTGTCAGACTCATTAAAAACTCATGACATCAGACTCTGTTGTAATGACGTTACTCGAGTTCCTCCTTCCTAGGGCTCGTTAAATGTACTAGGATGGATTTTTCTGAATGAAAAACTTATATCGCAAGCACATGCTATCCCCTTCAATCTTGTTTTCAAAAATAATTGGGGTACTCACTAGAAATGGTGGGGGAAAATGGAACCAGTATTATAGACGTGTCGGTAGTATGTCGCTCTTGAACGTGTCACTTGTCTACATTCATGTCGAGTTGGGGACATCTCATCTCGTTATCTTCTTGCTTCCATGGGTTTGGGTAATCTCTTTTGACTGCTCATCTGATCTTTGCCACGTCACCATGACCTTAGATCCTTTGATGTCAAATAATGCCAAATTCAATGTCGTGCCACCGATATGTTCAAGAGAAGTTGGCCTCTGCAATTTTTAACCTCCCTCTGTTTCTCTACCGATCTTGATTCACAAACATTATGTCCCTCTGTTTCATGTCGATGATGTGGGAAACATTATGGCCCAACTTCGATCAAGTTCACTTCCTGTCGAATTCAACTCATTATCCAGGAAGTTGATCTAGAGACTCCCTTCAAGTACCTTGGAGCCTGCATGCCTCAATGGCAGGTTCTTTTCATTCAACACAAGGTTTTCATTATTGACCTTCGAACAAATGATTCTGCGGGTGTTCGATGCCAGCTCACTATTCACATTCTGTGGATGTACCTCATGTACCTTGAGGGCCATTGTCATTATTGGTGGTTTCTCTCACGTCTGTTAACCACTTTCATTATTTGCTGATAATTAGGCGATGTTCTTGCATGTTCGTCTTTAGCTCACATATTCACATGCTTGAACTTGTACTCTGTTTGGGTCGAGATGGAGCGCAAGACCCTGGATTTTTTATGATAAACATCCAGGCTGTGGATTATTTGTGGATTATTATCATTTATTACATGACTTATTTGATTGGATGTCTGCAACCATACCTGAGTCTACTTGTTGATCCTTATTTACTGGATGGTTGCATCCATACCTTGGATCTCAGTTTTTGTACACTCTATTATGGATGGCTGTGCCCATACCACATATCATGTATCTAAGATATCAGTTGTATTTTTCTTCACAGGTTTTCTGATGGTAGTGTTTTCATTTGGGTGCGTTCTCATAAAGAATTTCACCGCTCCCTCTCTCTTGGACCTCATGCTTTGGGGGTCATCTATTACACAGCATTTTGTCACTGTCCCTGCAATCCCTCGTCCCGCACATTGGAGGACTATTCCCATGACCTATGAACAGTAACATGTCCTGAAAACACCTTCATAACATCCTGCTGCCTAAGGATAAACATTTTCCTGAAGAACATTTCCTCTGGAAAACCCTAAAAACATATGTTTTAGCCTTGGCGTGACTAGTCAATTTATCACTCACGCCAATGGGGGAAATCCACACTAGAGGGCGTGCCAGTTGGTGCTTTTTCCCTGTGTTTCACTCACGCCAAGCCCATTAAGGAATTTTTATTAAAAATAAATGGTGGAAGTTTGATTCTAACAAACTCTAGAATGAATCATCAAAAGAAGTTGACTGGTTTGGCTCTGGATCTCCATGTATAGGAAGTGGTTTTCCACCTCTCATGGAACCTTCCTAAGAGATAGGGCCTATCCCATGATTATAGGGATCCCAAATTCTCTTCCTCCTTCTATAAAATCTTTCCCTCTCCATTAGCAAGCTAGCTGAACTTGTAGGAGGAAAATATAGCTGGGAAACTATTGAAAGCAGAGCCGAGAAGAACCCCGTAAGAGAGAGCTTTGTTCAAATTCCCGACACGCTTCATTGAGACATGCTTCACTGCAAGCCCCGCCAAAGGAAGATCATAGCGTCAAAGCATTTGGTTGTAATCTCCCTTTCTATCATCTTTAATATAAGTGACTCTGATTTTGGTTCCATTCGTGTGTTTACTTTTTTATTAAATGCAATGAATTATATCCTCTCTGACTGATATATAGTTACATGCTTTAAGTATTACATTGTATGTCATCATTTCTCTGCATGTGTACAGGTGTCCGGACGGAGCAAATAGAAGGAATGTGATCTGTCAGGCTTGGTACGAAGAGCATCGCTTCTTCCTCGACAACAACATCGTGGGATTTGAGGTAGGTCACTTATCATGATCTTTGTCTTTCTTGTAACTAGGAACCAATGTCATTGCATGATTAGAGTGTTGCTAGGCCCACTCTAGGGCTAGTGGGATCGCCTCTGTCCACAGAGTGGAATACGGCCTCAAAACCTACTATTTTTCGAGATTGCATCCTCACAGTCAGAATTTGTCATGCATGCCAGATTTTTTATCATAAAATCCACAAACCGCCAGTGCCAATGCATCCTATTGTCTTTACTGGACCATTTACGAAATGGGGTATTGACTTCAAGACCTGTAACCCTCCTTCGTCTGGGGGGCATGGCTATATTATTTTTGTAGTCGACTATTTTACCAAATGGGCTGAAGCAATGCCTACATTCAATAACATGGTACAAACAACTGCATTGTTTTTCTTCAACCACATTATTACACGGTTTTGGGTCCCACATGCTATATTTACGGATAATGGGAAGCATTTTTGCAACCATATGATGTCTGAATTGACTACCAAGTTAGCATTGTCACATGATAATTCTACTCCTTATTATACACAATCAAATGGACAAGTTGAGGCTATTAACAAAATTCTTAAACGAATGCTTCAACGAATGATAGGAGTCCGTAAAAGGAACTGACACTTGATTTTGTACTCCGCTTTGTGGGCATATCAAACTTTGGTGATAAACGCAACCGGATTTACTCCTTTTCAATTGGTGTATGGTCTAGAAGCTATCTTACCAATCCAATGTGAAATATAATCGTTAAAACTCACGATAGAATTGTTACCTAACACCTCAAAAGAAGAAGTGTGTCTCCTGAACCTCATCCATCTATATGAAACGCATCGTGAAGCCCAATTGGCCAACGAAGCACATAAGAGATGTATAAAGGGGAAATACGACAAAAATCTCCAGCCTCGCATCTACTCATAGGGCGACTTGGTCGTTCTTTACAATCAAGAAGCTAATGCAATAGGTACAGGGAAATTCAAGCCATTGTGGCATGGCCCTTATATTGTCAAAAGAGCTCTTGCTAAGGGTGCCTATGAGTTAGTTGATTAGGATGGAATTCCATTGGCACATCCTAGAAATGGGTTGTATTTGAAACGTTACTATGATTAATCATGAGCGTAGTAATTTTATGTATTATATTGAATATATGCTATTGATTTTCATTCACTATCTTAATTTGTTTTTAGAGTTTTCTTGACGTTAGTAATCCACTTTACATTTTATCGTAGATGTCTGAATCTTCGGAACCATTTGTTGGATATGCCGATGGTTCTAATCGTAGTACGTAGAATCTATCCTCTGCAGCGTGGGCCATTTTTGCTCCGAACGGTGAGTTAGTGAGTTTTCAAGGGATTTTTATTGGTAGATCGACGAACAATATCACTGAGTATAGCGCGTTGATCGAACTTCTCTCTGATGCCATTTCATTTGGTATTAACTGCATAATCATAAGGTTAGACTCACAACTGGTGGTATTACAGCTTACTACTGTTTATACTGTTAGAAATCTAACACTTCTTAGATTGTTCTTAAGATTTCAACTTTTGCAAAGACATTTTGATTTTGTTCAATATCTACACATTTCCAAAAATTTGAACACTTTGAATGATTCATTAGCTAATCAATTTTTAGACAGACATTTGCGACATGGATAAAGAAAACATTCGCATCATTGAATAGGATTACGCATTCAACATAGGAAAAACTCCAAAATCATATAGATAGATAGTTAAAGGTTTTTACTAAATTTGTGCCCAAGACACATTGGTCATTTGAACTTAAAATGTATGCAAAACATCACAAGTAAATTATTGGTACTCATGGTAACATGTTATAGATCTAGAAATCCTATGGAGAAACCGCATATAATGGTTAGGAACCCTAATAGTGTGTCGATCCAAACGCATGGGAAGCTCTTCGATCCAGAAATCTGGAATCTCGAAGGTCGACCACTCTATGTGCTACTGAAGCTCAGCTAGAGTCTCAGCCATATCAAGGTCCTGAATGACTGCTCTCCCAACAACCCTCTCTACTGGCGCATCTGCTTCGCGCTCTAGTTCCTCTACTAGTTGAAAACGTCTAATATTTGCATTACATCAAACATTTAGTTTAGTCTTGGAAAGAACTCAAAACAAAAAAACATTGTATAAACCATAGAAAAATAAAAAAAAACATGGTCAAATCATTCTTACCTATTGCACCCCACTGAGCGCCTTCTGGTAATACTAAATCTGGATCTCCTCGGAAATCGACACCTGCATATGTGTACTCATCGATGGGGCGATCTGTCGTCGGAACCAGGGGAAGAATGAAGTAGAGAACGCAACGGTCGATTGGCTTGCATGTCGACCCATGATTTCTACCCATCTCTGCATTTGAGGATCTCTAGGACTAGATATATCCAATGTTACATGTTGTGGCTGCATCAGTGGAATCTATTCCAAAGCGAAGGAGATAAGGATTGAACCATAACTGAAATTTTTCTTCCTTCCTCCCTTTGCTTTATTCAGTTTTTCCTTTATCTGAGATTTTTATAGGTCAAATAACCTCCTCATCAGATCAGAGGAGAGGATAAATATGGAAGGAATACAGAGACCTAAACTAAACCTACTTCTGCCAAGGTAACGCACCCCTATAACAACAAAAGAGCATTATAACGCACCTGATCAATGAAAAGTCCGCATTAGTGGCTAGGGAAACGCTCTGTTTAGACTAGAGGGCAATGCTACCCGTGTTTTGAGTTTGGAACAAGAAAAACCCACGGAGAATGATTTGAAATTCCAGCTTTTTATCATAAGAGATTCAGTACAAAATAGAAACTGCAAAGCACTAGTCTCTTATTGGGCCTTGCCAAAAACAACTGAACTCTCAAAGAAGGCAAAAGATGGGAAGTTGAGGAAACATCTTGGTTTTTTCTATTTAGAACTCGTGGAAGGAGAAAGGCAATGATTACTCTCTCCATCTCCTATAAAATGGATCTGTAGGCTCTTGGTTCAAGGTCGAAGGATTTTCAAAGTTTTTGAATAAATGTGAAGCAGAGCATTATTGTTGTAGTGTGAAGGTCAAAAATCAAAGAGGTTCATTGAGAACTTGTTGATCGAGACATCACCACATTGAGAGATAGAGAGATTGGAAGGCTGAGGAGGGCTTGGTACAACTGATGGTTGTAATCCTCCTTTTTATAAATCAATAGAACTGTATCTGTTTTGTCCATTCTATTCGTTGATATTGTTATTGTTCTTCAATTACTTATATAGTGATGCAGGGGCATTAGGCACAATAAAATACTTTGTATCTAAGTAGACATAGGGGGGTCTCATGTTTTTAAATTCTCATGTAATTATTAGTATTTTGAATAAAATGGTGAGGAATTGTAAATTTTCTCTAACCATTAGAGAACATGAGGGGAAGTTGGTTAATTTAGGAAGGTGAATAGTTAGTTTCAGTTATTTTAGGAATTGAGTCTAACTTTAGGACTTTGGAGAGTTCCAAGGGTATTTGTTGAGTTGTTAAGGAATCTGAACTGATTCATTATTAATTTGTATAAATGTAAGCCTAAATGCATTCAAAGGGAGACCTGGAGATCTGGAGGTAGAGAGTAGTGGGGTAGAAGGGCCATCGAATAGAAGATCTGGCCACACAAGAAGTTTTGTAAGTGAATTCATTTATATGTTATAAAAGAATTTGTTTCTGCATTTCATGAGTATTATTAGATTTAAGTTCTGTGTGAGTGGGCTTCAATTTCAATAAGAAATGGTATAATATTGTGTGGTTAATGGTGTTTGCAGATTTCTGTGAATCAATCAAAAGGTGATCGATTTCACAATCTGGCTCTTTTATAGATATAATTTATACAGTACCAGAAAATTGTTGTTCCATACACAGGATTCAGAGGAGGGGTTTAGTTATAAACTCTGTTATGCATAACCAGTGAAATGAGATATATGTTGAGGATTTTTTGGGGTTTACTGTGGTTTTGAATCACAGAAGACTGGATATCGAAATTAATTCATGCCTAGATAAGTGATAGGGGTTTTTTTTAAAGCCTATTTGGAACTTTGAACTTTATTACATTGGAATAAAAAAGGTGCACAATACAAGTGATGGCACAGTGGACATGAGTTAGAGGATGATTTAATTGCAGAGCGGCGTATTGAACGAAGTCACAGTGGAATTGGTGAACTCGCAAGTAGGAGGAATATGTGCGGTGAAAATTAAAACCGTCTGTAACCACAAGGGAAGCTTGAGTTAATGGAACTGTGTGATTGTAACGTTGAAGCGGATAGAAGATAATGAAACTGGTGGTTTCGCAGTGCTAAAAAATGGTAAGTTGTTTTCGAAAAAAAAACGCAATAGTATTAAGCGCCCAACACGTGTCATAAGGAAATATTGTAAAACTGCCTATTTCACACTTTTTTTTAGTGTTAAAATTTTGTTCCAAAAAAAATGCAATAGCCATCCAATGCGAGGTTATAAAGATCCGACGACATTCGCTCTCAAAGGAGTGAGGAGGTTAATGCAATGTTAGGACGCTGGGGCCAATTGAATTATCGTGTTGATAATTGGATATTTATATGTGTTGGCCTTTGAATTAATCAGAACCGATATTTTATGAGGAATGTTAAAAGCGCGGTGGTTTAATTTCTAAACCAAGGTCGGAATTATGTTAATGATTGTTGGGCGGTAGGACCGAGAGTCCTTCTTATGTGATTGACACCTTGGTAATACTTTTATCAAGGTATGGTTTAAAGAAACCTGAAGCCAATTGGATATTAATGTAAGTGAAAATGAAGTTCGGGGTTTAATTACATTAACTCACATTTTATGAAGTGGGTGTTTCTGTGGTCCTTAACCATAAAATTTTGAGAATATGATTTAAAGAAATGAAGCTCCCGCATTGATTTAAATTTCCAGATAAGAAAATAGAAATCTGGGTTTTGTTGGGTTTTATAACCATAAGAGAAAACTTTAAATTGATCTCTCAAATCTCAGATTTGAGATATTAAAGCTTCCAGATATATTTTTGAATTTTCCAGGTTGCTAACTATTGTGAGTTTGCCCAGATTGTGGATTTAATTGGGGCATGAATTTGAATGCATTTTATATGCACATAGAGAGTGTGATAGTGGATTAAGAGGTTATCCTGGATATCATATAGCATGAGATGAATGGCTCGTGATCTCTTTTAATCCAATGGCCCACATTAGCTCGTGATCTCTTTCCATTTGCCTTTCATCTTTCTCCAAACGATCTCATCAGGAAATCTCCACCATTCATTGTCCTAATCTAATGGTTCTTATTCATCCTCATGCCCAAACTCCATTTTCACCTGGTTAGCTGTTCTACCAAGGTTTTTTCCCATTTTCTACTCCATTCCTCCTTTCGCACAACTCCAAACCTCCTCCATGAAACCTCCTAAGCAGTCTTAACCAAATTCTATAGGATTTCATAATGAGTTTGTCGTGTTTTTTTGCAGGATTCAATGGTGTTTTCTCTGTGTATTTCCACAGTCATAGACAGGTGACAAAAAGGCCCAAAATGATGATTATGTGGCTTTATCAAAGGAGAAAAAGTACCAGTGAGTTATGAGTTCACATTTTATTAGGGATATCACTACCCTCGATCTCAGAAACCCTCCACTGCATAATATCAGTTGTGCCACTAAGACAGAGAAACAAAGTGTCTCAGAATGAAGAATTAATAGTAAAGGGATTAATGCCTAAAAGCCTGAAGATCAAGGTTTTTAATCCACAGGTTTAAAGGATAAAGACATTGTTAAGGAAAAAAGACCCAAGAACAAATATCAAGGCCTAATTAAGCCTAAAACACAGACAAAGAGCAGATTAAAGGTGTTTTAAGGTAAAAAAGAGAAAAAGATCATTAAAGGAGGCCTCCACTGCCACATCAGATGTCATTTATCCTCTTCAACTACCAAAGTGCCACCTGCAGCCTCAATAAATCAAAAGAAGGCAGAGTTATTGCCTAGTCAATGATATTTTTACCTAAAGACAACCAGAGTTATTGCCAACCTGCCTAAAGAGTTTAAAGTCAACAAAAACTGCCAAGAAGCTAAATACTTAATAAAAACCAATTAATACATGAAAAATATCAGAGCTCTCTTCTGTTTGAGCCTTTCAAAGACAAAGAATCATTAAAACTTGTATTAATTTAACTAGAGATCTTATTTTTCATCCCACCTCCTCTTTCTTCTATAAATACTTTTGTAGAAGATAGTTGGTTGTTGGTCTCTAGATACATGTTGAATGTAAATAATTTTCTGAAGCTGTTGTAGCCCTGTTTGTAATTGAAGATACATAAGCTGAGATGAGAAGTTTGAAGCTGTAGAAACCTACTGGACTTGATGATTTTAACTAGTTTGAACATCAAATACAAATAGCTGATTTATGGGATCCTGCTCTATGTCAATGGTGATGTGTTTCTCACTGTAATTGTTATTTTTATTTATGTTTCCATTTTGTCACTTTCTTTGATAAAGAATAGAAAATATAGAGCTAGGATTTACTCTTACAAGTACCCTACTCTCACTCATAAGCTTTATCTTTGTGTTTTCCTCCTTTGTGTATTTAAGAATGATTTAATACAGTCCAAGCAGTCAAGGAATGTTGGTGAGCCCATGTCTTAGTGTCTAAACTTTAACATTGTTCTTTAATGATATTTTCATTACTTGCTAAGTAGAGTTGGACTAGGAAAGTTTATGGTTTGCCCTGTCTTCTAGTTTTTTCTCCAAAGGTTGTTTGAAAGTTTCCCTAAGAGTATGTTAAAAGCAGGCTAGTTTCAAAGTACTTACCTGATCTTAGACTACTTTTATGTTTATCATGAATGTTTTCCTTTTGAATATGCTGAAAGCATGCTAAGTTAAAAGTCTTTACCTGATCTTAAGCTATTCTAAGTGTTTTAAATGCTTTCTATCGAAAGTACATCAAAAGCAGGATAGTTTCAAAGTACTTACCTGATCTTAGATTGCTTTGTGTATTTTCTTAAGTGCATGCCAAAAGCACGATAATTTCAAAGTACTTACTTGATCTTAGGCTGATTTTTGTTTCTTCATCTATTTTATTTCCCTCACTCCATTTCTTATTGTTCCATTCCATAAAATCAACTTAAAGAGATCCTTTAATATAGATGACTTGCCCCATGGACCACTCTTGAAACTTGTTGTCTCAATTAAACCCTCTTATGACTCCATAGCCCAATGGATTAAAGCTGCTTCTTACCTATCTTACTAGCTAAACCATTCTCCCACTTATTTACACCTTCACCCTTCATATAGACTTCCTTCACCTTCATCATATCTTTTCCCAGCCAAAACAAAAACAAAAAACCCTTGTTCTTAATAACTAGCCTAATATCACACTAAAAGCCTTCAAAGATAAATCAATCTTTGCACTAATAGAGAGATCCCTCTCTGGATTCAGGAGGGCTAGATCCTAGAATCCCAAAGTGGTTCATATGTAGGCTTTGTAGTTTGTATTTTCCAATATTGAAAACTACAGAGACCTAACAATATGAACATGTATGTATCTTCTTTGGGAACTATACAACTAATATTACTATCTGCCTCAGGCACCGGAAAGCCCTGAGAGGGATATTTGAGAACCAACAACCCAAGCATTTTACCTTATTAGCCCCCCTATAAATTTTTGACAAGAAAACAGGGGGCTAAAATGTTTCTGAGCCTTCAAGGAATGCATTTCCTCTGAAAACACATCATCCTTGAAGTCTCCTATGCCCTTCCCTTTGATAAATTCGCTCTGTTTACTCCCATTATAAGGTCTCACTGATTGCAAAAAATTGTGCTCCAAAAGGCCTACTTTTGCCCTTTGTACCCCTGCAGAATGCCCCATTTTAACCTTTGTTTTCCCCTTATATAATTCCCCTCTGATCCCCTAAATCCTCCCAAAATCCCATTTACATCTTGCACACACCCCTTGTTTGGCCTATTTTCCCCTTTTTTCCCTCTATCGTTACCTATTTCTGCCCTCAAATTTCACTAAAAAAGGGCCAAAAACCAAATTTTCCATAGGTATGGGTCTTAGCCCCTTTCGAACAGCCCCCTTAACCTTTTCCACCACGCGACCGCGGCGCTAGAACCAGGCGCCAAGGCAGAAGGCGATTACCGAAATTGAATATCGAGAGCGTTTTGAGCCATTGATCTATACAGATCGGACGGTCGTCGCGATCCCCACAACGTCCATCATTCAACACGTTCACTGCTCAGATCACATCACAGTTGTCCGTTTAACCCACCAGATCGATGGTCAGAGGTTCACCCGCCCTGTGGTCCTCGCGCCGCGCACTATTCAAAAACTGATGGTATCCATCGCACCGCGTTTGGAGGATGGGCGGTAATTTTATTTTCAGAGCGATTCCACTCACCGCCTGACACGTGGCTCCGTCACTATTTCAAAACTGCCCCCCCATCACACGTTATCGTTCAGCATTTGACCCGGCGCGATATGCATAGAAATCATCCGATCTGGGGCTCTCCATCCAACGGTCATCGCACCCCGGAGATGTGCGAAAATTAACCTAAGGTATCTGTACCCCTGGCCTACCATCCGTCGCCCTCCGATAGGTTTTCCACCGTCGATCTCCTCCTGAGATCAGACGGTCCAGATTCATTCACCCTCCACCGTGTCCTCAGCTGTCGATCTCCTCCTGAGATCGGAAGGTCTAGATTTAACTGCATGCGCATGCCATCGGATGGGTCCTGCCACATCACCATGCCACGTGTTTTGTCACGTTTTCCTCCATCCCCCTATATATTTCATCCAAAGGTCAAAATGTTAAGTTTTCGCGTTTAATTTTCTGCGCTCCACCACCTTTCACCGTGAAAATTTTCCATTGTTCGCGACCATTTTCCACCGTCATCCTGCACTATTCCACCATTTCACCAGTTGCACGTCCATTTTCGTCGTCCCCACTGCATCCACCCTCCCCGTGCATGTTTTATTAACGCGTTTTCGTGTTTTGCAGGGTTATCAGATGGTGAAAGCTGCCATGATTACACAGTCTTTATTACAGTGGCAAAAAACACAAAAAGGACCATTTTTTAGAGGCCAAGATCACGAAGAAAGCCTGGGAAGGAGCCATGATAGGACTTGCATTAAAGAATAGGGTTTGAACTCTATAAAACCTCCCTAGAGCCATTAAAGCACAAATTTCACAGTCAGAGGGAAACGAGAAAGCGGCAAAGAGTTTCAGTGGAAAAATAGAGCGTTTAAGGCCTGTAATTGCAAATTATAAGCCTTAATCCAATTATTCAAAGGCAAGGTACCAGGTTCGAAGTCCCCGAGGATCGATCAGAAGGTCCAAGGCACATAAAATAATACTAAGGGTTTTTACATCAGTAGAAGGTTCTTTCCATAAAGGACGATGCACCCATATAGTTCTCATCCTATGCCATGTTCTAGATAGATTTTCCAGCCCTGACAATAGTCCTATGTTACCAGTGCATTATTTATACAGTATGGCAGACCCTAGCATCATCGTTCTGCATTTTGTTCAGTACACCAGAGACATACCTGGAGCAAATGGAAACCTGATGAAGACCACTCCATCATCCAACGAGTACCAGAGATAAATGCCCAAAATTTAAAATGAATGGAGCCTCGGCCCTCCTTGTTGTTTCTGAGTTTTAATGCTACATTTAGTTCCTCACCTACCTTCTCTGCTCCACTCGAGCTATAATAATACCCAAGAACATATTGTAAAGGTTGTTTTTGGTTGTTGTTGTTGTTCGGTTGTTGCCGATTGTAGTTAGAGGGATTCAGTTTTGACTGTTAGAACAGTTTTGGGAGAAAGTAGTAGAGTAGTTTGTATTGTAGTAGGCTTGGAGGAGAAGTTTGGATTATAATAGCCATTGAGCTCAGTGTGTGTGACTAGTTTTGCATCAATTAATCAAGCACATTTCTTTGGATCCTGGTCTATTACTACGGGTGATGTTTCTCTTATCTTATCGTTTAATTACATTTTCATGATGTTCATTGTTCTTCTGGGCTCGCATCAGAAATATGGCATAGGATTTACCCTTGTTAGGTACCCTATGTCTCTGCTCTCCTTGCCTTCAATGTTTTATGCTGTATGTGTTATCTAAGGGTTGATTTCAGTTAATTTAACCAGTGTACTACCTACTAGCTGATGTATGAATTAATGAAATCTGTCTTTATTTGTTCTTGTTGGGTTAAAGATGGAAGATTTGGGAACACCGGGGATTAAAGTTAGCCCTGTCCACTAGGATCCTTGTGCGACCAGCTAGCCTTTCTAAGATCCCTTGCTGGTGTCAAAGAATTGAAGGTTCAAAGTCCTTCTCCGATCTACAGACCCTGGCTGTGTCAAACTTATCTATGTTTTCCCTTGGAGCATGCTAAAGCTGACCTAGAGTTAAATGACCTCTGGTCCGATCTATAAGTTGCCGCTTTGTCCCTCCTTTGAGAGTTGCCTATGAGTATGTCCAAGCAGGTCTGGAGTTAAATGACCTCTAACCTGATCTATAGATAGAAATTGGGTTACTTTCCTTCTTCACTTTCAATCCTTAATGTTCCATCCCACCATCTATCTAAAAATATCCTTTAGTGTAGATGACTTGCCCTCTGAAAGCCTTGGCTAGTTGTTGCAATTAATTCCCTTTCATGACTCCATAGCCCAATGGATGGCACTTTCTTGACTTATCCTCTTTGCTGAAACATCCTGCTGCTTTATCCTTTTTCTCCCATTAATTTCTCAGTCTATGATCTCATGACCAACCTAGAAACCAACCAACCAAATAATTTATATCCCCCCCCCCTTTGTGCTTCATACCTAGCCTAAAATCTCATTTTGAGCTTCAAAGATATATCATTCTTTGTTTTATTAGAGAGATCCCTCTCTGGGTCCAGGAGGGCTATATCCTAGGGCCCCAAAGTGGTTTGATTTTGTCTCATATTTTGGTCTTGCCAATCTGGCCAAAACATGGGAACCCCAACATAATGGCGACTCCGCTGGGGAAATTCTGAGTGCCTAAAACGATAACATTTTTCTGTCTCCCATTATTGTCACCAACATAATGGCGACTCCACTAGGGAACTGAGTGCATTTCAAATTAAACATTCTTAGGCATTCAAAAGACCCGAGATCTCTGGTTAGATTGACATTCGATTGCTGATGGTGGACAACATCCTGCTTCAAACATTCATATACATCCACCTGGCGACTCCACACTCCATAACTCCTAGAATACCAAATGAATCCACTGGTGGAAGACTCTGAACTGGTTGACCAGATACAGTGACCTCTTTCTGATTTACAAACATGCTTCCATGCATACAGAGAAGATATGCCCTAATGAGTAGGGAGAATATCCCTGGATTCCCACACAAAATGCTTGAAGTGGACTGGTTAAAAAACCTTCCTACCTTTCAGGGTGAAAACGTTGATGACCCCTTGCTACATCTCCTCAAGTTTCATATACATGTGTGGAAATTTAAAGTTGAATGGCATGAAGACTGCCTAATGAAAATTTTCATGGCAACATTAGAAGGAAAAGCGAGGGTCTGGTATGAATGGTTAGAACCTCGGAGTTTGTTTTCTTTAAGGGACATGCACCAAGTATTTTACAAGAATTATAAAGGAAACTCTCCATCCTTATCATGGGATTGTTGTGATCAATCTCAGAATCTCATACAGTACCTGTTATATATTGATGATGATTTGGTTAATATGCATCCTGAAGATTTGTTAACAACCATTCAAGAATTTAATATGCATCCTAGCTATCACAAGAACATGGATGAATCAGCTGAGGAAGAAAAAAGTCAAGAGACCGTAGACATTCCTCAAGATATTCCTGAAAAATCAGATGCTGATACATCATCCCTTGCAGTTGAGGCTTCAGATGACATTTTGCCTCAAATCCAGTCTTCAAAGGAAACAGAGAGCTGCTGCACTTCTGCACAAAGGAACACAATACCATCTCCCCCTTTGACAGAAGAAGAAATAGATTAGATCATCAATGGACATCCAGCCTCTGAACTTTTTTACAGATCAGACATTCTTGTCCATTCATCTGATGAGCTTTGTTGTACAGAGTTGGAAAGCTCACATGTAAATCAGAGTGAAGAAAAATCTGCTGATAATTCAGTATGTGTGGTTGGCAGCATTACTTATATTCGTGATCTTCCTATTTTTGATCTATCTGATGATGATGTTCTCCAAACAGAAGATGATCTTGTAGGGTCATCATTAGTAGATTTACAGGAGGAGGATCAGTTCCCTTTACTTCCAGAGAGTAATGAGCCAATGCAGGCGATTTATGATATTGATGAAGAAAGCTTTAAGAGTGCAGAAGAGGGTGAAGGATCTCTAGATCTTTGCTCACTCCATTACAACTCATCAGTAATGGTTTTCACGTGATTGGAGGTCAGCAGCCTTTCATCTCAGAAGATGAAGAGGAGAACAAAGAAGAGATTCTTGAGCAAGATGAAAATAACGAGCCTTCTCTTGAAAAAGAGGAAGTAATTGAACAAGCCCCTGCTCAAGAATACATGGATCTCTTCACAGAGCTTAGCACCTTAGAGCAGAACATATCAGAGCTCTAGGAGGCCAACACTACCATATATGATGAGTCCTCCAGTTCAGAAAATGAAGAAGATTAGGGAGATTCTCTTTCTCAAGAGAGTCTTGTTCTTGATCCAGTGGAAGAAGAGGAAATCCTGGTTGAATCCTACCTATCAGATGTTCATAACCAGGTATCATTTCATGATCCTTATGATTATTTCCTGCAAACATTTGAGGAAGGATCAAAGGTATTTTTGAGCAGCATGTTGCAAACAAAAAGAAATTTTTTCAAAGCTGCTGCTATTGAACAAAAAGAGTGGGAACTGCCCTACCTATCCAGCCTGCTCAAGGAGCTGAGCAGAAAGGACCAGTCATGGGATCACTTGATGGACTGGTTACATTGGAAGACAATGTTTGTAAGCTAGACTTGTAAATATCTAGTTAGAGTAGGGTAGGTAGGAAAAGCTCAATAAAGCTCAGTCTGTGAGCATGTAGTTAGTTGTTTTTAAATTCTACAAAGTCTAGCAAGTCAGACATTCTAATCCTGGCTTGACTATTTTCAATTTCTGTTGTAGAATGTAGAGAAGAAATGTGCTGGACAGTCTAATCCCAGCAGATATTATATTAGGTAGAGAAACATATGAGACCAACAGTTTAATCTAGTCTCATGGAGTGATACGGGTAGATTTAGAATAGGTTTATTTTCTGTTTATAAAATAAATGATTTAAAGGGTCTGCTAGTCCAAATGCACCCTAAAAGAAAAATGCTAGGATGGTAGTCTGGGTAGGTAGATTGTTTGGGAATGTTTCTGCTGATCTATCATATTTGTGGTAGCTAAAAATCAAAGAAGAAATATGGCTCAAGCACTAGGCATTTGGCCTACACCAAAGATCTATTCTCTAAATTCTTGACTCCTTCAAGAAGAAGCCATCCCCATGTGGAGCCACTATTAGCCCCCCTATAAATTTTTGACAAGAAAACAGGGGGCTAAAATGTTTTTGAGCCTTCAAGGAATGCATTTCCTCTGAAAACACATCATCCTTGAAGTCTCCTCTGCCCTTCCCTCTGATAAATTCCCTCTGTTGACTCCCATTATAAGGTTTCACTGATTGCAAAAAATTGTGCTCCAAAAGGCCTACTTTTGCCCCTTGTACCCCTGCAGAATGCCCCATTTTAACCTTTGTTTTCCCCTTATCAAAGTCCCCTCTGATCCCCTAAATCCTCCCAAAATCCCATTTACATCCTGCACACACCCCTTGTTTGGCCTATTTTCCCCTTTTTTCCCTCTATCGTTACCTATTTCAGCCCTCAAATTTCACTAAAAATGGGCCAAAAACCATATTTTCCATAGGTATGGGTCTTAGACCCTTTCGGCCAGCCCCCTTAACCTTTTCCACCATGTGACCGTGGTGCTAGAACTAGGCGCCAAGGTGGAAGGCACTTACTGAAAGTGAATATCGGGAGCATTTTGAGCCGTCGATCTATACAGATCGGACGGTCGTCGCGATCCCCACAACGTCCATCGTTCACCCCGTTCACCGCTCAGATCACATCACAATCGTCCATTTAACCCACCAGATCGACGGTCAGAGGTTCACTCGCCCTGTGGTCCCCGCGCCGCGCACTGTTCAAAAATCAGTGGTATCCATCGCACCGTGTTTGGAGGATGGGCGGTAATTTTATTTTCGGAGCGATTCCACTCACCGCCTAACACGTGGCTCTGTCACTATTTCAAAACCTCCCCCCCATCACGTGTTATCATTCGACATTTGACCCGGCACGATATGCATAGAAACCATCCAATCTGGGGCTCTCCATCCAATGGTCATCACACCCCGAAGATGCGGGGAAATTAACCTAAGGTATCCGTACCCCTGGCCCACCATCCGTTGCCCTCCAATAGATTTTCCACCGTCGATCTCCTCTTGAGATCAGACGGTCCAGATTCATTCACCCTCCGTCGTGTCCTCAGCCGTCGATCTCCTCCTGAGATCAGACGGTCCAGATTTAACTGCATGCACCTGCCATCGACTGGGTCCTGCCACATCACCATGCCACGTGTTTTGTCACGTTTTCCTCCGTCCCCCTATATATTTCATCCAAAGGTCAAAATTTTAAGTTTTCGCATTTAATTTTCTGCGCTCCGCCACCCTTCGCCATGAACATTTTCCACTGTTCGTGACCATTTTCCACCGTCATCCTACACTATTCCACCATTTCACCAGCCGCATGTCCAATTTCGTCATCCCCATTGCATCCACCCTCCCCGTGCATGTTTTCTTAACAATTTTTCGTGTTTTGCAGGGTTATCAGATGGTGAAAGCCGCCATGATTACACAATCTTTATTATAGCGGCAAAAAACGCAAAAAGGACCATTTTTCAAAGGCCGAGATCACGAAGAAAGCCTGGGAAGGAGCCATGATAGGACTTGCATTAAAGAACATGGTTTGAACTCTATAAAACCTCCCCAGAGCCATTAAAGCACAGATTTCGCAGTTAGAGGCAAACGAGAAAGCGACAAAGAGTATCAGTGGAAAAATAGAGCGTTTAAGGCCTGTAATTGCAAATTATAGGCCTTAATCCAATTATTCAAAGGCAAGGTACCAGGTTCAAAGACCCTGAGGATCGATCAGAAGGTCCAAGGCACATAAAATTATACTAAGGGTTTTCACATCAGCAGAAGGTTCTTTCCATAAAGGACGATGCGCCCATACAGTTCTCATCCTATGCCGTGTTCTAGAGAGATTTTCCAGCCTTGACATAGTCCTATGTTACCAGTGCATTATTTATACATTATGGAAGACCCTAGCATCATCGTTCTGCATTTTTTTCAGTACACCAGAGACATACCTGGAGTAAATGGAAACCTGATGAAGACCACTCCATCATCCAATGAGTACCAGAGATAAATGCCCAGAATTTAAAATGAATGGAGCCTCGGCCCTCCTTGCTGTTTCTGAGTTTTAATGCTATATTTAGTTCCTCATCTACATTCTCTTCTCCACTCAAGCTATAATAATCCCCAAGAACATATTGTAAAGGTTATTGTTGGTTGTTGTTGTTTTTCGGTTGTTGCCGATTGTAGTTAGAGGGATTCAGTTTTGACTGTTAGAACATTTTTGGGAGAAAGTAGTAGAGTAGTTTGTATTGTAGTAAACTGGGAGGAGAAGTTTGGATTGTCAGCCATTGAGCTCAGTGTATGTGACTGGTTTTGCATCAATTAATCAAGCACATTTCTTTGGATCCTGGTCTATTACTACGAGTGATGTTTCTCTTATCTTATCGTTTAATTACATTTTCATGCTGTTCATTTTTCTTCTGGGCTCGCATCAGAAATATGGCATAGGATTTACCCTTGTTAGGTACCCTATGTCTCTGCTCTCCTTGCCTTCAATGTTTTCTTCTGTATGTGTTATCTAAGGGTTGATTTCAGTTAATTTAACCAGTGTAGTGGATGTCATTGCCTGCTAGCTGATGCATGAATTGATGAAATCTGTCTTTAGTTTTTCTTGTTGGGTTAAAGCTGGAATATTTGGGAACACTGGGGATTAGAGTTAGCCCTTTCCACTAGGATCCTTATGCGACCAGCTGGCCTTTCTAATATCCCTTGCTGGTGTCAAAGCATTGAAGGTTCAAAGTCCTTCTCTGATCTACAGACCCTGGCTCTGTCAAACTTATCTATGTTTTCTCTTGGAGCATGCTAAAGCTAAATTGAATTTAAATGACCTCTGGTCCAATCTATAATTTTCCCCTTTGTCCCTCCTTTGAGAGTTTCCTATGAGTATGTCCAAGCAGGTCTAGAGTTAAATGACCTCTGACCTAATCTATAGACAAAAAATGGGTTTCTTTCCTTCTTCACTTTCAATCTTTAATGTTCCATCCCACCATCTATCTAAAAATATCCTTTAGTGTAGATGACTTTCCCTATGAAAGCCTTGGCTATTTGTTGCAAGTAATTCCCTTTCATGACTCCATAGCCCAATGGATGGCACTTTCTTGACCTATCCTCTTTGCTGAAACATCCTGCTGCTTTATCCTTTTTCTCCCATTACTTTCTCAGTCTATGATCTCATGACCAACCCAACAACCAACCAACCAAATCATTTAAATCCCCCCCCCCCTTTGTGCTTCATACCTAGCCTAACATCTCATTTTGAGCTTCAAAGATATATCATTCTTTTTTTATTGGAGATATCCCTCTTCTGGTCCAGGAGGGTTGGATCTTAGGGCCCCAAAGTGGTTTGATGTTGTCTCATATTTTGGTCTTGCCAATCTGGCCAAAACATGGGAACCCCAACATACCCTATAACAAAATGGGCGACTCCACTAGGGAATTTTAACCCCAAGTTTCTGGATTTTTTTCCTTCCTTCTTTCCTCTTTTCACATCCTTTTGACCAGCTTTTATGCCCAGTAAACATTTCAAAAGCTCGCAGAGTTCAGTCATGTGCTCTTTTTGGCCATCTGAAGAACTTTTCCCTGGCTAACGCTGTATTTTTTAGTATTCCAGTGCTTTATAACGTGGCCTAGCTTTGATTACAGTGCGTTAGTCTCTGCATTAATGTTGTCTATGTTCAGAACCAATGCGTTACTCAGCCAAAAAATTGATGTTCACCATTGTGTTGTGTTCCCTTTTGGTTGCAGATTTTTGGCCATCATAACCACTTCTTGACTGAATCCCTGTGCTTGTTTACCAGCTGGTATCGCTATTTTTTGGTTCTTGTTTAAAAATCTAGTGTTGAATGCATTCACTTTTTAGAGGAATTTTTTTTTTAGTTTTTCTGCATCTAGTTGAATTAATTCTGAAAATTTTAGTTAAAAGACTATTAAGATGAGGTAAATAGATGTTTGAATCTTTAAGGTTGAAATTTTCTATTTGAATGTTAGTGCATGGATTTTGAAAGGAAACCTCTCCTTGTAGAAATAATCTTCATCAAATTGAATATTTAGGGCATATTTTTGAATGGTTTCTTGACTCAGAGTCTCATTACATTTCATACGTCCACTCCCCCTCCCAAAGACTAATAATCAAGTACACTAAAAATCAAGCGATAATAAAATCAATCAAATTACTTTTTTTGAGTTCACACCAACAATAGTTCAGGCTAGGATCTTGGGTTAGGAAAAGTGAGAAAATCACCCAAGATCTCAAAACTTGAGACTAGAGTCATTAACGAGCGAAATCCTACTGCACTCATATTATCGGGACCACTCTTTTACTGGATCTAAGCGCGAGATAACAATTGGGTGCACAAGAAGGTAGCCCATCTTCGACTGCATCCAGTGGGAATTCTATATATTGGGGTTCCCTTCGGGGATGTCGAAACTAGATCGGGGATCTAGGTGTTCTGCCCATATAGCATGATGTCCTAGACTGTGGACCCCCCTGATGATGTCTATGATTTGAGGTATCTTTAGTGGCCACACTTTTTAGGGACTTACACAAGGTGACTGAGACAGGCTGTTCTGGTACTTGAAATAGACGGACCTACTCTGTCTTCGGTATTTAGGAGGGTACTCATCTTCACGAGAGTGCTTACACCTATCGTCTGAGGTTCGGGCGAAGCTCTAGAGTAACCGTAACTGTACTTTAAACCAACCCTCTCTGTATAATATTGTGATACTGGATTTCATCACCATGAAATGGTAGTACTCAGATAGGGCACCCTATTCTGGATGCTTGCTGTTTGATTTTAGAGATTCCTTTTTTCTTTTTTCTTTTTTAGGTGTGTGGTTACTGTCATTGAGACTTTATAATAAGTAAAAATTTATTAAAATTTGTTAAAAATAAACAGGTCACCATGGCATCATCCGACCCACACCATCTGTCTCGCCGACAGCAAGGTCTACCTCCTCTAACTCTTGAGGAAGAACTGAAACTTGGTGAACTTGTGCCTTCTGTGGAAGAGCAGTCTCCATTGACAAAACCTGATTTTCACATAGCCTCATATCATACGGAATTCCCAAAGGACCCTTTCACGGAAGGTGTCGTACCTCATTACAATCCTCCACTCACTGACCCGTCGGCAACTGTGCTAATTCAGATTACACCACGCCAAGACATGTCTTCACCCGCACAAAAATCCATTTCACAGCTGACATCCACAAGGTCGATACCAATGGCAACCATCCCAGGTTCGCCATGATCCTCCCCACCAGTTGTTAGTCTATGCCACTACTTGGTAACCCCAGTAGTCAACTTACGCCTAGTCCCAACCCTACGGTCATCACAACTGTAAGTAACTCGCCGAGTCCTTCGGGATCTACTCCTACCGTGACCATGTTAGGACCTACGGTTTCTCCTCCCATGAGTGGGACTACTTTGGTTCCTTTTAGCAACCCTTCCGGTTGGAACCCTTTGCTGAGTTCAAACCCCTTGGCCACCATACCAGGGGGCAGTATCACAAGAACACAAACAATAGGGAACATTTCACTACCCCTGCAATCGTTAGGACAAACTGAACAACCTATTGTTAACACTATTCCCTTAAGTGGTTTAAATATCGGTGTAGGGTCTATGTCGTTACCAAACTATGCAAGTAGCAGCATGCCTCCGGGAAGCTCTATTGCATCCATATGGACTAACCCACCCCAACCTTCATCTGGAATGGGAGGGCACTTTTATACTGGGGGCAACCAACCGTTCACCTCGTAATACAATATGCCCTATGGAAAACAACCATATATCCCTACCCCTCCACCTATAGGAATTTTTTATCAAAGTCCTACTTATCCTACTGGTAACACATTGATGAGAAAACCCTATGGTCCAAATAGTCAGCCAATACTTCCTTGGTTAGATTCAGGAGAAAACCTACAATTGCCATTTTTGGCAGCTCTAGACATTCCCGACATCTATAAATTGACTAATGACCCCATCAATCACAACCCGCTCTAGCCTCTAGTACCGCACAAGATTCATTCTGATAGCCCAAAGTTCGATGGGAAACAAGGGGAAGACCCAACCACACACATCACCACCTTTCATTTATGGTCTATATCGAATTCCATGGTGGATGATAGTGTCCGATTTCGACTGTTTCCCCGCACCCTTACAGGAAATGCCACCAAGTGGTATATTGAATTGCCACGCACCGCCATAAACACATTTGGTGCTTTAACAATGGAGTTTCTAAAGAAATTCCAATTACCAATCAGATTTGAAACTGGAACGGAACTGTTAACCTTATTGCGCCAAGACACCACCACCCACATCTCCTATCACATTCATGAATGGAGGCGTAGGAGGAGGCTAGTCAAAGCGCCAATCCTGGATCATCTTCTATCTAATTGGTTTTGTAAGTCTCTCTTACCCCACATCTCTAAAGACATTGGCCTATCTGGTGCAGTTACAGAAGATCATTACATTCGTCATGCCCAACATTTGGATTTAATATATTTTCAAGCTGACACGCTATATGATTTACTCCCCAATGCCCCTGGTAACCCAAATCCTCCCACTACTCAGAAAACCGGAGCCCATTCCAATGGTCTCGTTGGCACAATCTCTGGCGTAGCCACAAAAAATTCTCCTGGGAAAACCTCCCAACCATCCTCGGCTACCACCGCCCCTAACCAAACGACTACTCTTCCTACTGCTGAGGTAAATTCTATCCCAATTTCACAAAAACCTAGTGGAAAGAAAAAGAAGAACAAGAAAAAGTCATCTTCTTCGGAAGAGGAGTCAGAAAATTAGAATAATCCTAATCAGAAAAAAGCTACCAAAAATGACAAAGGGAAGGATAAACCCATGAAATTTCCTTGCAAGATCTGTGTGGAGGACCACATGACATAAAAATGTCCTCGACTGCAGGAATTCACCGATTTTATCGCAAACAAGGATTCTGGGCGAACACCTGTTGTTCTTCATAATCCTTTCCCTGATCAACAGCAGCAACACCAACACATGGTTGAAAACCCGCCACAACCCCAACAAAGGGGCAATGGTGGTTCACATCCTTCCGGTGAAGGATCATCTACCATTTATGGCATTGAAAGTGTTGAACTTCAAACAGGACCCAAGCTTTATGGAAATCCTACCATGGACACTCAAGAACCTGGTACTAGTTCAACTCCACTGCCGACCAATGATCTGCATATGGAACGGCCTACTACTGATCCCATGATTCATCCCCCCAAAGGGACACTTCGACGCATGACTCATAACACCTCTGCATGTGCAGCGCAAAACTACAACATTGTAGAAGATTTGGCGTAGGCACTGTCAGCTATGTCTACTCTCGAAGTATTGCAAACTTGTCCAGCACAAAGGAAGGCCTTGCTTTCGGCCATTGGTGGAATAGACCCCCGGGATTCCATGCTAGCTGTTAAGTCTATGTAATAAGAAATATTGGAAAAAGTCCAATCACAGAGTTAACATCATTTCAACCAACTTTGGGATTCTAGGATCTAGCCCTCCTGAATCTGGAGAGGGATCTCTCCAATAAATGCAAAGATTTATCTTTTTTGCTTTTATGTGTGATTTTAGGCTAGTTGTTAAGGACAAGGGTTTTTTTTGTTTTGGTTGGAAAAAGATAAATGAGGGTGAAGGAAGTCTAAATGAAGGGTGAAGATGAATGAAAGCGAGAATTGATTCAGCTAAGAAGATAGGAAAGAAACAACTTCAATCCATTGGGCTATGGAGTCATAGTAGGGTTTTAATTGGAGTAGCAAGAGGCAAGAGTGATCCAAGGGGCAAGTCATCTATGTCTAAGGATCTCTTTAAAGTTTGATTTATGGAATGGAGTGATACATTAAGAAGGGAAAATAAACAGATTCAAAACAAAGAGTAGCCTAGGATCTGATAAGTATTTTTAAACCAGTCAACCTTTGACAAACACTTAAGAAGGACATGAAAGCAGACTAGGATCTGGTAAGTACTTTTAAACTAGCCAGCCTTTGACACACTTTCAATAGAAAACATACAAAACAAGGGGAAACACAAAGATAACACAGAATGGTCTAAGATCTGGTAAGTGCTTCTAAACTAGCCAGCTTTTAACACATTCCAAGGGAAACATTCAGACAGTCCTTGGGAGTGAAACTAGGACCAGGGCGCACCATATCTTCCAGCGTTCATCTCTACTTAACTAATACTGAACATAACATTCAAGACTGACATTCAGCTAAACAATCAGATGAGGGAACGCCAACATTCCTATGCTTAAACTGAATTAAATCATTCCTAAATAACACAGATTGGAAGAAAACATTCAAATAAAGATTTCTCAGCCAGAGAAGGTTACTGATATACAGTAGGTCCTAACCCTATTTAAACTGTTCTTTACAGTGGAAAATGAAACAAAATGAAAACAGAAATAAAATAACAAGTTACAAATGAGAATAACATCACCGTCAACATAGACCAGGATCCCATAAATCAGCTTGTATTGATGTTCCAAACCAGTTACAATATTTAAGTCTAATGGTTCTTTATAGCTTCAGGCTTCTCAGCTCAACTTAGGTATTTTCTCTTACAAACAGAGCTTACAGCAGCTTCAGAAAACTATTTACATGCTACAGATATGCAGTGACCAACCACTTCTCATCTTCTACCGAAGTATTTATAGAAGAATGAGGATAATAAGATCTGAGGAAAAGACGTCTTAGGACAATTAATACAGGGTGATGACTTCTTGGCCTTTTGAGGGGCTCGATGGAGAATATTACAGGTTTTTCACTGTATTAATTGTTTTACAATTAATATCAAAGCTCGGTGAGAGCTTTATTTGACTTTGAGGCTCCGTGTACGTTTGGAGTAACTTTTGCAGATAGTTATGCATTTATTTCCTTGCAGAAGTAAATCCCTGGCTATGCTGGAGGCGAATATCTGATTTTCTTCAATAACTTCGGCCTCTTCTTTGAAAGGTTTGAGGCAACAGGTGGCTCTGTGGTAGCTGAGGAATCAATCTGCCTCAAGATGTGGCGGTGGAGGCTTTTTGTCTGATAAAACACTTTAGGTTTTCTTTAAAATGTGTTTTGTGTTGGGGATTAGGCTTTTGATAACCGTCTTAGCCGTAATCCCCGTAAAACTGTCTTCAATCTTCATTCTGCTGTGCTGGCACATTTCTGGTCTTCTACAGCTGATACTCTTTGACTGTCCCGGATTCTTGGTGCTTCGCTGTTACACAGGGCTGCGTAGGGTTATACGGCATCAATGCCTCATGAAACACTGATGAAAACGTGAATTTTACACCTGCGAAACGATTTCCTTTGATAAATCCAAGGAGGGACCCTCATCTTTTGAATTTCATCTGAATATAGAGAAAAACGTTAAACCCTGCGAAATACAAACAAAAGTTATGAAATCCTGCGTTTATAGGTTAAACTGCATTGGAGGATGTGCGGAGGAAGCAGGGCCGTTGGATGGCATCATCCAACAGTCGGGATTATTTGGAGAAATCATAGAATGGTGGAAAAAGATAAAATCTAAGCCGTCGATCGCGCAAGATCGACGGTTGGGAGAAGGCAGCGGAAAAACCTTTGTAAACAATACAATATGACGTTTTTTAGTTTTACAAAGGAAAAAGGCGCATTTTATATGAGCGGTGAGGGGATCGTACAGTGGGCCCGGCGGGATTGATCGCAAATCGCAAAAGTGGAAAACGCGATGGCGGATTATGCGACGGAGAGAAAATGCGATATTGCGATGGGCGGAAAATGCGATGGATCGCAGCGCAAATATTTGCGACGGAGAGAAAATGCGATATTTGCGATTTGCGATGAGAGCTGGGGAAAAATGCGATTGGAGCGGTTGCATCACAAATATTTGCGATGCGATCAGATCGCATTGCAAATATTTGCGATGGATCAAACTGTTTAAACAACGAAAAATGCGATTTGCAATATGCGATGGATCGCATCGCAGAAACTTGCGATGAGCTTTTTTAGATAAAACCGTGATTCTACGATTTGCGATCTGTGATGAGCGCTTCTAGAGTTAGTGCTTGGTTTTCTATGCATTTTTCATGGTTTTTCAATGGAAATGGGGGTTATGGCAAAGCTGAAGAGTGAGTCTTTAACCTCAATAAGAGTGATTTTCATGAAGGGGAGAAAATGAATCATGAAAACAAAGGGGATTTTATGGGGAAAAAGGGAAGCATATGAAGGTTAGTTTTGAGTGGAAGAAGGGCGAAAATGATGGTTCTTCAGCAGTCTCTTCTTATGAAATAGCAAAATTTCAGAGTATGAAATGGAAACAGTAAATGAAGATTTCGGATAGAGGCATGAGGCCTTCAAGGAGTCTTCAAGAGCCAACAATTTTTAGTGATAAAATTTGTTCCTTGGAGGCTCAAAAAGTCTTAGCCACCTTTTGGTATAACAAAATATTATAGGTGGCTAACAGTGGCTCCACTTGGGGATGGTGCCTTCTTGAAGGCATCAAGAATTCAGACTTGATTTCTCTAGGATGCGGACCTGTGCCTGATCCATTGGGTTGCCCTTCCTTTGGTGGGATGATCTTCTTTGAAAACATATTTAGTAGCCATGAAAACAATGATCCTTCATCAATACAAACTTTCTACCTACCCAATCCTACTGATCTAGCATTTTTTCTTCATTAGAGTGCACTTGGATTGGCAAACTCTATTCACAACATTTTATTCTTTTGAAAGCATAAAAACTAATCTAATGCTACTCCTTATTTCACCCTGAACTCAGATTAAACAGTTGAGCTCAAATATTTCTTTACCTAATCTACTGTCTATTGGGATTAAACTGTCCAACAGACTTTCATTCTCTAAATTCTACAACAGAAATTTAAAAACATTCAAGTTAAGATTAAGCTGTTTAACTTGCTGTGATCTTTGGCATAAAAACAAGCTGCACATAGATTATTATTTGCAAAAAATTAAAAATCAAAATGGAAGGCTTAAGATCTGAAAGTTTCTCATCATGGCCTTCTCTTTTCTTCACAGCTCTGTTTTTGCTTTTGTTTGAGCTATCTTTTCCTTGATATTTGATTCATATTTTGGGCAAATTAGAACAAATTTTTCTCTTTTATGACTCATAAAATAAAACAGTTTTGAGTCATCTCTCTTTGGAAACTTTGGTTCAGATTTTGAGTTTGTTTGAACCTTCATTTCTATCCTAATCTATCTACTGATAAGCCAAGATTGAACAGTTTGGCAAATCGAATTCACTATCCTATCAGCAGAAAATTTGAAGCTAATTAGTCAAGATTAGGTAGTTTGACTAACTAGAAGTGTGTTTTGAGGAGTGGCATTTGAGCTTGCACACTTTCAGATTTATTTCTCTTTTTGGCATGGGGCTTTGCCTTTCTTGTTTTGATTTCTGCCCTCTTTTCATTTTTCTTTTGTTTTTGTATTTTTGAATGTTTGATTTTCCTTCAAAGCAGAAGATAATCAACTAACTACCTGCTCAGAACTGAGCTTTATTGACATTCCTATCTAACCTATTCTAAACATGGAGTATTTACATATTCATATGATACAAAAGTGCCAATGCAGCCAGCTGAGTAATGTCAAGAAGAAGAAGAAACTCTGGCTGCTTGTCAGAGGTATCCATAGTATATTTTGAAGATTAATCTTCAAAACCGAGGCTATCACAGAAGGTGACAGCTTTTCATGTCTCTGGCTTTTGCAAAGGATCAATGCTTGATAATTTGAGCCAGTCGGGATTTCCACACACTCTTCCATAGGATCAACAAAGAAAAGATGAAGATTCTCTTCCTTTTGGTCCTCCACGACTGGTAGATTGTTTGCTTCCGAGACATCAGCTTTGAGGACTATCTCTTCAGTATGTAGCTTGGAAGTATCATCATTCTTAACCTGCACAATAGAAAACAGTGAAATATTTTCTTTCTTTGAATCTATGCTTGCTTCTGATATAAATTCAGGCTCTTTAAATGATAGACTAATATCAGTGAAGGGAGAAGTTTCTTCTTGAGAAGATGATATATCCACAGCAGGATAGTATTCTATTTGTTTTTCTCCTTCATCTTCATCATCTTCTGAACTGGAGGACTCATCATATTTGACAGTGTTGTCCTCTTGTGGCCCTTGTATGCTCATATTCAGTGGACTAAATTCTGTGAAGAGGTTATTATATTCTCGAGTGGGGGTGCTTTCAAAGGTTTCCTCCTGCTCAAAAATTTCTACATTGCTCTTCTCTTCACCTTCTGAGTTGAAAAGCTGTTGATTCCCAATTATGTGAAAGCCATTTGTGATGGATTGAAATGGGTGATTTATGCTTTCAAGTTGATGATGGTGAAACTTATAACACCAATCGAACGCAGGTTTCCCTGCATGATTAATTTCTTCTTGAAACTCATCATCATCATTAGACTGATCAAAATTTGGAAAATCATCGGAATAAACAATTTCATCAGTCGAACATATTGGGTTATCAGCAGGTCTTTCTTCATTCTGATTTACAAAAGAACTTTCTAAATCTGTACAAAAAAGTTCTCTATGTGAATCAGCAAGAGTGTTTCTTTTGCAAAAAGTTTCAGAGACTGACTGTTTATAAATAGTCTGTTCTATTTCCTTCTCTGTCAAAGGGGAAGATGTTTCCATGTCCCTGTGAACAGAAGTACAGCAATTCTTTGTCTCTTGCAAAGATTGATTTTGAGGCTGGATGTCTTCTTGAGCCTCAGCTATAAGGGATGATGAATTAATAATGGATTTTTCAAGGATATCTTGAGGAAGGTTATTTATTTCTTGGATCATCTCTTCCTCAACTGATTCATCTATATTCTTAAAAATTTTCAATAGGAGATTAAACTCATGAATGGCTGTTAAAAGATCTTCAGGATGCATCTCTTCCAAAGCTTCCTCATTATCTATAATGTGTTGGGTTATGTTTTGTGATGGATCATAATATATTTCACCCCATGATAATGACGTAGCGTTTTCTTCATAGTTCTCATAGAACACATATTCAAGGTCTCTTAAAGAAAACAAGCTACTATATCTTAAGCATTCATACCAATCCCTAGCTTTTCCTTCTAATGTTAACATGAACATTTTCATTAGGCAGTCTTCATGCCACTCAACTTTCAACCTCCATACATGTGTGTGAAATTTGATAAGATGTAATAAAGGGTTATCAAACTTTTCACCTTGAAAAACAGGTAGGTTGTCATCCCAATTCACCTAGGGCATCTTATGTGGAAACCCAGGGATATGATCTCTACTCATTGGGGCATATCTTCGTTGTATTCTTGGAATCATGTTTGTAAATCCAGAAAGAGGTCATTGTGTCTGGTCAATTAGTTCAGGGTCTTCTACCAGTGGATTCATTTGGTCTTCTGGAAGTTTCAGAGTGTGGAGTCGCCAGGTGGAAAATGTTTAGCCCCAAAGGAGGTAAAATGTTTTATGGTTCCACCACCATGTTTATTAGATACCAATCTGAAATATTTTTGGGTTTTTATGAGTTTCTGTGGTTGTATGGAAAACTAAAGAGTCTATAAAAGCTGGCCAAGCAACTATGAACTCAAAAATATTCCCCAGCGGAGTCGCCAGAAATGTTAGGTCTCTGTAATAAGCAATATTGGAAAAAGTCCAATCACAGAGTTAACATCATTTCAACCAACTTTGGGATTCTAGGATCTAGCCCTCCTGAATCTGGAGAGGGATCTCTCCAATAAGTGCAAAGATTTATCTTGTTTTCTTTTATGTGTGATTTTAGGCTAGTTGTTAAGGACAATGGTTTTGTTTGTTTTGGTTGGAAAAAGATAAATGAAGGTGAAGGAAGTCCAAATGAAGGGTGAAGATGAATGAAAGCGAAAATTGATTCAGCTAAGAAGATAGGCAAGAAACAGCTTCAATCCATTGGGCTATGGAGTCATAGTAGGGTTTTAATTGGAGTAGCAAGAGGCAAGAGTGGTCCATGGGGCAAGTCATCTATGTCTAAGGATCTCTTAAAGTTTGATTTATGGAATGGAGTGATACATCAAGAAGGGGAATTAAACAGATGCAGAACGAAGAGAAGCCTAGGATCTGATAAGTACTTTTAAACCAGTCAGCCTTTGACAAACACTTAAGAAGGACATGAAAGCAGACTAGGATCTGGGAAGTACTAATAAAATAGCCAGCCTTTGACACACTTTCAATAGAAAACATAAAAAACAAGGGGAAACACAAAGATAACACAGAATGGTCTAAGATCTGGTAAGTGCTTCTAAACTAGCCAGCTTTTAACACATTCCAAGGGAAACATTCAGATAGTCCTTGGGAGTGGAACTAGGACTAGGGTGCACCATATCTTCCAGCGTTCATCTCTACTTAACTAATACTGAACATAACATTCAAGACTGACATTCAGCTAAACAATCATATGAGGGAACACCAACATTCCTATTCTTAAACTGAATTAAATCATTCCTAAATAAAACAGATTGGAAGAAAACATTCAAATAAAGATTTCTCAGCCAGAGAAGGTTACTGATATACAGTAGGTCCTAACCCTGTTTAAACTGTTCTTTACAGTGGAAAATGAAACAAAATGAAAACAAAAATAAAATAACAAGTTACAAATGAGAATAACATCACCGTCAACATAGACCAGGATCCCATAAATCAGCTTGTATTGATGTTCCAAACCAGTTACAATCTTTAATTCCAATGGTTCTTTACAGCTTCAGGCTTCTCAGCTCAAATTAGGTATTTTCTCTTACAAACAGAGCTTACAGCAGCTTCAGAAAACTATTTACATGCTACAGATATGTAGTGACCAACCACTTCTCATCTTCTACAGAAGTATTTATAGAAGAATGAGGAGAAAAAGATCTGAGGAAAATACGTCTTAGGACAATTAATACAGGGTGATGACTTCTCGGCCTTTTGAGGGGCTCAATGGAGAAGCTTACAGGTGTTTCACTGTATTAACTGTTTTACAATTAATATCAAAGCTCGGTGGGAGCTTTATTTGACTTTGAGGCTCCGTGTACGTTTGGAGTAACTTCTGCAGATAGTTCTGCATTTATTTCCTTGCAGAAGTAACTCCCTGGCTGTGCTAGAGGCGAATATCTGATTTTCTTCAATAACTTCGGCCTCTGCTTTGAAAGGTTTGAGGCAACAGGTGGCTCTGTGGTAGCTGAGGAATCAATTTGCCTCAAGATGTGGCGGTGGAGGCTTTCTGTCTGATAAAACACTTTAGGTTTTCTTTAAAATGTGTTTTGTGTCGGGGATTAGGATTTTGATGACTGTCTTAGCCGTAATCCCCATAATATTGTCTTCAATCTTCATCTGTTGTGCTTTATCTTTTAAAACTGATACTATTTAACTGTTCTTTTGAATAAAACAGTGTCTTGTCGATGTGCAGGGCCGCACAGGGCTTTTTATTCTATCAACGCTCATGAAACGTTGATAAATCATTGACTTAAAACCTATGAATGGTTCTTTTAAATAGCTCGAAGGCGCAGGAAACGTCTTTCCTAATCCTCAGCTTTCTTTCTTTATACAATGGAAAACCATTAAAACTCCTGCAAAACACAAAAACAATTAAGAAATCCTGCGTTTATAGGTTAAACTGCATTGGAGGATGTGCGGAGGAAGCAGGACCGTTGGATGGCATCATCCAACGGTTGGGATTATTTGGAGAAATCATAGAATGGTGGAAAAATATAAAATCTAAGCCGTCGATCGCGCAAGATTGAAGGTTGGGAGTAGGCAGCGGAAAAACCTTTGTAAACAATACAATATGACGTTTTTAATTTTACAAAGGAAAAAGGTGCATTTTATATGAGCGGCGATGGGATCGTACGGTGGGCCCGGCGGGACTGATCGCAAATCGCAAAAGTGGAAAACACGATGGCGGATTATGCGACGGAGAGAAAATGCGATATTGCAATTATGCGATGGGCGGAAACTGCGATGGATCGCATCGCAAATATTTGTGATGGCTCTTTGGAGGAATACTGAAAATTGCGATCTGCGATCTGCGATGGATCTCAGCGCAAATATTTGCGATGGCTGATTTATGCGGCGGAGAGAAAATGTGATATTTGCGATTTGCGATGAGAGCTAGGGAAAAAATGCGATTGGAGCGGTCGCATCGCAAATATTTGCGATGGATCAAACTGTTTAAACAACGAAAAATGCGATTTGCGATATGCGATGGATCGCATCGCAGAAACTTGCGATGATCTTTTTTAGATAAAACCGTGATTCCGCGATTTGATATCTGCGATGAGTGCTTCTAGAGTTAGCGCTTGGTTTTCTATGCATTTTTCATGGTTTTTTCAATGGAAATGCGGGTTATGGCAAAGCTAAAGAGTGAGTCTTTAACTTTAATAAGAGTGATTTTCATGAAGGGGAGAAAATGAATCATGAAAACAAAGGGGATTTCACGGAGAAAAAGGGGAGCATATGAAGGTTAGTTTTGAGTGGGAGAAGGGCGAAAATGATGGTTCTTCAGCAGTCTCTTCTTATGAAATTAGCAGAATTTCAGAGCATGCAATGGAAATAGTAAATGAAGATTTCGGACAGAGGCATGAGGCCTTCAAGGAGTCTTCAAGAGCCAACAATTTTTAGTGATAAAATTTGTTCCTTGGAGGCTCAAAAAGTCTTAGCCACCTTTTGGTATAACAAAATATTATAGGTGGCTAACACTAGCTATCTTTGATATGGAAAAATATCAAACTCGCCTCTCACACCAACTCGCATTCCAAGTGTAGGTTGTGTCGAAATGGAAACCAATCCATTACACTGTCATAGATGAAGGTGCTTCGACCTGCGTTATATCACAAGCTTGCTGGCTCACTTTAGGTTCTCCTACCTTGTTACTGTCGTCGAATTACCTCAACGCTTTTGATGGCCACACTTTCCTCCCAAAAGGATACCTTGCTAGCTTTCCCATCACTTTGAGTGGGAAAACGATAACCATGGATGTTGAAGTCGTAGATCGCCATCTCAACTATAATCTATTTCTCGGTCGCAGTTGGCATTATGCCATGACTGCCATTGTTTCTTCAGTCTTCCAACTCATCCTATTTCCATTGGATGGGAAAATAGTCACAGTGGATCAGTTATCCTTCTGCACCCCTGATTATACCATGTTACCAAGTAGCATTGTACCCCTAATATGAGGCTTTCCTAACTCTTACGTCAGTATTGGTATTGGTCTTCTGAAGGCATCTTCCCTACTAGGTTTCTTTCCTCTACCGCCGCCAAACATCCCAAATACGGTTGTAATGATATCCACCACTTTGAATTTCTCTATTGACCCATGGATCCTCCCGGCACCTTCAAACATTGATTCCTACGGAGATCAGATGCCACTCTCACCAGCCGAGTTGGCCTACCAATTCATCCAAATTACATCTGAACCCTCCACTGCTATGGTTTCAACCAAAGGTACAAATCTCCCACCCATCACAGTTCTCTCTAAGGATCTCCTCAATGAAGTATTTCCTACAAATGAAGCTATTCGAGAGATCATGTCTCTAGAAGAACGACCTTGGGGAGAGTTTCACCATCGCGCTTTGATGATTGACTCAGACATGATAAATACTCAAATCCCATTCTTTGACCCACCTGAGATGGTTCCCTCCTCTTACATGACTGTTTAAACTATCAATTCAGAAGGGAACATGGGTAATATTTCTAAGACAATGCTCATCAATATCTCGGTCAAAACGGGTATCGTGGAAATATTCATATTGGAGTAGATTTCAATCCTGAGGAAATTGCATGCTTCACATCCCTTTTCAAGGAATTCCACGATGTGTTCGCTTGGTCTTATGATGAAATGCCCGGCATAGATCCATCTATAGTCGAGCACGAAATCAAGATTTATGACAATGCCAAACCAATTCAGCAACGACTCAGGCTTGTCCACCCACGCAAAGCGGCAGCCATCAAAAATGAGGTAGAAAAACTTTTAAACATTGGTTTCATCTATCCGATTCCTTTGACAGAATGATTTTCCAATCCGGTTCCCATCGATAAAAAAAAGGCACCATCCGATTTTGTGTTTACTATCATGATCTGAACGCCGCCTGTCCCAAAGACAATTATCCTACGCCATTCATAGATTATATTCTCGACGATTGTGCTGGATGCGAATATTTTTTCTTCATGGATGGATTCTCGGGTTATAACCAGATTGCAATTAAAAAAGAAGACCAGCATAAAACTTCCTTTATCTGTCCTTGGGGCACATTTGTGTATTGTAAACTCCCATTTGGTCTAAATAATGCTGGAGAAACTTTTCAGCAGGCTATGGACTACAATTTCCATGAAATTCGACATATTGTAGAGGCTTACTTGGATGACCTTCCGACCCATTCCAAGAAACGACCTGATCACCTTGCTCATCTGAAATAAATTTTTGCTAGGTGTAGATTCTACAATATACATCTGAATCCTCATAAGTGCATATTTATGGTCAGGTCTGGCCATCTGTTAGGTTTCATTGTCTCCAAGAATGGGATTAGGGTTGATCCTGATAAGGTTAAAGAAATTATTGAATTTCCGGCACCACAATCCATCCTCCAACTCCAACGTTTGCAAGGGAAAGAAAAATTTTTACGTCGATTCATTGTTAACTATGCCGAGATGACGAAAGGATTTATGAGATTATTGAAGAAGGGAACACTATATTTGTGGGATGACCAAGCTCAATGGTCATTTGATGCTCTAAAACATGCACTTGTTTCAGCCCCACTCCTTAGTGCCCCCGACTAATCACGCGAATTTCTCCTCTACCTGGCAGCCTCACCATCCTCACTTGGAATGGTTCTGGTTCAAGTTCACAATGACGACAGTGAAAATGTGATACACTAGTCAAAAGGTCTAATCGGACCCGAACTACATTATTCACATGTGGAGAAACTCTCTCTGGTGGTAGTTTTTTCCGTCACCCGACTCCGACACTATATATTGTTGCGACATACTACTGTTATTTATTTGGAGAACCCCATGCGACACATCCTGTCTCAAAAAATTATTGGAGGAAAATATTCCAAATGGATCATAATCCTCCAACAATTTGATTTGGTCTTCATAGCTGCCAAAGCAAAGAAATCTCTTGTCTTCACCGAATTACTATCAGACCTTCCCAAAATCGACCCAGGAGAAGTAGCTCATGTTCCATTTCCTGATGAATCTGTATACTTGTTTGCTTCTTCGGACCCATGGTATGGAGAAATTTTGGTCTACCTACAAACCCAATGCTTTCGCCCAACTCTCACGTCCAACGACCATCGTCGTATTCGCCACCAGGCAAGGCACTACCTCATGCTGAATGATATATTATATCGTCGTGGTATCGATACTATTCTTCGGAGTTGTCTCACTTTCAATGAATCAGAACACATTTTGAATGACTTCCATGCAGGGGCGTGCGGTGGTCATCTTTTGGGCATAGCTAAGGCCCAAAAAATCTTGCGCGCAGGTTATTATTGGCCCATTTTGTTTAAAGACTGCATTTCAGTGGTCCAAAAGTGCCATCGATGTCAAATTTTCATGAATAAAATGTGTGCTCATCCTTCCCCCCTTCATCCGGTTATCTCCATTGGTACTTTCACTAAATGGGGAATTGACTTTGTCACTTGCAATCCAATTTCATAAAATGGACAAAACTACATCGTGGTTGTGGTCGACTATTTTACGAAATGGGCGGAAGCCATTCCCACTTTTAAGGCCGATGGAGAAACCGCCGCTCTCTTTGTATTCAATCAAGTAATCTGTCAGTTCGGCGTACCCCTATCTATTGTCACAGTTCATGGATCCCACTTTCAGAATCATATGATGACCGAATTAACATCCATGCTAGGTTTTCATCAAGATCAATCTTCGTCTTATTATCCTCAAGCTAATGGTCAAGTCGAAGCCGTAAGTGGCGTCCTCAAAACCATGATTCGTCGATTGGTCGGAAACCATAAAACCACATGGCATCGGAAGTTGTATTCCGCCTTATGGGCATACCGAACGTCAATCAAAACTGATACTGAGCATTCATTTTACTGTATTTTTCTTGATGTTGTATTCCGCGTTATGGGCATACCGAACGTCAATCAAAAATGATACCGAGCATTCTTTTTACTGTATTTTTCTTGCTCATTAATCCGAAAAACCTCGAGTTCTCTTCTTCGGACTCGTTAAACTTATACAAAGTCGATACCGAGCATTATTTTTACGGTATTTTTCTTGCTCGTTAATCCGAAAAACCTTGTGTTCTCTTCTTCGGACTCGTTAAACTTATACGAAGTCGATTTTGAGCTTTCTTTTTATGATCTTTTTCTTGCTCGTTAATCCGAAAAACCTAGAGTTCTCTTCTTCAGACTCGTTAAAACTGATATGAAGAAGCACTGAGCTTTCTTTTCAAGGAATTTTTCTAGCTCATAAAACTGAAAAAACCCTGAGTTACCATTTTCGAGCTCGTTAAAACTACCAAAATAGAGAGTAAGGAGCCATTATTCTCCTTTTTTTCAAAGCTCTTTAAACAGAAAAAGTGACCGATTTTTCTTCGCGTGACTCGTTAAAATTTCATGGAGAGCACCGAGTTTTTCTTTTTTGGACTCGTTCAAAATTTCACAAAGAGTACTAATTTTACTTCATCTCCTCGTACTCATAACAAAATGAGGTAGACGTCCATCGAACATAGATTTCTCACTTTTCTGTCTTTGATGGACTAACTCACGGAAAATGAACCGTTTCAGGCTTACTATTCTACCTTTGTGTTCCTGGTTATCAAGACATGACAAAGGTACCCCATGGAGTTGTCTTTTACGACAATTTTCAGACTCTCTAAACATGAAAAATTCACCGAGTTTACTCGTCTGGACTCGTTAAACCTAATCAGACAGGGAATGGAGTTGTCTTTTATGAATTTTTTCAGACTCTCTAAAAATGAAAAATTCACTGAGTTTACTTGTTTGGACTCGTTAAACCTAATCAAATGGGGAAAAATTTTGACAAAATGGATACTACCTTTGTTACATTTCAGAAAGGTCGATTTGGTAGCAAAAATCTTGAACATGGCACTTCCCAAAAAACTCTTTTGTAGTTAGCCGAACCCTACCATCCATGAGTATTAGCCTTCATCTCCCAGTATTCCTACACCGGTAAAATCCTAACCAACTCTTTGGTGTTCATTAAGCCTCAACTGCCTAGTACCTTGTTCCAATGCCTTCTATTGTTCAAGAAGATCTCGCTATCTACTGCTTCTCTTATCAACCAAACTGCTCGTTATGCAAGAAATTATTTGTCGTAGGTTATCCTCATTTGCTCTTCATTATCTCCATCAAAAACAAAATCATTTGGTTTCCATTTCATGTTGACTAATGTAGGATGCCTCAAGGCCTACCTTTCAATAGATCTCTTCCTATCGACTTCAACATCTTATCTAGTAAGTTGATCCAAAAACCCATCAGTACCCGGATACTTGCAAACATCAGTGGTAGGTAATCTTTTGTTTGATTAGGAGTCTTCATCATTAGCTACTGATCGAATGATTCTACAAGTGTTCGAATTCAACACATTTTATTCACACTCGCTAGATTGTACTGTGCATCTTAGGGACCATCATCATTATCGATGGCCACCTTCGCATCTGTTAAGAGTTTTCATTATTTACTGGTAATCAGATGATTTCTCACATGTTAGACGATAGCTCCTTCATTCACATGTTGAGAAATATGCAGTTTAAGTGAAGTGGAAGTCAAGACCTTGGGGCAAAGGTTACATCATTAAAGCTATGTTCCCTACCCCAAGTTTCGATATTGTTTGTAGAGATAGCTTCTTCAGCCTGATCCTATTATGACAGACACTTCCACATTATGCTTATCGATGGATAGAATCTTCATATCTCTGTTCTAGAGAAATCATGTTGATTAGATACTGAGCATGGGAATGCCTGACTCAAGACAGATAATATATTTTCTGACATATGTTGTTGTTTCAGGTTTTCCTCAGTCCTTCAATCTCTTTATCTCTACTACACACATTATAAATTATTTTGGCCATCGTCTTCGTCTTTGACCTCACACTTTAGGGGGAATCCGTTACAGGTCAAATAACCTCGTCATCAGCTCAGAGGAGAAGATAAATATGGAAGGAATACAGAGACCTAAACTAAACCTACTTCTGCCAAGGTAACGCACCCCTATAACAAAAAAAGAGCGTTATAACGCACCTGATCAATGAAAAGTCTGTGTTAGTGGCTAGGGAAATGCTTTGTTTAGACCATAGGGCAGCGTTACCTGTGTTTTGAGTTTGGAACAGGAAAAACCCATGGCGAATTATTTGAAATTCTAGCTTTTTCTCATAAGAGAGTCAGTACAAAATAGAAACTACAAATCACTAGTCTCTTATTGGGCCTTGCCAAAAACAACTAAACTCTCAAAGAAGGAAAAAGCATGGGAAGTTGAGGAAACATCTTGGTTTTTTCTATTTAGAACTAGTGGAAGGAGAAAGGCAATGATTTCTCTCTCCATCTCCTATAAAATGGAGCTGTAGGCTCTTGGTTCAAGGTCTAAGGATTTTCAAAGTTTTTTAATACATGTGAAGCAGAGCATTATTGTTGTAGTGTAAAGGTCAAAAATCAAAGAGGTTCATTAAGAACTTGTTGATCGAGACATCACCACATTGAGATATAGAGAGATTGGAAGGCTAAGGAGGGTTTGGTACAACCGATGGTTGTAATCCTCCTTTTTATAAATCAATATAACTATATCTGTTTTTTCCATTCTATGCGTTGATATTGTTATTTTTCTTCAATTACTTATATAACATGAGATGAATGGATTAGATGTGCATATTTTAAATGCTTATCATATATTAAATTAATTGATAGGAAATGTATGTTGTGGTAGAGATTACACGGGTGATTTGACTGATCACAAGGTTAAGATTTGGAGCTGGTGAAGGAGGATCCCTGCTTCGCTGCTTAGCGCTCTCCAAGAGACTTCAAGATCATTAAATAGGTAATCTTCCATCCTATTCCATCAAGTTTTTTAATTTGATATGAACATTTATGTATCTTCTTTGTGAACTATACAACTAATCTTAAATTCTGCCTCGGGCATCGAAAAGCCCTGAGAGGGATATTTGAGAACCAACAACCCAAGAATTTTACCCTATAGCAGAGATAGAATAGCTTCAGACCAGTTGAATATTATTGGCTCTAAGCACTCTAGCACATACTGCATATACGATCTGTTCACTACATGTAGTGTAACGGTGCCAACAAGTTTAGTGATCGTGAAAAGGATGGTTCTCAAAGGCAAATCCCTAACATCTCGGATGTTTATTTTTCCATATTTTCTAGGTTCTTCCCCTGGATAGAAATATTGCATAACATAATCCCTCACTCTCTCTCCTCCAACGGTAGACCCTCTGAGAGAAATGGGAAAACCTCTCCTCAACAAGCCTGTGAGAAAATACACGTCCTCAACTATTATGCGAACCAATTTGTTCTTAATGTGAAATGCCTCTATCACCGGATCCCATGCTCAAACTAAGAACTCCAAGAGTTCTATTTGTTGCCTCATTCCCGACAATTTGATGTACTTAAGTAGTCCACAATCTCTTAGGGCTCTTACAACACCCGGATCATTCAAGGAAATCATATCTTGTTCTTCATGTTCTCTTTCCCTCCATGTAATCATCATTATAATCCGATGGAAACCTAAAATACAACCATGAGATCCATTACATTCCATTCATTGCAAAAAACTAGGCAAATTTTGGGCACAACATGAAAACCAAAAACTTGAACTCCGCCCAACGCACTCCCAGGGTTGAGACAGTGAATTTCATATGCAGGTACCCTTCACTTTACTTGCTATGCAACGCAGGTTTTGACATTCAGGGGTGTGTTTCCCTCATTTTGGGCAAAATTTACCCTAGGTGTTGTGTAACCAGCTCCAAAAATAGAATAAAAGAGATATCAACGCCTTAGAAATAAGCCACTTCGAGGGGGCAACCTCCAATACATTACATGAATGAAAAATTCTTGGATGATACAATTTACAAAACCTCCTTTCTATATATAGGAGTCCATGGGGCCATAATGTAATCCTAGTGAGCCACAATGTAATCCTAGCCGACCTAACAATAATAATTTAAGGGCACAATAATAACAAAATGGGGGTTACAAGGGTACAATAATAACAATAAGGGGGTTACACTAACAACAATAAAGGACTATACTAGTAATATAGGGACCTAACATGCCCCTCTCCTTCAAAAAGTGTTGTCCTCAACGCTTGAGTAGCTCTGGGTGCTTCTGTATAAAATTCTCATCCTCCCATGTAGAATCTTCAGTGGGTAAGTTCTTCCACTTGATGAGATACTCTGAAATTGATCGATTCCGTATTTGTCGAGTTCTTTTTTCCATGACTGCTTCAGGTTCCAATATGATTTTCCCTTCCCCATCAAGTTCTGGCAATACTGTTTGAACTGGAAGATTTTCACCTATAGCCTTCTTTAAGCATGAAACATGGAAAACTGGATGTACTCGCGAAGAAGCAGGAAGCTCCAATTTGTATGCCATAGTACCAATCTTTTGCAACACCTTGTAAGGACCATAGTACTTTGGCGATAATTTATTAGCCTTCTTTGCTTGCTTGAGGGACATTTGTTTGTATGGTTGTAGCCGTAAAAATACCCAATCTCCTACATCAAAACTTCTCTCGCTACGATGTTGATCTGCCTGTTGTTTCATTCGATTTTGTGCCAAATTCAGGTTATCCTTTAAAAGTTGGAGAACTTCTTGCTGATGCTCGATGTGATCTTCCACTGCTTGAACCTTCAAATTTTCCCTTAAAGATGATGTGATGGATGGTGGATGATATACATAAAGTGCCATAAATGGGGTCATTTTTGTTGCAGTATAGAAGGAAGTGTTATACCACCATTCAGCGAGAGGTAACCACTTGACCCATTGTGTTTGTTTATCAGATACAAAACAACAAAGATATCCTTCCAAATATTTATTTACTATCTCAGTTTGACCATCATATTGAGGATGATAAGATGAGCTATGAGCTAATTGAGTACCCAAACAAGAAAATAACTCCGTCCAAAAATTTCCAGTAAAAATGGGATCTCTGTCACTCACAATAACCGTTGGGCTTCCATGTAGCTTTTGAATTTTGTCCATAAATGTAGTAGCAACTATACTTGCTTTAAATGGATGAGATAATGCACAAAAGTGTGCATACTTGGTAAGTCTATCAACTACCACAATGATGAAACTCTTTCCTTCGGACTTAGGTAAACCTGTGATAAAATCCATTGAAATATCCTCCCAACGTTGACTTGGAATGGATAAAGGTTGTAGAAGTCCTGGGGTCTTAATTGTCTCAACTTTATTCTGCTGGAAAACCAAACATTATGCCACAAAATTTTGAATATCAGATTTAACGACATCCCAAAAAAATTCTTTCTTCACCCCGTGGTAAGTTTTTAAAAATCCTGAGTGTCCTCCTAAAGGAGAAGTGCGCAATTCCAGAAGAATATTTTTTTTTAGTTGGGAATTCTTACAAAGATATAAATGATATTTGTACCATAAGGAATCATTTTTCCAACTAAATGTATCAGATGTACTAGGATCTTGCTGCAACTTTTGAATGAGTGTCCATACATCTTTGTCCTTCTTCCATTCATCTCTTACTTCGGTTATCCAATCTAGTTGGATAATAGAAATGGCACAAAGCAATGCTTCCACCTCTTCATTCTTTCTTGAGAGTGCATCTGCAACAACATTAAGCTTTCCTTTTTTGTAGATTATTTCAAAGTCATAACCCAATATCTTTGTTACCCATTTTTGCTGCTCTTCTTAAGATAGTCTTTGTTCCAAAAAGTGTTTAAGACTATCATGATCAATTTTTACCTTGAAGTGTCTTCCCATTAGGTAAGTTCGCCATTTATTTAGTGCATCCAATATTGCTAACATTTCCTTCTCATAAATAGATTTCTGTAAATACTTTCCTTTGATTGGACGACTTTCAAAAGCAATGGGTCTTCCCTCTTGCATTAGAACAACACCAATTCCATTTCCTGAGGCATCACATTCCATAATAAAGGTTTTTGTGAAGTCTGGTGTAGCTAAGACTAGTGCTCGACACATTGCCTCTATAAGATGTTCAAAGGCCTTAGTTGCTTTAGGAGTCCATGAAAATGCATCTTTCTGCAATAATGTTGTCATAGGTTCTGCTATTATCCCTTAATTCTTAACAAACTTTCGATAATACCCTGTTAACCCGAGAAATCCTCGCAACTGCTTTATGGTTGTGGGTACTTTCCATTCCTTAATGGCTTTAATTTTGTTAGGGTCTACCTTAACACCGTCATGAGATACAATATGACCCAGATATTCCACCTCTTGTACTCCAAAGAAACATTTGGATGTTTTTTCATATAATTGTTTATCCTGAAATATTTTGAGCACCCTATCAACATGTTCAACATGGTCCTTACAAGACGTGTTGTAGATTAGTATATCATCAAAAAATACTAGCACAAATTTTCTAAGGAAGGGTTTGAAAATGGAATTCATCAACCCTTGAAATGTAGAAGGTGCATTGTGTTAGCGCTCGAATCTGCCTTAGGCTGAGGAAGGCAAAACTCGAGGCCACATCAAACCAAGCTTAGCCTCATAGCTAGCCCTACGAGGACAGGCGAGGGCTCTCTCCGGGTCTATCTCGGCAAAAGGTTTTCAAAAGGGGCTGAGATGACCAATAAGGAATACTGATTTTAGGCTAGTAAAGAGATATGCATGAGGTTTTAATGAATGATTGGGTTTTCTGGGCCGTATGGGACTAAGGACAGTATTGAGCAGAGATTTAATCAAAGGCACAGGGTATTTCATAAGGCGAGATAGGAATGAATTTTAACAATTAAATTGGAATTAAATGGAATGTAAAGACTGTTCAAGAAAGCTGAAAAGGACATTAAACAATGAGTCCTTTCCAACAGAAGAAAATTACACAAATACTGACGCTCCTTCAAGGAAGAGCAAATAAATTGGATTCTACCTATCTTACTGCAAAAGCATCTAGTGAACTGATTATGAATGAAATGAAAAAACATTAGGAGATTACATATGAAACAGTAGAAGAAACATATGCTAAACTTTACGCCACAAGAATCTGATGAAACAGAGCTGCACCACTTAATCACTCCTCTGTCAAATTGTACAATGATAGTGCTGGGTTATTTCCCCCCACAGCTTTTCCAGAACTCTCTCCTTTTACAAATGATTTTTCATACAATAAATAATCTCAGGAGAAAACAGATCGATCCAAAATGAGGAGCTGTTTCAACTGAAGTTAAAAATAGAAAAGAGAACAACCTTCTCCTTGAAATTCTCTAATGACTAACTAAAAGACTAAAAACTGGAGCGCAGACCCATTTGTATTACTAACTGAAGTCATAAATAGGAATACAAATCTTATTCTTCTGCTGTAGTCGATATATTTGTTTAATTTTTGCGTTTTACTTTACCTTTACCATTTGAATAAAACCAAATTTTTTTATAATTAACATCCTTTGTAACTTTGGGGCACTTTTATCCATGTTACCATAAATTATTACACGTTGCAAAGAGTCCTGGCTTAAAATTCTCCTTTGGCATAATCATTCTGGAAAAAGCATCGTCCTCATCAAATTTAACCCTGCTGACATCCATTTGCAACCATTGATGGTGTTCCAGAAAATTGGCCGAGAGAACTGCAGCTACTACTGCTGTTTGAACGTTGTATTTGTATGCAACCCAGATTCATACCAATAACTCCGTCTTGTGTGTATTCATCTTTAAGTTGATGGATGTGCATAGATTTTGCACTTGGAACGCTTTCCAGGGAAAGGAGCTCTTGCCTCTTGAACTTCTTTAAAATCCTGAACAGGCACCAAATCTTGTGTCCTCACTTCAACAATACGAGTTGGAATTCTTAAAATTTCAATTTCCCCCAATGATGTATCAATTTCTCCAGATGATGTATCTTTATTTAAATGTTCCGTGCTCGCACCATCAGGCATCATAACTTGGAAATACATCTCAGATTTTTCCTATATTGGGGTCCTTGCTCGATACATCTGCACTTCAACATTTGAAAGATACCAGCGGTGCTTCTCTTCAGAATTATTCCCTTCTTTTCCTGTTCCTCCACATAAAACACACTACAATCATGTTTAAAATTTACTGAGCAATCATGAAAACCTTCTTGCAAGCCGATTCGAGGCGCTTTGGCATGAAACTGGATGCAAGGGCAAAAAATTTTGGTTCTGAGACTATATGCGTAGCGCGCTTACCCAGTGCATAGCGCATTGCATATGCGTAGCACCCTTGTTATTTTACATAGGCTGGTGAGGCCCAACGCGTAGCGCGCCCCTTGTGCGTAGCGCGCCCTCTCTATGGGTAGCGCGCACCTCTACCTCCACTCCACGGCTCTGTAAACAAATTTTCGCTCTCCAATCTCCAATTCGACCTTTGCTCCAAAATTTAAATTCGAACTCTTTTTTTGAATTATGTATTGAGAGCTACATAATTATCATGTTACCACACAGTTCACCACTCACAATATACATGAAAAGTAGGAATTTTGCAAACTTGTTTTCTAGCAATCCATGCAACATTGGTTCCAACAACTCTGAATTCGGGGCTCCAGTTGAGCAAGTTCTCCTTGTTTTCTAAAGAGTTTTCTTTTTTGTCTTTTGCAGGGATGGTGACTTGTCTTGGCTCGACACTTTTTCACATTAATACAAACTCTGCCTTTCAAATTCCCTTTTTGATTTTCTGAGCTTGATTGATGGCTCTTCTGTTGATTGTTTTGCAGGAGCTACTGAAAACTGACAAGATGACGAGGGCTGCTCGAAGAATTGTAAAATTTGGAACACCTTATCAATCGTGTTTTAAACAAACTTAATGATTTCTTCTTCAAAACAGATTTTTGAAGAAGAAATGTCCTCCAGCATTATTAATGATGAGAACTCTTGAAATAAGAAACTTATTGAACCTTCCTCTGGCCTGCACATGTTATTGAAGCACTTCTAAAGAAAAAAACCCTAGGATCAAGAATTAAAATGACTCTTTTCTGGACCACATTAACATCAGTGACTGCAAATGACGAGAAATGAACTTTGGAGAATTTGATTCTGACAAGGGACTGACAGGACCGAGTCTAACATTGGCTCCAATGGGGATGGCAGCTGCCGCCTCTTGGAGGTGCCAATAATCTGCAGATCTTTGGCAGAGTAGACAGTGCCTCCATCCATTGGGCAATGGAATCATTATTGCAAGAAATCGACACAAGACTGATGACTTAATTTATTAACTGGAAAATTGACTCAAACTGACTCGATGGAAACTGAAATGACTGAATTAAAACAAAAACTTTCTGAAAAGGGCAGCAGTCCATCAAGCTTTAAAATCATGATGGCAACCACCTGCATACTGATGTGATATATACAATCATGTGTAGTGTGCCTTCCAATGTAACCAATCCAGCAGATGGCTACACCCCAAATTTCTGCTCTTACTCTCTTTGAGCAGGTGGAATGATGAACCTGTAGGCAAATCAAAATAACCACTGAAACCAAAGATTATGATAATGAACCAAGAAATATTTATCCTTTCTAATTCTTGCAGAAGAATGCTGAAGGGGTCTTGAAAATCTTGAAGCACTGGCTTATCTGGAGATCCAGCTGAAAAAATACAAGTATTCACTCCATTCTGATCTGAAAGGACAATTGATTTCTGAGGGATAGAAATGCAAAGAGAGGTATCTGCCATCTGAGTGTTAGCTGTAGGTTCCTTGACCATGAGAAATTCTGGCATATATTCCTCAACTTCATGATCTAGGTCATTCTTAAACAAAAAACAATCTTCAAGATTATCAAACATGACAACCTTATCATCTTTGTGAAAGAAAAAATTATCTGTTTGCTGGTCTACAAAACTGATTACAAGACAGTCATCTTTTTCAAAAGAGGAAGAAGTTTCACCAACACCTTCTTGACCATGTGCACACTGCAGATCTGCGTTAACTTGAGCTGGAACATGACTTTTCAATAGCTGATCTATCTCATCTTCAGACAAAGGAGACAATGCTTTTTGTTTTCTTCTGCTTAAACAGTAATTATCTTCATATGACAGGGCATTCAAACTATCATTTATTACTGAGTTATTGAAAGGAGATTTATCACTTACTTTCACAAAGATCTCATTCTGTTTTTCATGAACATCTGAATCCAAAACTCTATCTATGATCTCAACAGCAGAGCTATCCTTTTCAGGATTCAGCACAAGGTATTCTTGGTCATTACGATATGAATCTGAAACAGCTGACTTAACACCATCACAATCCGCAATTGAAACTTGAATTCCCTGCCTGCTGTCTTCTTCTGTGGGTAGATCTGAAACTACACTTTCTCTTTCATCATTTTCAGCCATATGGCCATCTTCAACCTGCTGATCTTGATTCTGCTGCAAAATTTCCTGATCATCTTGATGGGTATCCTCTAGGTTCTCTTCATATTGCTGAAATGGATTCTCATACAGAGCCTCCATGATCTCATCATCCATGAAATTATCATCTTCATAATATTTCTCAAGGCTTTCAATAAAAGTAGAAGCATGTTTGCAACATTCATGAACTAAATTTAATGATGAATAAGATGCTTGATATCTTTCAATGAATAGGGCATGAAAATCCTTTAAACAGTAAATACAGGCCAGCGGAAAATTTTCATACCAAGATTAGGCTTCACCTTCCAAAGTGGCCAGGAATATCTTCATTAAGCAATCTTCAGGAAAATCCATCTTCAACTTGAGAATATGCATGTGAAATCTAACTAGATGTAAAGCAGCATCTTTCTTACCATCATCGTTAAACGTAGGCAGATTCCTTGACCAATCTACCTTGGGCATCTTATTCGGAAAACCTGGAATGTGATCTCGGCTCATGGGAGCATATCTTCTTGCGATTCGGTCCATCTTGAAAATCTGACAGCTACTGATCTCCCTGCAGTGAAGTCACCATGAAGCATTGATTTCTGGATTGTTCAGTGAATGAAGTCGTCGGTGAATTATTTCAGCCTTTAGGTGTCTGACTGCTGTCCACCATTAGCAATCGGATCTGAACTTTGTCATCCTGTACCGGGGAAAATTCCCCAGTATGGTCGCCACTATGTTAGCGCTCGAATCTGCCTTAGGCTGAGGAAGGCAAAACTCGAGGCCACATCAAACCAAGCTTAGCCTCGTAGCTAGCCCTACGAGGACAGGAGAGGGCTCTCTCCGGGTCTATCTCGGCAAAAGGTTTTCAAAAGGGGCTGAGATGACCAATAAGGAATACTGATTTTAGGCTAGTAAAGAGATATGCATGAGGTTTTAATGAATGATTGGGTTTTCTGGGCTGTATGGGACTAAGGACAGTATTGAGCAGATATTTAATCAAAGGCACAGGGTATTTCATAAGGCGAGATAGGAATGAAGTTTAACAATTAAATTGGAATTAAATGGAATGTAAAGACTGTTCAAGAAAGCTGAAAAGGGCATTAAACAATGATTCCTTTCCAACAGAAGAAAATTACACAAATACTGACGCTCCTTCAAGGCAGAGAAAATAAATTGGATTCTACCTATCTTACTGCAAAAGAATCTAGTGAACTGATTATGAATGAAATGAAAAAACATTACGAGATTACATATGAAACAGTAGAACAAACATATGCTAAACTTTACGCCACAAGAATCTGATGAAAAAGCGTTGCACCACTTAATCACTCCTCTGTCAAACTGTACAATGATAGTGCTGGGTTATTTCCTCCCACAACTTTTCCAGAACTCTCCCCTTTTACAAATGATTTTTCATACAATAAATAGGCTCAGGAGAAAACAGATCGATCCAAAATGAGGAGCTGTTTCAACTGAAGTTAAAAATAGAAAAGAGAACAGCCTTCTCCTTGAAATTCTCTAATGACTAACTAAAAGACTAAAAACAGGAGCGCAGACCCATTTGTATTACTAACTGAAGTCATAAATAGGAATACAAATCCTATTCTTCTGCTGCAGTCAATATCTTTGTTTAATTTTGGCTTTTTACTTTACCTTTACCATTTGAATAAAACCAATTTTTTTTATAATTAACATCCTTTGTAACTTTGGGGCGCTTTCATCCATGTTACCATAAATGATTACACGTTGCAAAGAGTCCTGGCTTAAAATTATCCTTTGGCATAATCATTCTGGAAAAAGCACCATCCTCATCGAATTTAACCCTGCTGACATCCATTTGCAACCATTGATGGTGTTCCAGAAAATTGGCCGAGAGAACTGCAGCTACTACTGCTGCTTGAACGTTGTATTTGTATGCAACCCAGATTCATACCAATAACTCCGTCTTGTGTGTATTCATCTTTAATTTGATGGATGTGCATAGCTTTTGCATTTAGAACGCTTCCAGGGAAAGGAGCTCTTACCTCTTGAACTTCTTTAAAATCCTGAATATGATAAAAAACAGGCACCAAATCTGGTGTCCTCACTTCAACAATACGAATTGGAATTCTTTCAATTTCAATTTCCCAGGTGATGTATCAATTTCTCCAGATGATGTATCTTTATTTGAATGTTCCGTGTCGCACCATCAGGCATCATAACTTGGAAATACATCTCGGATTTTGCCCATATTGGGGTCCTTGCTCGATACATTTGCACTTCAGCATTTGAAAGATACAGTGACGCCATGGGTTATATATATACTGACCATCCCACATCAAACACACACAATCATGTTTAAAATTCTTGAGCAATCTTCAATCATGAAAACTGAGGGCAATTTGAGCGCTTTGGCAGCAGGCGGACACAGGGCAAAAAATTTGGTTCGAGACATAATAATGACGCTGACTTACCCGGTGTAAACGCTGCATATGTTAGCTTGTATTATTTTACACGGTGGTGGCTTGACGCGTGACGCGCCACTGCCTGTGGGTGGCCCCGCACCCCTCTACCCTCACTCACGTATACAGCATTCAATTTATCTCCACTTTCCACCCAGATTAGGCCTTTGTCCCTGGAGTCCCTCAACTCTTTTGAATTATGTATTGAGAGCTACATAATTATCATGTTACCACACATTTCACCACTCACAATAAACATGAAAAGTAGGAATTCTGTAAACTTGTTTTCTAGCAATCCATGCAACATTGGTTCCAACAACTGTGAATTCGAGGCTCCAGTTGAGCAAGATCTCCTTGTTTTCTAAAGAGTTTTCTTTGTTGTCTTTTGCAGGGATGGTGGCTTGTCTTGGCTCGACACTTTTTCACATTAATACAAACTCTGCCTTTCAAATTCCCTTTTTGATTTTCTGAGCTTGATTGCTGGCTCTCCTGTTAATTGTTTTGCAGGAGCTACTGAAAAATGACAAGATGACGAGGGCTGCCTGAAGAATTGTAAAATTTGGAACACCTTATCAATCGTGTTTTAAACAAACTTAATGATTTCTTCTTCAAAATAGAGTTTTGAAGAAGAAATGTCCTTCAGCATTATTAATGATGAGAACTCTTGAAATAAGAAACTTATTGAACCTTCCTCTGGCCTGCACATGTTATTGAAGCACTTCTGAAGACAAAACCCTGGACTCAAGAATTAAAATGACTCTTCTGATCAAAATGGCATTTAATGACTGCCAGTGACGGGAAATGAACTTTGGAGAATTTGATTATGACCAGGGACTGACAGGACCGTGTCTAACACATTGGTAGGGCCAAAAGGCATGACAAGAAATTCATAATGACCCTCATGAGTTCGAAATGTTGTTTTTAGAATATCTTCAATCTTCATTCTAATTTTGATGATATCCTAAACAAAGATCCAACTTGGTAAAATAATTTTCTCCATGTAATTCATCCAATAATTCTTTAATCACAGGAATGGGAAATTTATCTTTAATGGTGAACGTGGGCTCCCTATGTCCAGGCCACATTCACTGTGATCATCCTTCCTGTGTACCTAATATAGGAAGCCCAGAGAAATAACTGACTAGGGTTTAATTATACCATACTCTAACATTCACCCAGTATCACATTCCAATTTCGCTCTTTTGGACATAAGTATATCTATAAGGCTTGGTGTTTGGAGGAACACTTCCTGGAATCAAATGAATAGCATGATCATGATCACGAATAGGTGGGAGTCCTTTGGGAGTTTCAAAAACCTTGGAATGATTGTCCAAGACTTTTTGGAGCTCTGGATAAATAGATGATTTTGATGTTGGAACTTATAGTGAGCATAATTTTACAATTACGCCTCGTTGTTATTTTTTTCGAAGCTTTTTCATGACATTAAAGCTTATTATCTTTCCCAGATTCCCTGCGATACCTCGCAATTCAACTTCCTGTCCTTTCGGAAAAAAATTTCAAGAAAAGTTGAAAATTAAAAGCTACCGTCCCCAAAGATTGTAACCATTGTACTCCTAGTACAACATCAGCACCTCCCATTGGGATGGAAAGCATTGGACTATTCAATACATATTCCCCCATGGCTAGCTTGATATTATGGCATTTTCCAGAGAAATTTATAGTTTCTCCATTTACAACCATCACTTGACATTCTGGTGCTTGGTATAGGAAACAATTCAATTCCTTAGCTACCTTACAATGAATAAAATTATGGGTACTACCTGAATCAATCAACATTGTTACCTTTTTCTTCTTGATATGTCATTATATCTTGAGAGTTTGAGGAGTGGTAATTCCTGCCAATGCATTACACGATATGGTCGGACTCATTTCTTCTTCTTCTAGGGTTGGTTCCTGGTGTATATCTTCTTCTTGTTCATTTTCTTCCTCCTCCTCACAATCTATGTAAAATAATTTCTTCTCAACGCACTTATGACCTTTAGGGTATTTGCTATCACAAGTGTAACAAAGCCGTTTTGCTCTTTTTTCTTCCAACTGTTGTGGTGTCAACCTTGTAAGTTGTGGAAGTCTAGGAGTAGCAACACTTCCATCTTTATAGGGTGGTGGTATAGGCAACGCCGCCCATATTTTTACATTCAACACTGTTTGCCAACTAAATACCTTCTCCAATGAATACGGGTTCCCAAAAGCACAAATTTCATGTTGGATGTTATCCTTTAAAGTGCCTATGAAGAGGTCAATCCTGTGTTCCTCTGGAATATCAGTTACCCTTATATTCAATTTTTTGAAGTCCTCAATGTGCTTCCCCACTAAACCCTTTTGTTTGAGATTTATCAATTGGCTAAAGAAGGTGCTGCTCTTTGTATCCTCATAATGTGCTATCATTTCCTCCGTAAAAATTGACCAAGTGACAATTTTTTTACGGGAGCAAAGCCATCGATACCATACAAATGTCTTTTTTTCTAAATGTAAAGTTGCAATGCATACCTTTTGTGTGTTTTACACGCTATGGAGATCAAAATATTGCTCCATCTGTAGTATCGATGTTACTGGATCCTTTCCATCAAACTTCCTCATCTCCATTTTTGGAATATGGTGGTTTTTCCCGCCAACATTAGAATTTATGAAAGCACGATTAACATTTATTTTGTTCTCATCATGACGTTCTTCTACTATATTTTCACCATTAGGAAACATTTCTTGTATCAACTTTGTTAAACCTTCGATGTCTGCTTTTAGATCATTCTTCATGTTTTCCATGTTGTCTTTCATCTTAGCTAGTCTTAGCTTCCATGCCATCCATCTTAGCTCCCATGCCTTTCTTCAAACCGTCCATATTCACTTCCATACCTTTCTTCAAAACTTCCATTTCACTTTTTGTTGCTCTTTGCGAGAGTGAAATTTGTTGCAGTTGCTCTTGCAATTTTGATAGATTATGTTGCAATTCTTCATCTTCATGAGTCATAGTAGAGCCTTCTGAAGGCTTAATGGGTGTTGAATTATTTTTACGGGGCATATTTTAGAACCCAATACTGATATCAATTCTACAATATGCCCTTGGAATCAATTCAAATTGATTCTTCAAACAAGACTTATGCAATTCGGAAAAAAAATACACACCTTTTTCTTGCTTTTGAGGAGCTCGATATTGAAATTGGAATATCTCTGTGATTTTAGCATTTCAATATTTTAATTTCTGTACCAACGTAGCCCTCTGAATTCTCTTTCTAATGCCATAGGTTTGACCTGATTTGGATTCTCCAAGAAAAAGTTGTGTCCAATCTCCCACAATGACCTAATTATGGACTGGTTCAGTAGAGCAAACTTGTACGACTTGCAACATGTCACTATTTCATCATTCAGCTCTGAAATTTATAGCCAAGAAACTACATTCCGTGTTCTTGTGAACACTTTTTACAGCACTCCAATCCGATGCTCAAAGAGAGAGTTATGAATCTTTTCCCACGATCACCTCTTTGAGCTGAAATTCGGGAGCCTGAAAAAGCACTACCTTCCACAGATCATATCTCCGAAAATATTGTGAACCAAGCTCTAAATTTTTTTGAAGAGTTTCCTCAGGATTTCTGCTTCGCACCCTAAAAATTTCAGATTCTGAACCTTCGTAGAAAACAAGTTATAGCGAAAATTCCACGATGACCTGTTTTGAGCAGCAAAACCCTAGAATCCAAAGCTTTGATACCAAATGTTGTGTAACCAGCTCCAAAAATAGAATAAAAGAGATATCAACTGCTTATAAATAAGCCACTTCGATGGGGCAACCTCCAATATATTACATGAATGAAAATTTCTTGGATGATACAATTTACAAACCTCCTTTCTATATATAGTAGTCCATGGGGCCATAATATAATCCTAGTGGGCCACAATGTAATCCTAGCCAACCTAACAATAATAATTTAAGGGCACAATAATAACAAAATGGGGGTTACAAGGGTACAATAATAACAATAAGAGGGTTACACTAAAAACAATAAGGGACTATACTAGTAATATAGGGACCTAACACTAGAGGCCTTAAAACCCTAAAAATCTGCAGGGAATGTAAATGAAATGAATACCAAAGGGAAGAGGAGGTTCATGGTACTAACCTAGATCAAACAGCGACGAAATCGGTCAACATAAATGACCATAATCAACGACTGAATTTTGGGGGAAAAAACAGGTTCAGAGCTCCAAAATGCAAATGGTAACTATGGAATGGAAAAAATGAATAGTGAAATTACTTTTTATAGTCATTTAATTGTTTGCAAGTTAAATTTATTGCTATGACTATAGTTTTATTATGTTTTTATCATGAAACAGGTATTTTTAATCCATCTGATGTTGTTCTGAATAGGAAATACAATATAGATTAGTCGTGCAGATTTATTCAAAGAATGACTTGAACAAAAAGCATAATTTTTATCCTTATTTTTCGAGCTTTGTTAAAAACGAAAAAGGATTTGAAGTGCAATTTTATCTCTTTTTCGAGCTTCGATAACAGCGAAAAAGGAACCCCTAGAGTCTTCTTTTAGCTCTTTTGAGACTCCGATAATGTGAAAAGATTGTTGAGCACTTGTCTTTTCAAGCTCGTTAAATTAAATGAATTGATATCTACCCAGTATATTTTTAACCCTTTTCCAGACTGAGATAGATTATTTACAAAAAAGGAATACCTTGGTTAAACATGAACAAAGAGGTTCTTTCAGATATTATTTTACACTTTTTCGGGTCTGAGTGAAAAATTTACGAAAAAGTACTTTTGTTCTCTTTCTTCCTCTTTTTCAGACTCTCTAAATATGAAAAAGGACCGGGCTATCACTGTCGTTAAGCTCGTTAAAACATAAAATAGAGACGAGCTTGTCAATCATGACAAGATCGAGTTTCATTCATCGCTAGACTCGTTAAATTATTAAATATCGATACTTTATTCACCAGAAGGGTTGAAATATAGATCAATCAAATGTTGTCCTCCTCAATCTTGTTAAAAAATAAAGAGGTACTGGTCGACAAATGACCGGGGAAAATTTGGGAAAAGTAAGCAAAGTTTCTTTTTGGTAGCAATTCGCTCTTGAATGTGACACTTCTTTCACTCCATGTCTGTGATTGTTTGGGTTGGGTAATCATCTTTTTTACACCATTTTTTGGTCATCTAACCTATTATCATTATATGGACCCAGGTAAACCATGTAAGACCAATTTTACCCCAAGTAAAATTGCTTTCACTATGAAAATAACTTAGTAAACCACCTTTATTAAGTTATTTATGGTCTAAACAGGAAACCCCATGAGGAAATATTAGATAAATATACGTTTGTTTGATTTTCCTCAAGGAATAATTAGTTAAACAGTAGTTTAATTAACATTTGTGGTTATATTTAACCCAAAACAAGGAAATTAATTAGATAAATGATTATTTATCTTATTATTTTCTAATAATAATTGTTTAAATCTTATTTAAATAATATTCTTTGTTAAATATGACTAATTCACCCTTAAATAATTAAATAAATCATTATTTATTTTATTATTACTCAACCACACCCTTAAAATGATAAATAAATCATTTATTTATTTATTATTTACAAACAAATGGATTTGACCCAAGTCAAATTCCTTTTCCCTCAAACAAATATAATAAAATATTCCATAAAAGTTGGATCTTGATTTGGTTAATAATATTTTAATTATGCACCAATATCTAGACTAACTCAATATTTTGTTATAAATAAAAGGGTTTTCCCATTAATTTACCACCTTTTGTTGCCTAAAGATCACTCTGGATCTAAACTTTTGGTCTGGCTATTGATCCACCATCATAGTCATATTTTTCCATTTTTTTCTAGGTTTTCTACACCATCAAGAGAGAGTAATTCTAGATTTGAAGTGCTGAGGACTTAAAAGAATCCATCCCATTGAGGAGAATAGGGAGCACCCTCTTGTGTTTTCCTCCTAGGTGCCATTAATACAAAATTCATTTGATATATTCTTGTCTTGTCTATTATATGCATGGAGTAAATATTATTTTTTCTACTGTTTAATGTCTTCTAATGCATAGATCTAGATTTTTGCAGCATTTGTCTTCATCACCTAACTACAGATCTGAAGATATTAGCAGTCATTTCTGTTGTTAGGGTTTTTTGTTATGCACAGCTAAAGTGGTATTTTTTTGTACGCTTGGAATTAAGATTCATACTAACAATTGGCGACTCCACACAGGTTTACGATTGCAACCGTTGTCGTTTTTATGATCCTTGCATAACCAGCTACTTCAAACCCTAGGATTTCTCTTCAGCCCCTTGTTTTTTCTCTTCTTGATGTTGTTTTTAACCTATAAAACCCTAAAACAATAAAAATTCTGACTTCCATGTGTTTTCGGACCTATTGTGCAGGTGACAGGCATCAGCCATAGCTGAGATGGAAAATTTTTCTAAAACCTGCCGCCGACAGTGCCGGAAGTGCAGGTCACACTTTTTTGCCCAAAACCTGCAACTTGGACCTTCAGGGCACACTTTACAGCCCAATAATTGTGACCTTTGCTGAAAAAAGGTCAGAAACTATGACCTGGACTTTTTGCAGGGATTTTTCTGAAAATTTTCTGGGTTTGTCTGAGCCTTTGTTCAGGGTTGTCTGACCTCCATCTCCACCCGTTTTGGACCTATACTTGTTCTGTTTTGCTCAAATAAGTGGGAACCTATCCCCCTAGGGCTTCAATACCCTCTACTTTTTGTGGAATAGTTTTTGCTGTTGTAGGTTGTCTGAAATTTCAGTGTCTTCAACCATTTTTTCAGATCTGATACCTCACCATAAGATTAGCTTCAAGTCATCTTGTTATCCATCCAAATCACCTCATCTATATTTTTTTTGGTTTTCCTTTAGGGTTCACTTAGTTTCCCTCCAGGACATAGCCTTTCGTTACCTTTTTACAACAATTTTTCCTCTGATTTGTTATTGTTTTCTGCTCCACTTTCCAACAGATTTTGTCTTTTAGATCCCTGTCCCTCTTGACCTTAGATCTATTAGCTTTTTAGTGTGTTTTGATTTATTTTTTTACTTTCCTATAGACTAGTGGTTAAGAGACCTGCCTCCTTGGGTTTAGATTATTGCATTATTAGCTATTTATTTTTTGTTTTTGCAAGCCTATATACTATCATTTGCAGGATTATTTATAGCTCTATAGCACACTTTTTATTTTTCTCTACAAACATCTTTGTTTAAAAATTAAAATTTATACACTTTTACACACACACCATAAGCGAAAAAGGGCTTGGTTAACACCGCCAAGAAAAGACTCTAAAACATTGAAATCATTTGATACTACATCTCTTTGCCCTTGTTTCGACATTATAATCACTTGATACTGCACCTTCCTGCCCTTGTTGGTCTCTTTTTCCTTTGTATCATGTTTGTGTCGTCACCATTGGGCCACCAAGGCATTTATCCTGGAGATTTCTTGGCCTTCATCCTCAGTTTCCGATAGGAAGACTTACTCCTCAGTGTAGTGTTCGAGTTAGTCCCCCACCAAGTCCACACACCGACTTTTCTTCTGGTCCTTTGGGTTCTCCTTCTCGTTCCACCTTCGGTTCTCCTCCTAACACCTTCACCATGTCTGGTATAGGACTTGCTACTAGTGGTAACCTTGGCCCTCAGGCCGAAAATACCACTAGTGGGATAGCAACGGACATTACCCTGACTGCACCCTTGCTCCCCTTCATGGCAGGCCTCAACTTACCTGATTTTGACCAGTTGATAAACGACCCTATACACCATGACGCTAGATGGCTTGCTATGCCAACAAAGCTCCCTTTAGACATCCCAAAGTTTGAAGGCCTTGCTGGAAAAGATCCTTCAAATCATATTTGATCTTTCCACATGTGATGTTCATCTAACTCAATTACCGATGAATCTGTCCGTCTTCAGTTGTTCCAATGAATGCTTATAGGTGAATCTTCTAAGTGGTATGTTAATCAGGCCCCTTCCTCCCCTACCACCTTTGTGACTCTTTCTCAAGATTTTTTGTCTTATTTCTAGCTTCCCCTTCATTATGACACTGGTATTGAACTCTTGACCTATTTCTAGCAATTATCTGCAACCCGCCTATCTGACCATGTTCAAGAATGGCAGAGAAGAAAGAGCCTATGTCGAGCCCCTACCTTCAAAGACCGTGTCTACATGGACTGGCTCCTTAGATATCTCTTGTCGCTTATCGGGAAAGACGTCACATCGCACTTTCCTCAAACCGAAGAAGCCGCTCTCCAAATTGCGTTAAAATATGACCTGATATACGCTCAGTCAGGTTATGTTTATACCGTTTTACCTGATCTTCCCAGACCCGGTGGTTCCAACACACCAAGGGCATCTCACGCCACCGACGGTATCATTGGAGCTCTCTTTAATCCATATGCTTAACCTCCCATGGGCTATGGTTTTCCTCAGGGAGGGGCCAGCACCTCCTGCAATTTTCCCCCTCCCGGTAGCACATATCCAGGATACGGCATGCCTCCTCTTTTTTCCCAACCTCCTGTTTACCACACTACTACCCAAACTCCTTATTATCTGTATCCACAGCCTGGTGCTCCAGCTCCTCCAGCATTAGCACCGCCTCCTCCCTTGCCTACTCAACCCTCACAACAGACACCACCACCCCCTCTGGGGCAGATGTATGCACAGCAGGGCACGACCAATCCTCCTCCCTCAAGAAGAAAGACGAAAGGCACTCAAAATCAAGTTGCCCCTGGTAATCCTGGAACTAATCAAGGTAATGCTCCTAACACTACAAACCAGCAAAAAGGCACTCAACCCAAGCAGGATAGGCCTCATGTATGAACAAGCCATGTTCTTCTTGTGGTGTTTATGGCTATTATATGCATGATTGTCCTCTTCTACCATAGATGTGATAGCTATGGGAGTCTCAAGAAACATTGAGAGGACAACAATTTTTCCCTTCCATTCCTCCCAGTCCCACTCCTAGTCAACTACCTCTACTTATGGGACCTTTCCCTCAGCAAGGATTTGTGGCTACCCAACCACCTGAAGTTCAGGTGACCACTCAACCTTTTCCATCTAGTTCCCCTGATTACTAGATTCTCATGATGTCCTCTGATCAGCCTTCTAAAACGTCTTCTCCTAGCCCTTCACCTTCAGCGGGTACTCATGAGCACCTTTATCCTCCTGGAACGATTCCTCCATACCTTAACCATTTTGGAGTCATCCCCTCTGGTCATTACCCCTCAAGTCAGATACCATTCCTAGCTCCCCCACTAGGAGTGTACACGGCACCTGTTATGGCCACCCTCTCTCTTCCTAACCTGACCCTTGGGATTCCCATCTGGTACCTCGATCCTCCAGCCGTTACCCTGATTGGTCAACCCAAACCTTATCTTGCTTTGACCTTGGTTCAACCGATCCCTATGACTTCTCCCGTTGCAACAGTGCCTCATCCACCTCAACAGGAACCACCTCCTGTTGCGACTACCTTAGGTAAGAAGGGAAAAGCTTGCAAGAGGGCATCAAAGGACAAGGCTACCCCGATAAACCCTACCCTTATCGGCCTCCAAAGTGTACCTTCTAGTGTTCTTTGTGTGACGTTGTTGGCCACACCACCCATACATGTTCGGAGTTGCCTCACCTTAATTCCATGGTCAATGAGATGTTTCCAGAATCTGATATCCCAAATGTATATGTCACTATACCCAATTCAATCCTGAAACTCAAACCATTGCTCACAAATCACCCTTGTGATTTGTGTGATTTCCATGGCCACTAGACTCACCTTTGTCCTCGCCTCAAAGAATATTGTTCCTCTTTAGAAGCCTTATGCCACTTCGAGGCCAAGCGCAATGAGTCCACCGCTCCCTTATCTGTGCATCTTGCTTCGGCAACACCAGAGGACATGAATGCTCCCATTGACATTCCCCCTTATGATGTCGAGATAATGGAGCCGTGGTCCTCCATCTGCTATCTATCAACATCGGTATATCCTTTATCTGATTACTCTTCTATCACCACTTGTGACGAGGTGAATGTGAACCTCTCGTCTCACGATGATGAGTCAGGTAGCTTCACCATGTCAGGTGGTATTTATTCCACTAGTCACCCCATCCTCTATTATGATGATGACATTGTGGAAGTAGTCACCACCCCTGACTTTATCTATCCCCCTTTACATCGAACCCATACATCCGAACCACAACCACCTTGTGGCCATTACATGGACACCCAATGTTCAGGTAAGGGGGCACTCATAGTTACGAATCCAGGAGAAGAAATTCTCCACAACTCTTCGAGTGTATTTGGTCGTGTCAGCTTTAGTACCATTATTATTCTACATTTAGAAGAACCTCTAGAGTCCCATATCACTTCAGATCACTCTAGGGATGATACCCCTCATCATTCCTTCCTATTACAAAAACAACCCAGTCCTTTCGACATTGTTGTTGACCAACCTATGAGTTTTCTGGGAGAGCACCAGTTCATTATCCCAAAATCCTCTCTTTGGGATAGTGACACCATGTATGCCAATATGGAAACTTAAAGTCCATTTTATTCACATATGAAATACCAAAAGAGATTGGTAATCCTTCATTCCCTTTTTCAAGTGGCATAACCATAACGAAAACAAATGGCGTACCACATCATTAAAATATGTTTAGATTCCCTTTTCTCTAAAGATATTTTGGAATGACCACAAAATTCTTGGGGGAACCTATGCCCCTCAACCATAAAAATCCCAGACCTCAGCCAAAAACAGCACTGAAACCCCCTTTCTCTAACAAGTCGCACTTTCCAGGTCATTTCCTGGTACAGGTCGCAGTTTTCTGCCCAGTACCTGCTACCCAAGATGCAAAACAGACCCCAAAAAGTCTGACCTGGCCTGTTCATGAGCTCCAGGTACCTAAACTGAGCTTTCGACCTGTTAACACCCTGTAATTAGCAAGATTGGAAAAATTCCGACTGCAGGGAGAACATCGTTTCAACCACTTTGGGATTCTAGGATCTAGCCCTCCTGAATCCGAAGAGGGATATCTCCAATAAGTGAAAAGATGGATTTGTCTTTGAAGTTTTGGGTAATGATATTAGGCTAGTTATGAAGGCTGAGGGTTTTTTTTTTATTTTTATGGTTGAGCATGATTACTGTTTGAGGTGGAGAGTCCTAAATGCAAAGAGTTTCAAAGGTGTGAAGTTGCAAGAAAATAGAACAAGCTTTGGCTAGGAATATAGATAATTGCAGGTTTTATTCCATTGGGCTATGGAGTCATAATAGGGTTTAATTGAAACAGCAAGAGGCAAGAGTGGTCCATGGGGCAAGTCATCTATGTCTAAGGATCTCCTTAAAGTTTGATTTATGGAATGAAATGATACAACAAGTAAGGGAATTAAACAAATGAAGAACAAAGAGCAGCCTAAGATCTGGTAAGTACTTTTAAACTAGCCATCTTTTGACATACACTTAAGAAAGACATGAAAGTAAACTAGTATTTGGTAAGTACTTTTAAACTAGCCAGCCTTTGATACACTTTCAATAGAAAACACTTAAATACAAGGGAAAACACAAATGATAAAAAAGAATGGTCTACGATCTCGTAAGTACTTCTAAACTAGCCAGCTTTCAACACATTCCAAGGGAAACATTCAGACAATCTTTGGGTATAAAAATAGGACCAGGGCACACCATATCTTCCTTATTTCATCTCTACTTAAATAATACTTAACATAAAATTTAATAATAATATTCAGCTAAGACAATAAGATGAGGGAACGCCAGCATTCCTATGCTTAAACTGAATTAAATCATTCCCAAATAACACAGATTGGAAGAAAACATTCAGATAAATATTTTCAATCAGAGAAGGGTACTGGTATATAGTAGGTCCTAACTCTATGCATGATGTTCTTTATAAGAGAAAATGAACACAGTGAAAACAGAAACAAAATAACAAGTTACAATGAGAAAAACATCACCGTCAACATATACCAAGATCCCATAAATCATCTTGTATTGATGCTTCAAACCAGTTACAGCTTCAAGTCCAATGGTTTAGTTTAGCAATAATCTACACTTCCCAGACTAACTTATCCATCACAAGCAGAGCTCCAAGAGCCAGTGAACACTATTTACAGATAGAAGTCTCAAGCTCAATTACATTTCAATGTTCAGTAGCCAAATCAACCAACCCCTCTCTCATCTTCTCCAGTAGTATTTATAGAAAAAATGAGGAGCTGAGATCTGATATTAGATCTCCAAAGATAATTAACATAGACTTAATGGCTTCTCGGCCTTTGGGGGGTTCAATGAAGAATCTTACATAGGTGTCCTCTATATTAAATAATTTACATTAATATTTAAGCTCGGTGGGAGCTCTTCTTGACTTTTGAGGCTCTGTGTTGTGTTAAAGTAACTCTGCTGATATTTTTTCATTAATTTTATTTGTAGAATTAACTTCTCGAGCTGCACTAAGGAAAATACCTGATCTTGATCAATAACTTCGGCCTCTGTTTGAATGCTTTGAGGCACAAGTGGCACTGTGGTAGCTGGGAGGAATCAATTTTCCTCAAATGTGGCGGTGGAGGCTTTCTTTCTGATGAACCTTTATTATTTACCTTTAAACTTTGTTTTAATAGGAGTATTAGGCTCTTGATAATCCATCTTAGCCGTAATCCGCACAGATCTGTCTTCAATCTCATGTTCTGGTGTGTTTCTCTCTTTGACACTGATACTCTTTGATTTGTGCCTAATTCACTGTGTTTTTTGGTGTCCAGGACTGTGCAAGGGTCGTATGGCATCAATGCCTCATGAATCATTGATGAAACGTGGAGTTGAATCCTGCGAATGATTCCCCTTGATGAATCAAAGGTGGGAGGATCGTCACCCTCAGCCTTTGAAATTCTCTTCATTATAGCGGAAAAAACCATTTAAACCCTGCAAAATACGAACACCATTATAAAATCCTACATATATAGGTTTACTGCTTCAAAGGGCACATGGAGAGATCATGGTCATTGGATGGCATCATCCAACAGTCGATATTGATTAAAGGAGGTCAGAGGAGAGCGGAGGAGGAAATTAAATCAGAACCGTCGATCACGTAGAGATTGACAGTCGGGAGCGAAGGAGAATAGTCAAAATGACAGAGTCATTTTATTTGGAAAAGCAAAGAAAATGGGCTAAAACCTTTGTTTTGGAAAAAAGTGGCGAAAAAATGAGTTTGGGGATCGAGACACACATGGGCCATCGGATGAGATCGGCCCACGCGATCAACGGTGGAGATCGGGTACCGACAAACCTTATAAAACATGCCCAGACTTCAGAAAAAGGTTAATAAAATCATGCTGTATAAATTCCCCCAGGTCTAAATTTGCTGACTGTGCGAGGAAACAATGAAGATTCGCCCCTAATTAAAATCTGCTGCGTGGATGCTGATCTGGTGCTAGGGACCACCGGCTCTTGTGGGACCATTGACTGCCGCTGTAGATGAGGGGACTAGGGTGATGGACTATGGGCCGTCGATCTGCAGATTAGATCAACGACATAGACGTTTTAAATAACCGCGTCGTACCAAGTTTATCTTACGGGCTACTTCAGAGCGTGATCACCATCCGATGAGCTAGCCTTAGATCGGACGGCGCACGCCAATATCGCGTCGGGCCGATATCCGACCTTTAATACGTGATGAGGGTGGTATTTCAAAATGGCTCAAGGCCACGTGTTGGCCAGTGGCGCTGATCGTTTCCAAACGGAAAAAACCACCTCCCTCTCAAAAGTGGTGTAATGAATTCTGCTCGGTTTTCTTTTAATATAACGACAAAAAAATTTAAAACCCAAAATTTAATATAAACAAAGGTTTGTTGTCGGGAGGGTTTTATATTCGCGATTTGGCTTGGCACCCGTCTGTGGGGCCATGGATGTATGGAAGATAATATGATCGGGGGGTTTTATGCATAGGGCTAATCAGCATTGGAGATTTCAATAAAGGGGAAGAGTTGCGCGTTGCATTTCCTCCGATGCGATAAGCGCCCAAATGGCTTAGCACCTAGTTCCAGCACCAGGGCATGTGTAGTGGAAATGGTTAAGGACTTAGCCCAAGGGGGCTTAAACCTTTACACAAAAATATGTACTTTTTATGAAGTTTTCAATGTTTTTCAAGGGTTTCGAGGGTTTTGATAAGGCAAAGAAGGAGTCCTAAACCTTATCACAGGGGTTTTGATGAAGGGAAAAAGGGAAAACATGAAAATGAGGTATTTTATGGGGAATAAAAGGATAAGAATGAGGTTAGTTTTTGAAGTGGAAGGGCCAAGCCATAAGTTGTCAAATTTTTTGTTCTTGCCCTTGTCTTCCCTCCTTGAGTCCCACTTTAAAACTTTTTCCCCAATATTGAAATTTTTGGCCTTTGTTCTTGTGTCAAAAATATTTTTAATGCTGTCCTGATTTTGCAGTGCTTTGTTATAAACCTCCTCCCTGGTTTGCTGAAGATGAATGGTCTGATTTATTCTTCTGATCATGTCATTATCTTCAGTTTGCAACTCTTGAATCAAATTCATCGCTGGTACACCAAGGTTGTTTGGAAAAATTGCATCAGTACCATACACAAGCTGGAAAGGTGACATACCAATAGATTTTTTCAAAGTCAATCTATCAGCCCAAAGTGCATGAACTAGCTTTGTGTGCCAAGACTTTTTGTTGTCCTCCAATAGTTTCTTGATTATGTTCACTAAACTCTTGTTTGAGGATTCTGCAAATCCATTACCTTGAGGGTAATAGGCCGTGGAATGCCCCAATGTTATCTGATATCTGTGGCAGAATTCAATGATGCTGCATTATCAGTGATGATCTTGGTAGGACAACCAAATTTAGAGAGAATATTATTCTCTATAAATTTTATAATAACAGAATCATTGGCCTGCCTACAAGGTATGGCTTCTATCCACTTAGTGAAATAGTCTGTGGTAGTGAGAATCCATCTATGCTGGGCAGAAGATGGTGGATGGATTTCTCCTATGAAGTCAAGTCCCCACTGTTAAAAAGGGGCTTCAATAGTGATTGGATGCAGAGGTAGGGGTAGCAGTTTTCTCTTGCCTTCAAAAAGTTGACATTTATGACAGGCTATGATCATCTTATGCACATCATGAAAAAGAGTAGGCCAATAGAAACCAGCCCTCAAAATTTTGTTGGTTGTTTTCTTCCAGTACAAATGGCCTCCACACTCTCCTTCATGGAACTCATGCTTAACCTTCTCTGCATCACACTCAGGAAAACATTTAAGCAATACACCACTTGCATTTTTCCAATAAAGACATTTATCTATAATGCAATAGTTTACAGCTCTTAACTTTAGGAATCTTGCCTTTATTTTTGTCAAACTGGGAGGTGCATTTAAATTAAGCAATAAATAAATAATATTAGCATACCAAGAGGAATTCATAAAATTGTCTTCAAAAATGGGAGTTCAGATTTCCTCTTGATCATCGAAAGCATCAATCATATTAATATCAAGAACTTTGAAATTAGATTCAGCCATCAATCTAGCTATACCTTGGCCTTTGATGAGTTTAGTGGGTTTTATCTCTAAATCATATTCAAGGATAACAACAATCCACTTACCTCTCTTACCATCTGGGTCTTGTGTTAGAATGTCTTTAACAACTGAGTTTGGGACAAAGGCAATGATGTGTGAGTGAAGAATGTATACTTTGAAGTCTTTCAATGCTTTAACTAAAGAAAAAGCTTGCTTATCCATAATGTTATAATTCAAAGGAGCATCCCTCAATGCCTTACTAAAGAATGCAATAGGTTGATCTTGTCCTTGTGGATTTTTCTATAAAAGGACAAAAGCTATGGTATGTTCTGATGCAAACGAAAAAATATAAAAATCTTTTGAAAAATCAAGACTTATTAGAACCGGTGTTTTGGTTAATGCTTGTTTCACCAGCTTAAAGGATTTCTTTGCTTCTAAGGTCCATTTTACCCCTTGCTCCTTCTTCAACATTTTTGTGATATTTCTAAGAAGCTCAGCCAAGTTGGGGATGAACCTTCTCAAAAATTTAATCTTTCCAATGAAAGATTGCAACTCCTTGATGTTCCGAGGATGAGAGATTTGCAATATGGCCTCAATCCTCTTGGGATCTATTTTAATACCCTCTTCTGAAATAATGTGCCAAAGAAGTTTACCTTCTTGGAGCCCAAATAGTGTTTTCTTAGGGTTTAAAGATATCCCAAACTTTCTGCATTTATCGAAGACTGTTCTTAAGTGTTTTATGTGCTCTTCATCTATTTTTGAAAACACAGTGACATCATCAAGGTATATAATGATGAAGTAGCCCAGTTCTTCCGAGAATGCTATGTCCATGGCTCTTTGAAAAGTTGCTCCAACATTCATTAGACCAAAGGGCATTTTCACATACATGAAAGTGCCCCATGGTGTAGTAAAGGTTGTCTTTAATTGATTAGCAGGGTGAACTAAGATCTGATTGTCCCTTGAATAGCCATACAACAAATAAATTATTCTAGACCCTACCACCCTTTGTAAAATATGATCCATCTTAGGTAAAGGGTAGTTTTCCTTTAATGAAGCTTTGTTTAAGTCTCTAAAATCTATACAAAACCTGATCTCTCCAGTTTTCTTCCTAACTGACACCAGATTAGACACCCACTCAGAATATCTAATAGGGACAATAATACCAGCATCGTACATTTTCATGATCTCCTTTTGAACCAAGGGCAATTGGACAAGGTTTATTTTGCGCAGTTTCTGTTTGAATGGTTTTTGGTTTTCTTTGAGGGGAATTTTGTGCTGTATTATTTTAGCGTCATAGGATTTTAGATCTTCATAACTCCAAGCAAAAACATCAGAAAATTCTTTAAACAACTCTATGTATTTTAGTTTAATGTGATCTAGTAAAGTTTTAGACAGTTTAATCATTTTCAGTTTAAGTTCACTGCCTATATTGCACTCTTCCACTTTAGTCTCTACAGGTTCCAGTTTTGGTTTCCTGGCCACATCATTAAAATAAAACAATTCTTCTAAAGGTGTCAAACTGCTTGGAAAAATTTCATCTTTAGAGTGCAGAGTTTCTAACTCTGCATTCAATTCTGTTTTGTTTTTAAGTTTTCTGGTGAGAAGATCAATATTGACAAGCTCAGGAGACGGCTCTTCTTCACCAAGAAAATTTCTTCCCTGCAGTCTGTATCATAATATGAGTCTGAATTGTTTAATTCGAATTCATTTCTGAATTGCATGAAGTCTTATATTTGTTTGTCTCTGTCAAACACCTGCCAATACTTTTCATTATCAGGCAAGACTGGTATAAATTTTATCTGAGTTGTGTAGTCTTTGGTTTTATATGGCGTTAAGAATGTTCTAGCTACAAATGCTAAATTGTGGGCCGCTATATTTCTTTTTCTTGGGACAAAAATCAGTTTGGAATCCTCGAACATTTTTAAAAGGTCTATGACATCGTTTCGATAGGCCCTAAGTCTGGGATGATTTGCATTATATTCCCCATTGACTTGCCTAATGACTAACTCTGAATCCCCATACACATTGATTCTTTTGGCTCATAACTTTTTCAATAGATGTAAGCCTAAAATCAGGGATTCATATTCCGCTATGTTGTTAGAACACTGAAAGTTTAATTTGCAGGAAATGCTTTCTTTGTGATTGTTTTTAGTGTTACAGATCTAGACACCTGCACCAGCGTTAGATCTAGTGCATGACCCGTCAAAGTACATACTCCATAGAGGACTATTTTCGATTTTTTCTATTTGGTGTTTTTCCTCTTCAACTAAAGTGCTTACGGGTTGTTGTAGAATCTCAACACTTAGTTGTATTTGTTTCAACTCCTCAGGTTTTTCATTGGGTTGAGGATTGTTTTCTTAACTCTCAATGTTTAAAGGCAACGGACACATGATTTGTAGCTCAAGACCTATGTTTTGTTTGCTAGAGTTCTCAGGTTCAGCAAACAGTTCTGACATTCCTACGTTATCTTCTTCCTCCTCTCTATCTGTCATTAAATCAGACAAGGTCACCTGTTCACTAAAATTTTCATCATTGAAAAGGATAAATGAATCCAGGCCAGTGTCTACATAATAGAGAGGAGAATTATGTGGTCTGTCTTGGCTTGTAACTGTGTATTGCATATGGGACTCCCTATAAAGTCTTTTAGTCTAATTAAAAACAGGGATAGTCGCATATGTCATGTCCATTTGCATAGTCCCTTGTAACTTAGCCCCCCAAGATCTAGATAATAGCATTCCATACTTTGGGGGCACATCAGCCACAAAAATATCCATTACTAAGCATTTGGTTGGAATCTGGGCTAAGTTAACGCAGAGGTCTTTGATTAATCCTAAACATTTCACTCTGTTTGAGTCAAAGGAGTAAAGGTATTTATAAGGTCTGGTGATTTCTAGGCCAAGGCTCTCCATTATAGCTTTAGGAATTAAATTATGAGAAGCCACGGAATCATGCATATCGTTATGAAAAATATTTTCATGAACATTTAAACTTACATAAAAGGGAGGGACAGGTCCCTCTTGATATCTACCTTCAATATTAGGACCAAAAATGAGCTTTGGTTGGTCATCGTTAAGATTGACTGTGTCATTATAGTCCTAAATACTTAAATCCTTCAAAATTTGGGTCCTATACACGTTCTGGGCAGCTAACTCAGTCAAGGGAACATAGATTTTGATCTTTGAAATTTCCTGCTCCAGGCTGAAAGGAATTTGACTCTTTAAAGTGCTGGTCTCAGCCTTTTTAGCTGTCACTCTATCAGCAACATCAGCTTGCTGATCTACTCTATTTATATTTGACAAAATGGTTTTAATAGGAGTACTAGCTGAAGTGTTAGTACTACTAAGGTCCGCACTTTGTTTTTCATTGTTTTGAGTGCTTTTCTCTTTACCATTATCAGAATTAACAGCCACTATTTTGTCCTTTTGTTTGACAACTTTGGGCTTGGCTGCAGTGCTGTTTTGTGAAGATTTATCAGAGGTTTTGGTGTTGGGATTTTGTTGACTGGTTTTTCTTCTAAGGTCATATTCTCTTTGAGACTCTATGATGACATTTTCCATGTCTTGATAATAATTTTCATCATCATCTCTTTTGTCATCATAAGGTTTGTATAAACCTTGTTTTATATCATAATGAATCTCAAAGTCATCATTATCTACCCCCAACATGTTGATGTCATCTTCCTCTATTATATCATATGTTTCCTCAACCTCACTTACATAGTTTTGATGAAAGGGAGGAGTGATCTGTTGGTCATCTTCCCTAGGTCTATTTGGAGGTTGGTTCCTTCTAGAATTCTGATTTTGGTTCTAATTTCTATTTTGAGGAGCAGTTTGGTTTTGACTGGCTTGTGCTCTCTCAAGGATGCTCATTTTCTTCATCATCTCCTCCATCATTCTCTCCATCTTTGAGTTGGAAGTAGAAGGTGTGTTTTCCTCTCTAAAAGAAACTCTCTTCTTATTTTTCATTCTTTCTCTCTTCTCAATTAATTTTACTTCCACAGCAAGAGCTCCTTTTTGCATCTCTTCAAGAGTTTTAGGATCTCTCTCTCAGCTGATAGGCCATTTCGGGGTCAAACCCTTTAGTAAAATTGTTTAAAACTGAGCCCCGTGGAGGTTTTAGATCCGGGGAAAGGGCATTATAGACACTGTTAAATCTGGTGCAATAAGCTTGAACACTTTCCCCAGTATTTCTATGGAGGTTCTTGTAATCAGAAAGGACTTGCAGAGGATTCTTCGTTGCTTCCCATTTGTTTAAGAATGTCTAATGGAAGGCTTGGAGATCATTGATACTATGGGGGGTTAAACCTTTAAACCATTTTCTTACTTCTCCCCCTAGACTTTGAGAAAATAACCTAAGCTTGACAGAATCATCATCAATTTCATTTCTGTCAAAGTAGTCATTCATCTTATCCACATGTTGTGATGCAGTTGTAGCATTACTAGCATCATACAATGGAATTTTCGACTGATATTCCTGTGGAAGATTGACTAATGGTACAGGAAGGACTAAGGGAGCATACCATGTTGCCATGATATATGGTGGGGGTGGATTCACAGGAGGAGGATTAACAAAATAAAAGTGAGCTAGAATGGAGTGGTTTGGACAGTGGATGTAGGGTGAGTAGAACTGGATGGACCAGGAGTAGATTGCTGAGCTGATCTTGGATGAGAGACACCTAGGTTATGAAGGAAATGTAAATCAGAAGGTGTTGTTTCTCTGCTACCAGGATGTTCACTTGTTTCAGGAGATGAAAGTGAAGCCTCAGAATCTAACTAATCTAAATCATCAAGAGACCTAGTTCTAAAGGTATTTACTAAGTCAACATGTGATTGTTGTAGAGCTGAAAGATTTTCAGGAACTGAATTAGCTCTCAAAGGTGATCTGAAAATAGTTGATAATTTAATCCTAGGAGACTTCCTAAGGATACTTTCTGGGTTATCAGCTATCTCAGGTGGATCAGGGTCAGGATAGGCTCTAGTGTGAATCTTTCTAGGAGCCACTATGCTGTGTTTTTCAGACCCAAATAAAAAAATTAATAATAAATAATAATAAAAAATCAACCAGGTATGACAGTCTTTAAAAGGTCAAATAATATGTTTATACAAAATTTAATCCTACAGTCCTCTAACTGAGTTTTAATGATATTATAAGGATAAGGGTTCTTCCCAGTGGAGTCTTAAGGTCTATTGAGGATTGTGGAGTCACCAAGTGGAAGTTTTTAGCTCCTAAGGAGGTAAGAGGTTTTATGGTCCACCACCATGTTTATTGGATACCAATCTGAAATATTTTTGGTGTTTTCTGAGTTATTTTTTAGTTGTGTGGTTTCTAAGAATCTCCTAACTCTGTTTCAAAACTTAGCTACGGTTATGAGACAAATATAGTCTACTCTTATGGCTAAGCCAGTAGAGTAATAAGGGTAGAGATAGAATAGGTTTATTTTCCTGTTTGTAAAAATTGATGATGCAAAGGGTCTGCAAGTCCAAATGCACCCAAAGGAAAAATGTTAGGATTTTAGTGTGGGTAGGTAGTTGTTTGGAGAACTTTACTACTGATATAATGTCTTCAGGATTTGTGGCAGCTGAAAAGTGAAGAAGAAAGATGGCTTAAGCAGCAGGCATCTGGCCTACACCAAAGATCATTCTCTGGATTCTTGACTCCTTCAAGAAGAAGCCATCCCCATGTGGAGCCACTGTTAGCCCCCCTATAAATTTTTGACAAGCAAAATAGGGGGCTAAAATGTTATTGAGCCTTCAAGGAATGCATTTCCTCTAAAAACACAGTCTTCTTGAAGCCTCCGTGTGTCTTTTATCCTTTGAATTCCCCTCTGCTGATTTCCTTTATAAAGCCTCTCTTTTGTGAAGAAATGCCCAAAGGCCCCCTTTTTCCTTCTTATATCTTCCCTCCTTAGCTCCTATTTTTTTCTCCCTTGTCTCCCCTTCTATTTCCTCACTCACTCTCCAATCCCCCCAGGTTCCCCTTTACATTCTTCCCTTACTCTTTGTTGACCTTAATTCCCCTTTACCCCTCTATTGTTACCTCCCTTTGGTGTAAAAACGCGCTAAAGGGGTTAAAGAACCCACTTTCTGACCTCGTAATAAGGCTTAGCCCCTTCCGCTGTGCCCTTAGCCACTTTTCTTCCATACGCCCGCATCCTGGAACCATGTTTTAAACCCTTTGATGCCTAGCGCAAAGTGCAGATCACAGATTTCAGTTTTTATTTAAAATGCCCATCACGTTTTTCATTTTTGCGATCTGTGCTCATCGCACTTTCCAACTTTGCGATCTGCGCTCATCCCAGTTGCATCCATCGCAAAGCGCAGAGTGTAGATTTCTGTTTAGTGCCACTCTCCGCCATCGCATTTTCCACCTTTGCGATTTTCGATCCGTACCACCGGGTCCCACGTCCACCGCTCCGCTCCATTGTTTTTTCATGTTTTCCTATGTAAATTGCTCAAATGGTAACATTTGAGTTTTTGCACTATTGACGTTTCTCCGCCACTATTTGTTATGTCCACCGCCCCCAATGTGCCGCCCCTGTTCCTCAGGGCCTCCAAAGCATTTCCTCTGCCACCACTGCTGGGATTTGTAACAGGTGTATTATATTATACAGGCAGCACAAGAGAGGCCAGTTCAGCGGCCAAACGGGACAGCAGAGACGAATTTGAGGGATTTAAGCATGTAATTGGGGATTGAAAGTGCTAATACCATGATCAAAGGATTAAGGCTCAGTTTGAAGACTAATGAGCGCACCAGAAAGTCATAACTGCGCTACCTAACAGCAGAGTACTCTTCTCTCAGAAGTATACCTTCCTACAAGAAATCTCCATGCCTCCTCGAGCCCATAGGCAAGTTAATTGCACTGACAGAGCTTCATTAAAGACTGTCTGAGCAGCAGTAATAGAGGTATGGAGGGGTCCGCAGACTTTAAGCCAGTTAACCATATTCCGAAGGTAGCGCAGAGCTCCAGACAGCTGAGAGGATTACAAGGAACATATCAGAGGTCAATCATGACCTGACAGAGATCTCCGAATAGCCTACAGAGTACACACAGTGCTACAGAAAGCCATTAAACAGTATGGGCGTGAACACTTCCGCCATTTTGTCTTAATGAGACTCATTTAATTTGTATCTACTCCTGTGTTATTCATTTTCCTATAATAATTCTCGAGAACATAATGTAAAGGGGGTTGTTCAGTTGTTGGGCATTTACCGTTAAAGGGATTCATTCTGACTGTTAGAACAGTCTTGGGAGGGAGTAGCAGAGTAGTTGTATGTAATAGGCTGGGAGGAGAAGTCTGGATTGTAACAGCCATTGGGCTTATTGTACATGACTGGTATTGCATCGATTAATCAAAGCACATTTCACAGGATCCTGGTCTATTACTATCGGTGATGTTTTTATTACTTTGTTTATTACACTTCCATATTGTTTCATTGTTCTTCTGGGCTTGCATCAGAATAATGGTATAGGATTCACCCTTGTTAGGTGCCCTATGATGTCTGCTCTCCTTGCCCTCGATGTTTTCTTCTAAACGTGTTATCTAGGAATTGATTTCACTTAATTTAACCAGTGTAGTGGATGTTATTGCCTGCTCTCTGATGTATGAATTAAGTGAAGCTGTTCTTAGATGTTCTTGTTGGGTTTAAGCTGGAAGGTTTGGGAACACTGGGGATCAGAGTTAGCCCTGTCCACTAGGATCCTTGCGCGACCAGCTAGCCTTTCTAAGATCCCTTCTGTTAAACTTATCTCTGTTTTTCCCTTGGAGTTGCTAAAGCAGACCTGGAGTTAAATGACCTCTGGTCCGATCTATAAGCATCCCCTTTGTCTCTTTGAGAGCTGCCTTAGAGTATGTCCAAGCAGGTCTGGAGTTAAATGACCTCTGACCTGATCTATAGACAGAAATTGGGTTACTCTCCTTCTCTCACTTTCCTTCCTTAATGTTCCACCTCACCATCTAATCTAAAAGATCCTTTAGTATTAGATGACTTGCCCTTTGAAATCCTTGGCTAGTGGATGCGAGTAATCTCCTTTTATGACTCCATAGCCCAATGGATGGCACTGTCTTGGCCTATCCTCTTCGCTGAAGCCTCTTGTTGTTCTGTTCCTTTTCTCCACTTGCTTTCCCAGTCCATGATCTCCTAACCAACCCGGAAACCAACCAACCAAATCATTTAAACCCCCCATTTGTGCTTCATACCTAGCCTAATATCTCAATTTGAGCTTTCAAAGATATATCATTCTTGCTCTTTTTGGAGAGATCCCTCTCCGGGTCCAGGAGGGCTAGATCCTAGGGCCCCAAAGTGGTTTGATGTTGTCTCATCTTTTGGTATTGCCAAATCTGCCAAAACATGGGAACCCCAACATAATGGCGACTCCGCTGGGGAAGAGACCAATCAGCTTTGATTTGGTAAACCACTGTGGTGGACAGTAAGTTGTAAATCATCCACCTGGCGACTCCACAATTCTTGAATGATTAAAAGACTCCGCTGGTAATCAGCCGGCCACTGATTATCTTGGTTTCATGTGACTCCACTGGGAGACCATGTCGCAGTACAACATCAGCCATGATGAAGACCACGCCACGTCACTAATGGAAGACCCAGAACGGTTTGCGGAAATATTTCCAGACTTCATAGCAGCGTGTCGTGATACACTTGCTAGTGACTTGGCAGAATTGAGGGTAGAGGACCTTCCAGGGGTTGTTCTCCGCAGCCCAGAATTCGGACCCGTGCTCAGGAAAATCTTCTTGGAGCTGGTGGTTGAAAGGTATGAAGCGGAGACTGAACTTTTTAACTCGCAGGAGATATCATATGAGTTCAGAGACCTGAGGGCGTTTTTGGAAAGTCTCCCGCCCCCTAAAAGAGAAGAAATTTCATTGCTCTTCGAAATACAAGAAGAAGAGGATCCGGTTTTCATGAGCCACACTGAAGATGCAGTGGAAAATACAAGAATCAGAGCTGCATAGGACGCAGACAGCCTGCCAATCATGGAAGGCCTGAAGGAAGAAAATGTACATCATCTGTTCGTTGATCCTGTGGCAGAGTACATGGAGGCCCTGATATGCTCGAATGCTCCAGCATTAATCCTTAGCATGGGCCAGATTCATCAGGAATGGTCACTACTTATGGTGACCATAGTTTTGAAGAACCACACGCAGAGCAGCCTGTGGTTATCTCTGACAGGCAGCCAGTGCTCATATCCTTTTTCACTACTACTTGATTGGCTGCATTGGCACTATTGTATCACCTAAAGTATCAGAGATTTCCAGTTAGAGTAGGGTAGGTAGGAAGCTCAATAAAGCTCAGCCTATGAGCAAGTAGATTAGTTGTTTCAATTTCTGGCTTAGAATATAAAGAAGAAACCTACTAGACAGTCTAATCCTGGCAGGTAGTAGTGTAGGTAGAGAAGCTATGAGGCCAACAGTCTAATCTAGTCTCATGGAGTAATAAGGGTAGAGATAGAATAGGTTTATTTTCCTGTTTGTAAAAATTGATGATGCAAAGGGTCTGCAAGTCCAAATGCACCCAAAGGAAAAATGTTAGGATTGTAGTGTGGGTAGGTAGTTGTTTGGAGAACTTTACTGCTGATATAATGTCTTCAGGATTTGTGGCAGCTGAAAAGTGAAGAAGAAAGATGGCTTAAGCAGCAGGCATCTAGCCTACACCAAAGATAATTCTCTAGATTCTTGACTCCTTCAAGAAGAAGCCATCCCCATGTGGAGCCACTATTAGCCCCCCTATAAATTTTTGACAAGCAAAACAGGGGGCTAAAATGTTATTGAGCCTTCAAGGAATGCATTTCCTCTAAAAACACAGTCTCCTTGAAGCCTCCGTGTGTCTTTTATCCTTTGATAAATTCCCCTCTGCTGATTTCCTTTATAAAGCCTCTCTTTTGTGAAGAAATGCCCAAAGGCCCCCTTTTTCCTTCTTATATCTTCCCTCCTTAGCTCCTATTCTATTCTACCTTGTCTCCCCTTCTATTTCCTCACTCACTCTCTAATCCCCCCAGGTTCCCCTTTACATTCTTCCCTTACTCTTTGTTGACCTTAATTCCCCTTTACCCCTCTATCGTTACCTCCCTTTGGTGTAAAAACGCACTAAAGGGGTTAAAGAACCCACTTTCTGACCTTGTAATAAGGCTTAGCCCCTTTTCTTCCATACGCCCGCACCCTGAAACCAAGTTTTAAACCCTTTGATGCCTAGCGCAAAGCGCAGATTGCAGATTTCAGTTTTATTTAAAACGCCCATCGCGTTTTTCATTTTTGCGATCTGTGCTCATCGCACTTTCCAACTTTGCGATCTGCGCTCATCCCAGTTGCATCCATCGCAAAGCGCAGAGCGCAGATTTCTGTTTAGTGCCACTCTCCGCCGTCGCATTTTCCGCCTTTGCGATTTGCGATCCGTACCACCAGGTCCCACGTCCACCGCTCCGCTCCATTGTTTTTTCATGTTTTCCTACGTAAATTGCTCAAATGGTAACATTTGAGTTTTTGCACTATTGACGTTTCTCCGCCACTATTTGTTATGTCCACCGCCCCCAATGCGCCGCCCCTGTTCCTCAGGGCCTCCAAAGCATTTCCTCTGCCACCACTGCTGGGATTTGTAACAGGTGTATTATATTATACAGGCAGCACAAGAGAGGCCAGTTCAGCGGCCAAACGGGACAGCAGAGACGAATTTGGGGGATTTAAGCCTGTAATTGGGGATTGAAAGTGCTAATCCCATGATCAAAGGATTAAGGCTCAGTTTGAAGACTAATGAGTGCACCAGCAAGTCATAACTGCACTACCTAACAGTAGAGTACTCTTCTCTCATAAGTATACCTTCCTACAAGAAATCTCCATGCCTCCTCGAGCCCATAGGCAAGTTAATTGCACTGACAGAGCTTCATTAAAGACTGTCTGAGCAGCAGTAATGGAGGTATGGAGGGGTCCGCAGACTTTAAGCCAGTTAACCATATTCCGAAGGTAGCACAGAGCTCCAGACAGCCGAGAGGATTACAAGGAACATATCAGAGGTCAATCATGACCTGACAGAGATCTCCGAATAGCCTACAGAGTACACACAGTGCTACAGAAAGCCATTAAACAATATGGGCGTGAACACTTCCGCCATTTTGTCTTAATGAGACTCATTTAATTTGTATCTACTCCTCTGTTATTCATTTTCCTATAATAATTCTCGAGAACATAATGTAAAGGGGGTTGTTCAGTTGTTGGGCATTTACCGTTAAAGGGATTCATTCTGACTGTTATAACAGTCTTGGCAGGGAGTAGCAGAGTAGTTGTATGTAATAGGCTGGGAGGAGAAGTCTGGATTGTAACAGCCATTGGGCTTATTGTACATGATTGGTATTGCATCGATTAATCAAAGCACATTTCACAGGATCTTGGTCTATTACTATCGGTGATGTTTTTCTTACTTTGTTTATTACACTTCCATATTGTTTCATTGTTCTTCTGGGATTGCATTAGAATAATGGTATAGGATTCACCCTTGTTAGGTTCCCTATGCTGTCTTCTCTCCTTGCCTTCGATGTTTTCTTCTAAATGTGTTATCTAGGAATTGATTTCACTTAATTTAACCAGTGTAGTGGATGTTATTGCCTGCTCTCTAATGTATGAATTAAGTGAAGTTGTTCTTAGATGTTCTTGTTGGGTTTAAGCTGGAAGGTTTGGGAACACTGGGGATCAGAGTTAGCCCTGTCCACTAGGATCCTTGCGCGACCAGCTGGCCTTTCTAAGATCCCTTCTGTTAAACTTATCTCTGTTTTTCCCTTGGAGTTGCTAAAGCAGACCTGGAGTTAAATGACCTCTGGTCCGATCTATAAGCAGCCCCTTTGTCTCTTTGAGAGCTACCTTAGAGTATGTCCAAGCAGGTCTGGAGTTAAATGACCTCTGACCTGATCTATAGACAGAAATTTGGTTGTCTTTCCTTCTTCACCTTCTCCCCTTAATGTTCCATTCCACCATCTGCCTAAAAGATCATTTAGTGTAGATGACTTGCCCTTTGAAATCCTTGGCTAGTTGTTGCATGTAATTTCCTTTCATGACTCCATAGCCCAATGGATGGAACTTTCTCGGCCTATCCTCTTAGCTGAAATTTCCTGCTTTTTTGTTTCCTTTCTCCCATTACTTTCTCAGCCTATGATCTCCTAACCAACCCAGCAACCCTTCAACCAAATCATTTTAAAACCCCCTTTGTGCTTCACACCTAGCCTAACATCTCATCTTGAGCTTTCAAAGACATATCACTCTTTGTTTTATTGGAGAGATCCCTCTCCGGGTCCAGGAGGGCTAGATCCTAGGGCCCCAAAGTGGTTTGATGTTGTCTCATCTTTTGGTATTGCCAAATCTGCCAAAACATGGGAACCCCAACACCAGTGAACACTATTTACAGATAGAAGTCTCAAGCTCAGTTAAATTTCAATGTTCAGTAGCCAAATCAACCAACCCCTTTCTCATCTTCTCCAGTAGTATTTATAGAAAAAATGAGGAGATGAGATATGATAAAACATCTTCAAAGATAATTAACATAGACTTAATGGCTTCTCAGCCTTTTGGGGGCTCAATGAAGAAGCTTACATAGGTGTCCTCTGTATTAAATAATTTACATTAAGATTTAAGCTCGGTGGGAGCACTTCTTGACTTTTGAGGCTCTTTGTTGTGTTAAAGTAACTCTATTGATATTTTGTCATTAAGTTTATTTTTAGAATTAACTTCTCTGGCTGTGCTGAGGCAAATACCTGATCTTGATCAATAACTTCGGCCTATGTTTGAATGCTTTGAGGCACAGGTGGCACTGTGGTAGCTGGGAGGAATCAATTTGCCTCAGATGTGGCAGTGGAGGCTTTCTCTCCGATGAACCTTTATGATTTACCTTTAAAATATGTTTTAATAGGAGGATTAGGCTCTTGATAATCCATCTTAGCCGTAATCCCCATAGATCTATCTTCAATCTCATGTTCTGGTGCATTTCTGTCTTCGGCACTGATACTCTTTGATTTGTGCTTGATTCACTGTGTTTGTTGGTGTGCAGGGCTGCATAGGGGTCGTATGGCATCAATGCCTCATGAATCATTGGCGAAACGTGGAGTTGAATCCTACGAATGATTCCCCTTGATGAATCGAAGGCAGGAGGATCATCACCCTCAGCCTTTGAAATTCTCTTCAGTATAGCGGAAAAACCATTTAAACCCTGCAAAATATGAACAACATTATAAAATCCTGCATATATAGCTTTACTACTTCAAAAGGCACGTGGAGAGAGCATGGCCATTGGATGGCATCATCCAACAGTCGAGATTGATTAAAGGAGGTTAAGGAGATCGGAGGAGGAAATTAAATCGGAACTGTCGATCACGCAAAGATCGAAGGTCGGGAGCGAGGGCGAATATTAAAAACTACAGAGTCATTTTATTTGGAAAAATGGAGAAAATAGGCTAAAACCTTTGTTTCGGCAAAAAGTGGCGGAAAAATGAGTTTGGGGATCGGGACACATGTGGGCCATCGGATGAGATTGGCCCACGCAATCAATGGTGGAGATCGGGTACCAACAAACCTTATAAAACATGCCCGGACTTCAGAAAAAGGTTAATAAAATCATGCTTTATAAAGTCCCCCGAGTCCGGATTTGCTGACTATGTGGGGAAACAATGAAGATCCGCCCCTAATTAAAATCTGCCGCGTGGATGCTGATGTGGTGTTGGGAACCACTGGCTCTTGTGGGACCATTGACTGCCACTGTAGACGAGGGGACCGGGGCAATGGAGTGTGGTTCATCGATCTACAGATCAGATTGACGGCGGAGACATTTTAAATAACCACGTCGTACCATGTTTATCTTACGGGCTTCTTTAGAGCGCGATCACCATCAGATGAGTTGGCCTCAGTTCGAACGGTGCACACCAATATCGTGTCAGGCTGATATCCGACCTTTAATGCGCGATGAGGGCGGTATTTCAAAATGGCTCAAGGCCACGTGTCGGGCGATGGCGCTGATCACTGCCAAACAGAAAAAACCACCTCCCTCTCAAAAGTGGTGCGATGAATTCCGCCCGGTTTTCTTTTAATATAATGACAAAAACATGTAAAACCAAAAATTTAAAATAAACAAAGGTTTTTTGTCGGGAGGGTTTTATATTCGCAATTTGCCTTGGCGCCCGTCTGCGGGGCCATTGATGTATGGAAGATAATATGACCGGGGGGTTTTATGCATAGGGCTAATCGGCATCGGAGATTTCAATAAAGGGGAAGAGTTGTGCATTGCATTTCCTCCGATGCGATAAGCGCCCAAATGGCTTAGCTCCTGGTTCCAGCACTAGGGCATGTGTAGTGGAAATGGTTAAGGACTTAGCCCAAGAGGGCTTAAACCTTTACACCAAAATATGTATTTTTTATGAAGTTTTCAATGTTTTTCAAGGGTTTCGAGGGTTTTGATAAGGCAAACAAGGAGTCTTAAACCTTATCACAGGGGTTTTGATGAAGGGAGAAAGGGAAAACATGAAAAATGAGGGATTTTATGGGGAATAAAGGGATAAGAATGAGGTTAGTTTTTGAAGTGGAAGGAAGTGAAAATGGTTCTTGCAACAGTATTCTCTCTTGGAAATCAACAGAATTTATGGGCATAATGGGCACAGCAGTGAAGATTTTGGACAGAGGCATGAGGCCTTTAAGAGTCTTCAAGAGCCAATACTTTTTGCAATAAAATTTGTTCCTTGAAGGCTCTAAAAAAATTTTAGCCAACAATTTATATAACAAATTTTATAGTTGGCTAACACAACCTAATGAAATTAAAGAGTAGGATCATGCATCTTACCTACAATTGATAAATCTCCAATTCCAATGGTCGGTTTATCTGCTACGATCACCGCAATATTTAGGGCCTCCTCTCCTCACTACATTCACCACAACTCCACCTGCAAATGAGTGAATTTGGAAGGAAAATGCCTTATTAAAAGAAAACCCCTAATTTTTCTTTCACCCGCTGCGTCCAAATTGTAGCTCAGTTAGACAAATCTTCTGTACCATTGGAAATATCTCACCAAGCCCTAAAAATGGTATCTTCTAGTTTTTAGTGACTTGATACTTCACCATGACACATTTATTCCATGAAGCATCACTTCACCCCTCCTCAAAATCGAATTTCTTCACTTGCAACACTCTTATTGGGGGAACCACTTTGCCTCCATACTAGTCCACGCTCGTGTTGAATTTCGTCGTGAGTTACCATCTTGTACTGATGTTTTCATAGTCCCCATTGGACCTTTTTCTGTGTGGTAGCACCATCGAGTCACCCTTGTTTAGAGCATCCAAGTTGAGTCATCATTGCATTCATGGAGTCTATCTCGATTCCCTTTGCATCCCACTATAGTCCTCCTTCCTTCATTGCTTGGTTCCTCTCTCATGTCGCACATTATGACATTCAGTCCCACTATCTTCTATTCCCTATCCCTCATGATATTATGTCAGTCACTGCGAGGTCATCCATGCCCTTTATGCTCTAATAATGGAAGTCCTATGTTCGCTATTCAGTACCCCCCATTTCATCATCATCATTGGTGTCAGTCTGTCAGTCGCTCTACTATTTTCTCTTGTGCCTTTGTTGAGGATCCCTTATTCCCTCAGCTATGGCAGACCTCCTTCTGTCAACATCAGCTCATTCATTCCAGAAGACAGGTCTAGAGGGTGGTGTACCTTGGTTCCAGTTTCCACTCTTTTTCAGTGCCTTGAATCAGGCAAAGGGACTCCTCATTGCCCTTTGACTTGATTGTTTCTCAGCTCCAACTCCTTTTAGCATGATCAAGATTTGTATACTTGATGGTTTAGTGATGCAGCAGATGACATCGGTGATTCCCGGGTGTGTGTGATATGTCTCAGCCCTCATGAGGGGGTGGCCCTACAGGTAGCCCTCCACACACTCGAATGACCTCTTCATTACAGCCTTCGATGCAGCTCCATATATTTGATGATGTCGACCTCAGCCGCTTGCAGCACCTTTTTGTTTGCATATATCAATCATATTTTCAGAGCCCTTTCCTGTTTTCAGGGGCATCTGGGCTGCATCTATATCTCATGTACTCAAATATTATTGTACAAGTCCTGGCTATTATCCCAGGCACAATATGTATGTGGTATTCATTATTGTGTTGTTTATTTGGCTCATGTTTATGCCAGCATGTGTTATATTGGCCAGTCCCGTGGTTTTTCGGATGCCTTATTGTTTATACTTTTCCTCTGTGAGCATCAGTATGCTTCCCCCACTGCCTATAGCATAGGTACTCACGCTTCAAAGGGACTTGTCGCACCTATAAGTCTTGCCTCCTCAAGGACTAGTTCTTTTAGCGCTTTGGTCTACCTTATACTTCTCTCTTTGACTTCCCCTCCAATGTCTAGTGATTGAGTTCTTACAACATACTTCGGTCATACAATTAGCTCCTAACACTCGCACGCTGGGGGGAAATCTGTTATACCATTTTTTGGTCATCTAACCTATTATCAGTAGATGGACCCAGGTACACCATGTAAGACCAATTTTACCCCAAGTAAAATTTCTTCCACTACGAAAATAACTTAGTAAACCACCTTTATTAAGTTATTTATGGTCTAAACAGGAAACCCCATGAGGAAATATTAAGTAAATATACATTTGTTTGATTTTCCTCAAGGAATAATTAGTTAAACAGTAGTTTAATTAATATTTCTGGTTATATTTAACCCAAAACAAGGAAATTAATTAGATAAATCATTATTTATCTTATTATTTTCTAAGAATATTTGTTTAAATCTTATTTAAATAATATTCTTTGTTAAATATGACTAATTCACCCCTAAATAGTTAAATAAATCATTATTTATTTGATTATTACTCAACCACATCCTTAAAATGATAAATAAATCATTTATTTATTTATTATTTACAAATAAAGGGATTTGACCCACGTCAAATTCCTTTTCCATACAACAAATATAATAAAATATTCCATAAAAGTTGGATCTTTATTTGGTTAATAATATTTTAACTATGCACCAGTATCTAGACTAACTCAATATTTTTTAATAAATAGAAGGGTTTTCCCATTCATTTACCACCTTTTGTTGCCTAAAGATCACTCTGGATCTAGACTTTTGGTCTGGTTATTGATCCACCATCATAGTCATATTTTTCCATTTTTGTCTGGGTTTTCTACACCATCAAGAGAGAGGAATTCTAGATCTGAAGTGCTGAGGACTTACAAGAAACCATCCCATTGAGGAGAACAGGGAACACCCTCTTGTGTTTTCCTCCCAGGTGCCATTAATACAAAATTCTTTTGATATATTCTTGTCTTATTTATTGGATGCATGGAGTAAATATTGTTTTTTATACTATTTAATGTCTTCTAATGCATAGATCTAGATTTTCACAGCATTTGTCTTGATCACCTAACTGCAGCTTTGAATATATTAGCAGTCATTTATGCTATTAGGGATGTTTGTTATGCGTAGCTAAAGTGGTATTTTCTTGTACGCTTGGAATTAAGATTCATACTGATATTCTTGATGGTTCATTCACACCTATGGTTCATCATACATTCACTTCGGTTTTGGGTCAATGTTGCCAAATCATCACAATGTCACCAATATGTTCAAGAGAATTCATCTAGTGACTAAAAACTCATGCTTCTGCAATACTCATAAACCTTCATTTTCATGATCGTCATCCCTGAAATTTTCTATATCAAGTCATACCCTTGTCTCCGAAATCAGTATCTCCTGTTTTGCAATAAGGTGACTTCTTGTCGACGATAAATCAATTTCCAGGAAGTTCACTTAGAAACATAATATTCCACTACCATGAGGCTTGTTACAACATCAACAAGGTTCTCGCTTCTGGACGTTTGACCGAAATATTTTGTTTGGCGTTCGACATCAAATCATCTATTCACGCCTTATGAAATGTACTGCAGTACCTTGAGGGCCATTGACATTAATGGTGGTTCTCCCACATTTTTTAATAGCTCACATCATTGGCTGGTAATCAAACGATGTCTTTCCATGTTCGACTACAAATCATATATTTGCATGGCTAGACTTGTACCCAAATGATTGAGTGAACGAGATAAGAAGACCCCAGATCTATTTTCATCCATCTGGGCTACGATTTAAGGATTGTTGTACACATCATTTGTACGGTGACCTTAGATACATATTGACATCCAAACATGGGCCTATATCTATAGGCATGTCTGCATCTGGGCAACATTCCAATGAAGACGACTTTCTGAATTATGTACATGTTATTAGATTGTTTATGTGCTGAACATGGGAATGCCTACCATCATCAATTATGATCAAAGAGGATATATTATGATGTAATGTATTGTAATATTGATGCAGGTGAACACTCCGCTTCATTTCCAGGCTCATCACGGTGTAAAGCATCTCAATCAAATGTTTTTATTATTTGGATCTCATGCTTTAGGGGGCAATTGTTATAGGTCAACTTGGGCATCATTCCCAATTACTTGGTTAACTAGACATCATCTCTAGGACCAATGATCAAGGGTCTATCATTCCCTATCATTTTAGTTGCTACATTCCCTAAGACAAGAAATAAGACAAATCAAGCAAGACTTTCATCAAGCAAAGGTTTCCATGGTTTGAAGCTTATTATATAGCATATGAGAGCTCACCAACGCAGGCTCTAAGGGGCCTAATTGCATTGCATATGCAGGTAGCCCAATGCAAAGCTACTCTGCAAATAACTTCTCGACATTTACAGGTGCATTGGTCACATTAGGAGCGAAATTCCCATTGTTCTGGAATATCCACTTGGCTAGTACCTTCTAGAAGAGTTCACATGTGTCAAGCTTTAGATCCAAGTGTCAATTTGATATCTACATGACTGGAAACATGTCTTTCCTATTATTGGAAAGTCATTGATTGCAAAACTACCTACAGTTCTTCTATAAATTGAGCATAGATCTAAGTGCTTGGCGAGAAGAATTTGAGTAAAGAAATGCTGGAGAATTTTCAATTGAGCTAGATTTGTGTAGTTGTTAATGGAGAGATGTATACTATGATGAGGCTTGGGAATGTTGCTGGAAGGTCACTTCAAATCAGTCATTAGGTTGTAACCTCTCCTTCTATCATTAATAAAGAGTACTGCTTATTTCTCCCTATATGCATCTGTATTGGCTTTGATTTTCTATATTGCAAGATCTTGGTTGATGTGTATGGTTTATGCTTTACTGATTTAGCTAACTATATTAAATAGATATCTATATTATTGCATCTTATGTTGTTTCATTGTTCTTTCTTGCAGGAAGCATTCAACCCACAAACCACTTGAATTTGAAGCTGCAACAGAAGCGACAAAAGGAGCCATTTGGAAGCGACTGATTAAGTAAGCCTTCAATCCTCTTTATGTATCTATTATGAGTTAGGAAAAATAGTCGTATAGTCTCTCACCTGTTTTTCTAGACCAGCACCTGTCTAGGGAAGCGTGATTTATCTGTAATTCACAATTCTGGCCCAACAGTCATAGAGAAGTCAAATAGTCATGAGGGTAGTCCAAGAGTCACATGGGAGGTAAATGATCACTCCCATAAAGGAATTTTTCACCCATGCTCCTCTTACCAAGCTTTAGAGAGGAAGATAGTTGTTTTGGAGGAGAAAGTGATTTCTTTAATGCTCCTCTATTAGGGCTAGTGGTTTTTGTTGTCTTGATGTATCTTGGAACTTTTAGTTAATTCAGAAGCTCGTTGATCTGACATAATTTCAATATGCATATGTCACGAATATTGTAAGATAGTTGTTTGGATGTTTGCAATGTATGTTGTTTCTCATTTGAACTATTTCGGTGGCTTTGTTACTTATCGTGTTAAAATTCTATCATATTTGCTTTAAAAATTGTTGCTTTCTTGTGAAATATTTAGCTATTTGATCAACAATCATTTCTTATGTATGTTCTCGTGTTAATTTTCTATATTAGTATTATTACTTGTCTCTAAAGGACCCACTTTTTTCTCCCCTTTCAGTAGAAGGACCTTGATACTTTATGTAGTTGAACATTTCAAAAGGAATACTCACTTGTTGGTCTGAACATACTTGTGTATTAATATCTTATGCTAAACTTTGTAGCCAAGGAAAATCCACAAAAATACATGGCATCCAGGTCAATACTATAGAATCATGGGGCTCCTACTGCAAATGGTGTGAGGTATAATTGGGACTTGACATTGAGCAGACCGCCTCGTTGACAGATTTCCAGCCACTAGTACAAAATTGCTAATTAGTTACTAAAAAAAAGACTAAATTTTGCATATAAATGACCATTTTTCAGTCAGTGTCCAATAGTGGTTAATTTACAATATCTTATAACACGACCAACTTTTGGTCGTATTTAGCTTAGTCATTAATTGGTTGTCCCAATTTTATCATCTAGTAGTATATTTAGTCATACATTTGGTCATTAATTTAGTCATTAATTGTCACAATTAATGACAAAATACACACAAAAATATACTACTATGTGGTCACCCACAAAAACCAATTAATGACCAAAATTTTGGTTGTGTTATAAGATACTGTAAATTAGCTACTAATAGTCATTTATATGCAAATTTTAGTCATTGTTTGAAACCAGTTAATGACCAAATAAATATGAATAAATTTTGGTCGTTTTATAAGATACTATAAATTAGCTATTGATGGTCGTATATATGCAAAATTTAGTCATTATTTGTAATCACAATATCATTTACAGTAGTCTTTTATCTTTTTTTGGTAGTTTCATATTCATTATATAAACTATTGATTTAGTAATTTATATTCATTTCATTTACTTTCATTAATAATCGTTATAAACAACTAATTTAGTCATTATATATTCATTTTATTTGAGTTCATCATTAATCAATATAAACTACTAATTTAGTATTTTTAGATTGATCTTATGTGTTCATTATTAATCAACATAAATTAATTAGTATTATTTTGTGGCTAAATTAAAAAAAAAAATGGCATACAATGCGCACGTTCATCTAATATGAAAACAAAAAGTTACATTTGGTAATTACAATACTAATTAAATAATATCAAGTAAAACTATAAATAATTTCAAGCACATAAATTATATTATATGAGATGTCAAGTATTACAATATGAGTTTCCAACTTAATAATGGTTGGACTACAATTTACACATGAAATATTGTTTCATCACTTCAGAACATTATCATTGTGTTTCCAAGGAATTGTAGGTGAATTCGCTAACTCTCAGAAGACTTGAACATCAGTTTGTATATGTGTGCCTTATTCGGTATATCGGCTTTCAGGGTATCACTAGATCGTTTATCTTCTCTCTCTCTTTCTGCCTTTGTCGCTCCATTGTTATTATTCTCCTCTTTCTTCAATTTTTGCTTCTTACCATCAATACTGAGTTCCTATTATGAAAATGAAATAAGATACAATGTTGAGCATAAGAAATGAAATATGATTAACATTGGAATTTAAACTAAAGTAGACAATAAAATATTTATACAACATATATCTCAACATCAGCGATGTTAATGCCATTTTTCCGCAAAAAAAGAAAGAAACTTGACCAATTTTCTTCAGTTGGGGAATAGTGGCCTTATATGGCCATATGACCTGTATAAAAAAATAAAATAAAACATCACCATAGAAAAGAACACCTTAGGAACTTAGTATTCAACCTTCAAGAAAATCTTAGGCATAATCATGCCAACTAAGTTACATGCTAAAAAGATTAAGTTGTTGATAAATTGTGAAAACAACTTCTACAAATGGTGTTTGATCAATACATATCTATTGTGGTATGGATTCAATGTTATACCTTATGCAACATATACAAAATATAGAAATTGAATTCAAAATTTTCCATATTTGGTTCATGCAATCGACACAACCCTGAAAAAAAAATTAAGTTGGACATAACAGTTCTATTCTAGTTTTATTGTTTCTATTTCTATGAAATGACAAAAATAAAACCAAAAAGAAATATTTTTTTCAATTCCAACCATCTCATAATTCTATTAGACCATCCAAGGGAAACACTTTTCATCCCAAAGAGAAAATCAAAAGGAAAAAGGAAAAATTGAAAGATACTAATAATCGCACACCCATAGAGCACTTAAACCAAGGGATTAAAGTAAAAACCAAGAAAGAGAAAGTATGAATGAGTTAGACAAGACCAAAAATTCATCTAAATGGTGGAAAATGTGAAATATTTCTTGAAACCAAATGGGGCATCCTCAAAACAATGCATTTTTTTAAAATTAAAATATGAAAATAGGCTATGAATAAGCCATTAACAACTTGGAAAGCCCAAATAAGCTATCAAAGATCCATTGAGATGGAATATCATGATTAAATTGCATATTTTTCACTTTGCCACTATATTGTATTGATACGAGAAACAATCACAACAACAGATAGAGGACCAAAATGGCTCTAGGGAAGTGGCTTAGTTATTTCAATCAAAGTTAAAAAATTTACCCGCCAAAAGTGTTTTTGTGTCTCTTTAAATTCAACCCCATTTTAAGAGAAATAAAATATTTCTCTGATGAGCATCCTACTATTAGCAGTTGGCTAAAACATTTTCACCTACTAAAGTTGCAATTACTAGGCCTCAATAAAATTTTAAGGAGAATAATTGGAAAAGATGCCCCATTGTAAGTACCAGATTTCTTTCCTCAAATTATTCCCCTTCCTTATGAATAACTATAGATATATAGTTGAATGTTTTGCATTATATATATGTTGGGATTCTTATTTTCCACCCTGCGTATACTTGGCATCATTGGTCTCAATAATGTCAAGGCCTTAAGGTCCAACTTACATAGTTAAAGTTAAGCTCTCAACAACATGGAATTGACTTGCACTATAGCCCGTGGTAGGAGAGAATATATTATATTTTCCATTTGTGATAGGTTGAGTCTAGGGAAAATTTCATCTTCAAGCTCCTCATCCATTATGAGATATGGGAGAGATACAATTACTTATTGCATGAGTCAATATAACCCTGTCAACATCATATTTTCCTTCTAAATCTGGGTGCTATTTTCCAACATATTTTCATGGAAATCATCAGAGGTGAGCTCCACATTACAAATTTCATCATTCAGCATCAATGCTTCATTAGTACCTTAGCCATATAGGTACCTTGTTGCAGATATTTTTTCCAGCTCTACCTTGATCTAAAGTTGTAATATATGAGTTTTGGTGAGTATTCAAAGATCATTGTTTTAGAGGGAGAACACATCCCATGCTATGTTTTGCGATAAAATACATGCAAGGTCCCAAAATTATCCTTTTATTAAGTTTTATAATGCATTAGGCTTACAAGAAGATTTTTTTATTATTCTTGATTCCACTATTTTTAGCACTTACTTTTTTAGAAAACATGGTCTCTCCCAACAACAAATAACGGTATATTTGTGTTAACACTGAGGAACCCTTGGTCAATTTGAATACTACCTTTGAATATTTTTTATGAGCACATTTGGGATTAATTTTGACTTTTCCTTAATCCCTCATGATCATTTGGCATCGATGGTTTCTAGGCGCATTCATAATGGATTTTATAGCAATGATATGTTTTTAGAGATGTAAGTTGTAGTTTTGTAATATCCCAAAATGGGATTGCAGCAATACATGAACATAAAAATGTAAAACTATGAAAATATAAACATTAAATTAGAGGGATCAATGTATAGCCATCATTTTATTAAGGTATCAACAGAAATATACAAAAATATCATGAGGGACAAGCCACTCAAGCAATAGGAACAAGCCTCCAATAATCAAAACAATCAGCACATGAGTTGCTGCAACTGTATAGAATGCCGGAGAGCAGTGATAGAATTTTCTATAATAGTGTAGCTACTTATTTGTACATATATAAATGATATATGGTTGATAGAAACAAATAAATTCCCAACAAAGAATATGTGGACTCCAATAAAAAATTTCTAGCCAACCCGGAAAGGATTGCTATAAATGCCAAGAAACATACAATGTGAAAAATAACCCTGAGGTTAATGTGCCACTACAAACTGGATCTGATATGAATGGGGCTATGACAAATCTAAAATAATGATGTCCTCCTCCTTCAACGGTCTTTATAATTAGAAGGTTGATCCCTCTACTTAGAAATAGACCCTCTTGATGAGCTCAATGAACCCTCCCAGCAAATGCCTCCAAAAATAACGCAATTCAGGATGGTGACTATGTTGTGAAGGATAGTATATGGTTGGCCTAATGCCAAATATGTCAAAATATTCCTAGGAGTCCTTCTTTCTGATCCTCCAATGGGTAGACAACCTCTCCGCTGAAAAACAAGCCCAGAAATGACTCTAAGAGATCCTCCTTTGCTACACCCTGCAACATAACCCAGCTCTAAACAAAAACTACATTGTAGCTGAAGGAGGTAGCTTGGCAAAAATTTTGTAATGAGGAAATAGCCCAAATATCCTCTCCTTCTCTGAGGATGAGGTAGCGATTCCCGACCAAGAACACCCTTGTGCTAAACAGCACTGCAACCCTGCTAAACAGTAAGAGGAAGCAAGTCTAAAATACCAATATGAAATGATAATATCAAAACATGATAAAAAAAGGCTCCCATCCTCTCCATATATATCAAGTGAACCTCTTCTCATTGGGTCCCATCCATATTTTCCACCAAGCTCATGCAAGTTTTCCTCCACTAAAATTGTGTTGTTTATCAAGGAGATTCAATGTATCTAGACAACGTTGTTGACTTGGTCAAAGTTGACTAAATCAACATGATCCAATCCTTGTTCACACCCAAAGGTGCTTAATCCAACTACTTATTCTTCCTCCTTTCACATTAGGAGTGTTATTATTCCTTATAAAGGGGTTTTATGAGTCTCCCCACCCATTTATTCATCTACCTAGTGATAAAAAAACTATAATATTCCATTTAGAGGAAGTCTAAATTTTTGGAATATTACAGCCCTCCCCTCAAAAATGTTGCTTGTCCTCAAGAAACTGTAAAGGTGGAGAGAAATTCCCCCCTTCCTTTTCTTGTGGCCTCCTCATTAATAGTTCCCACCACAGCTCAACATAGTCTGCAATAAATCTGTCCTCCAATAGCTTCTCCCAAGTATGCAAAACCAAATGGTGTACATCATGAGAAAGTGGAAGGTGTGAGTGGAAACCTTCTTGTTGTCCCATGGCCTCCTCAAGGTAGGAGTGATGATAAACATGGGGAATCTCATCCCCAATGAGATTCTCCCTACCCATGCTATCATCCAAATTAAATGAGCCATTCTAGGTAGCTCATCAAATAAATCATCAACCCCCGGTTTATGCAATGTGTTGGGGCTGCATGGAGAGTTTGTATTTTCCCATCCAAGTTGTTTTTCTCTACATTTATGGAAAGTATGAGGTTGTTGCTGATATTGGGCTGAAATTACCTGGCCTCCAAGAATGGCCCAAGTTACCCCACCAAACAATTCAGCCATGAAGTGCCTCCTCCAAGAACTCAAGTTCTCCAAATGGCTCCTCCAACATGAAGAAAAGAGATGTAGTATGGAAATCATGGTTTTCCCATTGTTCCTCCTGAAACATACAACATGTAAAGTAGGGATAATCATACTCCCAAGCTGCCATATGACAACTGGAAAGTGGATCATAGTTCCACACATGGAACCAGCGCAGTGCATCCCTTGCATGCCTCAAATCAAAGAACAACAAGTTCTTTTCCAGCCACTTTTTTGTAGCCACAATCATCCTACAAGATAGAATCATGAAAGTAGTATGTGGTGCCAATGGTGCACACCAAGAATCATGTGGCTTCCCCCACAAACCACCAAAAGGATATCCAATATCAATGCTACATTTGGCCTCAAGTACATCATAATATAATGTGTAAGAAGGAATGACCATCCTTAATACAACATGTTTCTCATAAAAAGTAAAGAAGTACAATTAATAATGCAAAATCGTACCTTCTCCACCATGTACTTTGGTCCTTGAGTTGAAGTGGCTCAACTGGAAATTCTCCCTCACTCTCAATGAGTAGGGAAGTGGTTGCGCCAACCTCTCCATCAGTATCTGAGCTATGCATCTCTCCATATGCTGAAATATATCATGTTGGATGCCCTCCCAAGTGAACTTCTCCATCAAAGAATGATATGCATCAAAGTGCATAGAAAGGAATTCCTCATGTGCTGCATGTGGCAGCTTCTCCTTGAGCTCAGAAGCTCTAGTCAAGAAGACTCTTCCATGAGAATAGATGACCACATCATCCACCATATATCTATCATCTCCCTCTGAGTCATCAAGAATCATGCAGGCACCAAGATCCTTGGATTACTCTACCAAAAGTTTAGATGTCCAATATGGATCAATCCTCCCAAGAGACAGTGCTGATGATATGAAATGTGAGGCTCCCCACATGCTGTTGTATTTTCCTTTGACATCCCTCATGCCAAATTCATCCTCCAAATTTCTACCATGCCCATCATGCAGCTGCTCATGCTCAAAAAGAAGTAGTGATCTTTGGAAGCTGGCATCCCATGAGAAGCTCCCATCCAAAAATAATTTCCCAATATTAGCCAATGTAAGCATGAGTGGCCTCGATATACTCCAATGTAGGGAGGATTCCTTCCTCAAAGGAAGTACCCTCTGTTTCTCCAAATCCATGGAGCAGCTCTCTTTCACCATTAAGGTGCCATCCTCCATCATTGCAGCAACTTCTGTCAACGCAGTGCATATAGTGAGAGTGGGTGGTGCTGAAAATGGGAGAGTGTCTTCCTCCTCCTTGAGTCTATCCCCAACTATTTGCGTTGTAATAGACTCCTCCAAAGCCTTCACCCCTCTGGAATCTTAGAGTGGTGAACCAAATGGTAAAATGTCTCCCACCAACTCTAGATCTAGTGGCCTCCCAGGTGGAATGCCCCCATGTAGTGAGACATCAAAATCTGAAATGGACTGTATATATGAGTGGAATGATTTGTTCCTCTCCTCACTGCGCAATAAAGTCTCCTTATTTTGTGCAGAAACCTCCCGGAATAGATAAGGGTGAATGCTCATCATCCCTTTATGTTGATCGTTCATTTCTTCTCCTTTCATCTGCCAAGATTCACAACCCAAAATAAATGATGCATGCTGCTCCAAAATTATGCTTTGGTTCCCACATGTTGGATCATTTGGAACTCCTTGCAAAGACACAAGGGCTTCTCCAATGGAAGAAATGGATCCATTCCCATATCCATGTGGTGATGGATCTTTGTTGGGCAGATTAATCAATCTTGCGGACAAGACCAATCTCCCTAGTACCAAGAGGTAATCTAGCAACAAACAGCCAAATAAACCTATCTTTCTCTAAGCATATATGATTTACAAAACACACTATAGAGGTGTCAAAGAATTACCGTAGGTCAAGCGCTTGTTCGAAGTCATCGTTGTCCCTCGTGCACTTGAAGGAGTTATCTTCATAAACCTGCAGTCACAAACAAGAAAACATTAAATAGAACCTGTATAGCAAACATCATAAATCATGCTTATCATAGTGATCAAGGAATCTATGAAATAAATAGTTAACTAATAGCTTATTGAGAAAAATGAATTCATTTGTATTAATTTTAAAAGAAGGAAAACCTTACAACCTTAGCCTTGATGTTGAACAGGCCTTCCGGGGATCCGAAGCAAGAATCTCCTCTACTTTGATAAGCTCTGCACTCCTCCAACCGAGACAGATTGAGGCATGTGATCTCTCCTCTCAAAAATATCAGTTAAATGAGTCTGAATCCCAACAGCACTTAACTTCAAATAATTCTAAAGCTTTTAACTCCGCTTGAGGCTACCCAATGCCTTTTTTTATAGTGTAAAAGAGGAGGTTTCAATTCCAACAATGAAGGGATAGAATCCTCCTCCAAAGGGATAAGCTCCTCACATCAAGGGGTTAGCTCCATAAGGTAAGGGATACATGAACCTCAAAAGAGCGGTTCTTCCACCGCAAGATTCTTTCTAGAGGCTTCTAGAATTTACTGAAAGTGAGATTTTTTTAGTTTACTTGCACATTTTTGATATTTACAGGGGTCCACACCCATAACACAGATAAAGTGCATTCAGGTACTCAGGAAACATGAACATTAGGTGCGGGTCCGCAGGCAAGATAGAGATAAAGTGTGACACCAAAGTTAAGGAGATTTTTAGGAACTTTTCTATAATTTTCAAGGCTTGACATGAGGAACTAATATGTTAGACTTGCAAAGGAGGAAGTATGAGTAATAATGAGCTCATACACATAGAATAATGTCAGAATGACAATTTTTCAGTGTAACAGATTGCCCCCTAAAGTGCAAATTCTGGAATAGATGAATCTAAAGTCTGTCATATAAGAAGAGTGCAATACTTTATCATTTCAACGATCATCCTGTGGACACCCTAGTCGGAACCTGTAAAAACATTCAATGAAAAATATATATGTATACATATCATTGTTGAGGTAGGCATTTCCATACTCAGATCAAAACTAACTAAAAACTGATTCAAACTGTTTTGATACAGGAATGATTTTGAATACATCATAGTATAGACATGTGTAGACACAGTATGGATGCATCCATCTATTTATAAATAGTCCACTGTATAAATTATAACAAAATTTCTCGCAGCCTGGATGGGAGAAACTAGATCCAGGGTCTTGATTTCTGCATCTCGAACTGGTACGATTCTATCCATGTGAATGAATGTGTCGAAGTCGAACATGGTAGAAACCACTTGATTACCAGTCAATGATGTAAACTGTTAACAAGTGTGAGAATAACCACCATTAATGTCAATGGCTCTCAAAGTACTCAGTACAATCCATGAAATGTGAATGAATGAGCTGAAGTCGAACATGTCACGGAATCATTCGATCAAAGGTCAATGATGCACCCTGTCGTCGAAGGCGAGAAACCTGCCATTGAAGCATGTAGATTCCAAGGTACTGAATATTTCTAGATCAACTTCCTAGATAATGAGCTGTCATCGATAGAAAGTGATCCGTCGTAAGAAAGCCCACAACATGAAATCATAGATCAAGTTTTGAAGAAATATATTGGCAAGGACTGACTCAGGGATGGTCAAAATGGAAGACAAATATTTTGCAAATGAATGGTTTGTTTGAACTGTCCTCTTGAACACATAACGACATTGTAGAAGGCTTGGTGACAATTGACCCAAAGCTAATACCCAAAAACTGGCTGAAAATTTTCAATATGGTTTGATTAAATATTAGGCAAAGGATTTCCCAACCTGGGCAAAAAAGGTGTCGTGTTCAAGAGTGGTTAACTATATTTTCGAAAAATCAAAATACAAAAAACAAGTCCATTTTCTCTCTTTTCCCCCAAAATTTCTGGCAAGTACCTCTTTTCTTTTGACAAGCTTGAGGAGGATAACATTTTCTTGTTTCTAAGCTCATCCTTCGGATGAGTCCAACTTAGTTTAAGATTCAAACGCTAAGAAGGAGTGATTCATTCCTATTTAAAATTGAATAGGTCCTTTACTGTTAAATTTTAGTGAGTCCAGTATAGGAGAAACTCAGTGTTTTTCAATTTTAGGGAGTCAGAAGAAAAAACTTAAGAAAACTCTATGGGTGTAATTTTTCGTAAATTTAGTCTCTCGAGACCGAAAAAGGATAAAATAATGCGGGAGAGAATTCTATTGACCGTAATTAGTCAACATATACCTTTTTCGTAAATAGTCCATTTCAGTCCGTAAAAGTGGTAAACTTATACTGAAGGGACGATCATTCATTTATTTTAATGAGTTCGAATAATCAAGTGCTCGGCAATATTTTCATTTTTAGAGAGTCTGAAAAGGGCTTAAAAGAGAACTCCAATGTTTCGATTTTTCGTAAATTTTTGAAAAAGTCTGAAAAAGTGATAAAAGTATGCTCTTTGTTGAAAAATGATCAATTCTCCTAAAAAATCCAATTTCTGCACAAAACTTGAAACATTACACATACATGTTTAAGATAAAATAAAAATGCTTTCAAAAATAACCTTTTTAAAGTGAAAAATAAACAAATTAAAAATTTATTTATTCGAAAAAACTTATAAAAAGGACTTTTCTAACTTCATTTTTACCATTCAAGTTTAGAGTGAAAAGTAAAAGCTTTTGGGTAAAAAACGTTCCCGTGAAGATTCTGGAAAATCCGTCAGCTCCAGGGAATCCACGACCTCTTAATCTTGCATTTCATCCATTTACATTTCATTTTTAAGCTTTAGATTTCATTTTTAAGAGAAAAATATGTTTTAAAAAATCACCCGCGGGGGTTCGCAGGTTCAACACATGGGCCATGCGAACCCCGAATTTTTCCTATGTAAAAAAAAGTCGTGGATCCGCACTTGTCCCAAAGCGCTCGTGCGTTCTTGCGCACTGTGTATGAATACAAAGTGCGGTCCCCGTGCATTTTAATTTCAAAATAAAATTTCTCATTTTCCGCCCAAAAATTTTCAAATTAGATTGTTATAACATATCTTTTTATGCATTGTAGGATAAACAAGATGCTAATTTGGAGAGAACGTGAGCATGAAGACGTAGATGACGCTGCAATGCTCCATTTGCCCACAATTCAAGCATTAATATCATGCGGTTTATATAAATTTTGGGCCATTCAGGGCATGAGGGCACAGGTAGACCTCCTAACATGGCTGGTGAATAGGTGGAATGTATAGGACCAATGTTTCTTCATTGGCGGCCACCGGCTCAAAATTTAGCTGGAGGATACTTATTTTTTGACTGGTTTGTCCAAGAGGGGTGAACAAATTTCCTTGTTTGGGACTAGGCCAGGTGGCCAGACTGTCGCTTGTCTTCTACAAGAGTTCTGTAATGATCAGGCAGACCCCAGGGACAAACAGATTGACATGAAAACTATCATCCGTCCTGAGCTAAAATTTATTGCATTTACTGTTACCATATTTTGTGGGAGTGTAGCGCTGCATGTGGCTACCGATTCCCAAATGCGCATTGTTGTAGACTGTTTTCGAGGCACCATTTTCAACTGGTGCGAAGCTGTGTTGGCCAATTTAAAAGGCCAACTAGCAAGAGAAAAGAATGGAAAACTAAATAACTTTGGATATGGATCCATTGTAGTCACCTTTTCTCTAGAGAGGATCCCCATGTTAGCTCCGCAAAACATTCCTGTTGATGCCGGTCGACCTCGAGAACCTAGGATGGTTCGTTGGGTTACATTGATGGCCCGTCATGCTGCTGAGGGCGTCGAGATTGTTCGATTTACTCCTTCATATTTTCGTTGGCTGGAATGTCAACTTTTTGTTATAAAGGAATTTCCATATGCTGGGATAGATTTCCGCGGCGACCGAGAGATGACTCTCCCAGTAAGGGAACCGTGGGATGAATCAGGTAAAATCATTTTCAACAATTTCTAAGTTCTAATTTTTTTTGTATTTTGATCATCTTGAAACTAATAACCAAAATTTTTGAATGCAGATGTGGGTCCACGGCCACCAGCCCTTCTCCAACCTTATGAAAGAAGACAACCAGCTACAGTCGCACCATCCCCAGCAGGCCAATCAGCAGAGATCCTGTCTGATTTAGAGCATCACCTAGAGCGCATAACTCTAGACATTCCAGAGACAAATATAGATGATATTCCACTCAGATTACAGAGATACGTGATTGGTGTCCCAGGACCTTTTAGGAGGTTACTATGTAGGGTGGCCTGGGCAGTGGTCTCTTATCGTGATCACCATTAGTGATAGGATAATCATGTCGTAGACTCATATTTTTGACCTTTTGTATTACCATTTTTTCCGATCATAAGGTGTTTCCAACCTATGATCGAAGACGATGAATATTTTTTGAAACACTTCTATACTATGGTATATCAATATTTACCATCTATCTGTGCACATGTTATGAATGTTTTCTGATTTACTGTTTTGATTATTGCAAATGTCGATTTATCATACTAGAAGCAACTGCATCTGCTAATTTATTTAAATGTCTTGTAATATGCTGATATTAAATGTAATCAAATTCGCATTCCAAGAGACGAACTCTTAAAAATAACTATAATAACACTGGATTTCTAATGGCATAAACCCTGTTAAGCTGTAATACAACAAGTTCAGAATCCAACCTAACAATCAAACTCCAAATTCCAAATGATATGGATTTCAGATAATAATTTAATCACTGCACTATACTCTACAATTTTATTCGTTGTTTGACCAAGGATTACCTCATGCATGGATACTAACTCGTTAGAGGGTGAATAGATAACCTAAGCTGCGGAAGAAATGTTCCGTGTACTACGACAAGCACCATCAACAAAACTAATGTAGGTTTGAAGAGACGTCGACATCTGCAATATCAAGAGTAAAAATCAGATAAGCAGGAATAGTGATAAAACAAACTTCTAAACTAGGCACAATTTTCTAATCTAAGACACACCAGCAGTAAAGAAATCTAATCTAATAAAAAATCTCCACACCAAGTTTAAGCATAATATCGCTTCAGATAAAGCCCATTTCTGGGATTATCTAAAGGGACACCGTCAAAATCTATCAGTTCATAGGCCCCTTTTTCTAGCTTTCTCTTAACAACAAAAGGACAATGCCACAAAGGCACGAATTTTCCATCTCCTAGCTTATCATTGGCTTGATCATAAACTAAGACTAGGTCTCCTTCTGAAAAATTTCGAGGGGTAATGCTTCTATCATACTGAGCTTTTATTCGTCTGACATGAGCTTTGTTTGCTATTACAACATTTCGTCGATTCTCATCTAGCTGATCCAAGTACAAAAAAAAAATTATCCTCTTCAAACGTAGCTGGGAGTAATTCTATGGCTAATTTCAATGACGAAATTTCGCATTCAATCGGCAACACAGCTTCCAAACCGTAAACCACTTGAAAGAGAGTGAAACCAGTTCATGTTTTTACTGAGGTTTGATATGCCCAAAGTGTTGAAAATAACATGGAATGCCAATTCTTCTTATGAATACCAATAATTTTTCTGATCATAGTGACTAAAAATTTATTTATAGCTTCAACCAGACCATTGGCTTGCGGATAATACGGAGTGGAACTATCGTGGCGCAGGCCAAGTTGATCTGTCAGTTCAGTCATCATGATATTCCAAAAATGACTTCCATGATCTGTAATAATGGCTTGAGGAACACAAAACCTAGAAATTATGTGATTGAATACGAAAGTTGCAGCAGTCTTTCCATCCGCCGAAAATGTAGGCATCGCCTCAGCCCACTTAGTAAAATAATCTACTGCTAAGATAATATACGCATGCCCCCCGTCCCAGTGAGGGTTACATGTAACAAAGTCAATACCTCATTTCGTGAAAGGACCGACAACAATTATACAGTGAAGAGGAGCAGGTGGCGCATGCATTTTACGATCAAAAAGTTTATAATTGTGGCATTTACGGACTGCATAGATATAATCTTTGAATAACGACGACCAGAAATAACTATCACGCAATATATTTTGGGTTGTGGCATACCCAGACATATGACCGCCACATTCTCCAGAATGGCATTCATTTAAAACCTTATCATCTTCTTCATGAGTAAGACAGCGTCGGAAAACAGAATCCGCTCCATGAAGATAGAGTGTATCACCAATAATATTGTATTGTTGGGATTGGAAACATATTTTCCGTCACTGAGATTGTGAGATTTCAGGCCGAAAATATTGGGTTTGGAGATAAACAATAATATCCCCATACCATGGATCAAGAGTACTGATAAGAAACAAATATTTTTCCGCAATGGGCTCCTCTGCCATAGTTTCAGTATCAGTAGAGGGGAAATCACACATCAGTTCTGCAAAAGGCAAATATTTCTTTGCCTTAGATTTTTCAAATTCCAATTCAAATTCCTGCAAGATAACTATCCATTTGGAATACTTTTCCCCTAGCAATTTTTTGGTTAAAATGTACATCATCGGGTTACAGTCAGAAATTACTGTGGTTTTGCGTAATAAGTGTTTGGTCTCAATCTAGTCTCCTAAATTGAGCTCATTTAATTGTCAACCAGGGTTGGTAAACTGCTGAAGTGAAGTGCGCCATATGTGCCTAGGTGTTTGTCTCTTAATGCATTGTGTTTAGTGTTTTATGATGTTTTGGTCTTTTGTGATGATTTATGATGTTTTTGATCTTTTGATGGTTTTTATGCTCTCAAGGAAAATGAATACAAAGCTAATGGAAAGTGGCTACTGGTTTAAAAACAGAGTGAAGCCTATTTGGTTGATGACAAATGACAAATGCAAATGCAAATGCTGAAACAGAATCAAACCTAAACTATGACTAAGCAAAGACAAAGCTTGATAATGACTTTTAAACAAATGATTCAAAACACAAACTTAACTTGTCCAATTCTTTTATCAAAGGTATTTTGGGAAAGTTTGAGAAATGGTCAGCTAAGTATACAAATTCTCCTAATCTAAACAATTCAATCATCAGCTTATAATGAGACAATATTTTATCCATGATTAAAGATTTGTGAAAACATATTTGGAGAAAATATTGTTGACATCATAGGATCTTCTACTCTAAGACTAGTTCCTAACTCTATTCTGCAACTTAGTTTGATACCACTACACTTCACTCAAAGGTTATAGATTTTTAGAATAGTCTTTTGAGGAAATGTTTGTTTGTGAGATGATAAAGGAAGTTGCAAAAGTACTTCAGGCCTTGAAATGATACTGTCTTCTGTTCATATGGTTATGAATCAATTATAGATTTGGAACAAGAAGAGGTTTGTAAATAATGAAGGCTGTTTTGTTAAGTTTAACAACTAAAGTAATCTAATATGCAGTGGATGACAACTAAATGTGGAGTGCAAATGCAATGAGTTAAGCTAAAACTGAACTTAAGATGTCACTAGTCTAAAACAGTGCTGAACTAACAAGTCATTATCAAACTCAAAACAAAATAACAGAACATGAGTTGAATGCAATTAGACTCTGGAGTATCCTAACTAAGCTATCATGCATTATTCTATGGAATTTATACAGTCTGTTTTGTCCATCATGATTGGTATTTTGGAAGAATTTCTTATAACAATCCTAACTGTACAATTCAGTGCAAATGCAAACATAAAGACTGAAAGCAATTAAAAACTAAGATATCATAGCTATCTCCTACCCATCATTATGATATTTTGGAAGAGCGTTTTAAGAGCAAGAACAGCTATGGTACTTAGTGCAAACACAAAACTGAAGCATTCATTATCACAGACATGTTTTAGACATCATAAGGATTTTTTGGAAGAGTTTCTTCTTTTGGAAGAGTGTTTAAAACAAGTATAACTGTGATAGTGAACAAAAGAAATTACAATTAAATCCTACAACACTATAGCTATTTCCCATTCATTATCATGATCTTTTGAAAGAGCTTCTTCTTTTGGAAGAGTTTTTAGAACGAGTATAACTACAGTGGCTAATGAAAACAACTACGAATTCAAACTTCAAAAACGTAAAGGCAACTAAAATACTTATCTAAATTACGCAAATAAATCCGTGCAGGAGGCAGGGGCCCTCTACCACCAGACGGAATCTAACTCCAAATCAAATCAACACTTTCAAAACAATACTGTCTACTTCATTAAAGGAGAAATAACTTGAACAGAGCAATCTGCGTTTTCAGAAATGTAGCACAGAATCTAAGAAAAATCTAGAGCAAAATCTAGCCTAGCTCTCGGTTTCCCAAGTGTTTATATAAAAAATGTACTTAACAAGACTTGCAACAATTCCAGGATCATTGTCTTTCCTTATCGAAATCACATTAGGACTCTTGAAGTGGCAACGTAAAAAGGAAAAGGACATCTGGACTAAGACAGTCCTATTAGAAGTCTGCCTTCCTAAATGTGTTCCCACGTACCAAAACCATATCCAGAATTCGGTTTTTCTTTCATGGTGAGCAACGAACAATGTAGACATGACGTGGAATATACCCATATGCGGTTTTTCTTGAGAGGCCACTTGGAACATGCCTAAACATGAAGACAGCTACAGAATTTCCGGTTAGCTACGGAATGTCTGCATTCTGCAGCTAGTTCTGGTCAAAATGCATTACAATGACAAAAATCACAAAACTTAACAAGTCAGTCATGTTAATCATTCTAAAAGTAATTTTAACTAAATTCATTGATCAATTGGGTCTGGGATAACAATAGACAAAGGAAAATTAGGTAAAGTAAGGTGAAAGAAAGCACAATCTTGAGGCTCAACATACCCCCACTGCTGAATTTTTGCATGTCCTCATGCAACTTATTCCATAAACTCAGAGGCTTCTGCAAGAACATCTAATCCTCTCTTTCTCCTTTGCCTGGAAGCTAAAGATCTTCTGGGTTTTCTGATGACAAGTTTGAACCTTAAGTTGGTAGGTGCCCTCATTAGCTTCTTGTTCCTCTTTTTCAACTTTTCATTATCCTTTTCCACTTTGTCTATATGTAGAGATAAGGTTGAGTTCATATCGGTTTTGAGTTTGACTTGTTCCTTCAGAATGTCATTCTCATTTTTGATGTGTCTATTAAGTATTTCCAGCTCATACCTATCCCTTCTTAACACATCTATTTCAGACAGTGGAGGACTAGGGGTTCTCTCTCTACTCTCTGAAGCTTTCCTTTCCAAAGTTTCAACATAATCATAAACTTCTTGTTGAGCAGGGTCAATTTCAGGGGTTCCTTCATTAAAATCCTCTTCAACATCTTCTTCAATAGATGTTTCCTCATCTTCTATATTTATCACCCCCGTTTGTTTGATTTGAGTTTTCCTTAGTTTCCCCTTTAGTCTATGGCTTCTTCTTGGCTGAGAAGATCCCTCTCCTTTCTCTGTGGCAGATTTCCTGATTACCTTCTCTTTCTTAAGTTGTCTCTTGATTTGAGTCAACTTCTCTGAGATGATTTCCTCACTACTTTCCTGGACTGTTTTGTCAATTTCAATTTTTGAAGCTCTCCATTTTCTGCTTCTACTTGTAGGATGTTGTTCAGGTGAGGGCTCTTTTGGCTCTTCAAAATGATTTCTTATCAAGAAATTATCCCAAGTATCATTTGTTTTGGCTAAATGGTGTTCAATTAAAATCTTAACCAAGCCATGATGGTATAGAGTTGTCTCTAAAAATTGAACCCTTCTTTGAACACAAGAAGCCATCTTTTTCAAACTTTGAAGCAAAAAATAGGGTAGGTTTAAGTCTTCCCCCAGAAAATGCATTATCAGTCTAATGTGGTAAACATAAAATGTGCCATATCTACCCTCACATGTAATATTTTTTTGCAAAATAAGTAGTATGTTTCTCCATTTATTTTTCAATGCAGAACTTGGAATTCCTTTCTTAAACACAGTGACATCCATACCTGGTGATTTTAGAATTTTCTTCCAGGATTCATTATGGAATTCTCTGTTTTTGAACCATCTCTCTCCATTTCTAAGCAATCATGTAGCTTCTGCAATGAAAACTTCAGTGACAATGAATTTAACATCCCCCACTTCAACTTCAGTTCCTTGAAATGACCTTGCAAATGTTTTAGTGATTTCTTTGTGGAAGCCATTAAATTTCTCAAGAAATTGTAGCCATCCTACCTGTTGCAACATTTCTTTACATTGAGGGTAGCCTTTCAGGTATTTTGTACCCACTGGTTCAGTTCTTACAATGAAACCCATAATTGCTTCTTCAATGTTCAAATCAATACTCTTTCTGCCCACGGAAACAATAACTTTCACCTTCGAATTGATATGCCTCTGATTCTTGGTGATAATGGCTTCAAACTTCGGACTGATATGCCTCTGGTTGACAGTGACAAATGGCATCAAGCTTCGAGCTGATATGCCTCTGGTTGATAATGAAATTTCGGACTGATATGCCTCTGGTTGACAGTGACAAATGGCTTCAAACTTCGAGCTGATATATCTCTGTCTCTCGGTGATACTGGCTTCAAATTCCACACTTCTATACCTCTGTCTCTCGGTGACAAATGAATTCAAATTCCACACTGCTATACCTTTGCGTTTACAGTGATAATGCTCAATCTCTGCCCACGGTGATAGTGCTTTGATATTCAAACTGATATACCCTTTTGCTCTGCTTACGGTGATAAGGATATCTCTGTTTTGCGGAATGAAGTGCTGGCTACAGAATGGAGTGATGGAAGTAGTTACGGAATGAGGTAATGGAGTGAGGTGGAGGAAACTAATTAATGATTGAAAAGATGGCGGAGATTTTTACAACAGAAAAGAAAATCATCATTGAATTATTTGGTTGGGTGACGTGAGGAATTCAAACACTTCAGCCATTTTAACCGCTTGAATGATGTCGGGTATAGAATTTGAAATGAGAGAATTTAATCCAAAGTTTGTGGAGGGTATTTTGGACATGATCAATAGAAATAATCAAAATAACCTTTTCGAATGATTCATAACTAAAACTATGCTAAACTTTATGAAATGCCATTATAATGAAAAATACTTACCTCTGCTTTCATTTACTTTTTGTGGTCTTTGTCTTCTTTATTCTCCTTTGGAAGAGTCTTCATAATCTTTATTGATTCTTCTTATTCATGGATACACTAGATCATTTTGTTGCAATTCAAATGTCTGCTGATTGGTGCCTTCACGATTTGTAGCTGCGGAATGGCTGTCTGGCTGCGGAAAGTCTGATCAGCTGCAGAATGTCTGTTAAGCTGCAGAATGTACCTGTAGAGCATTTTAATCATGGAATGGAGTGGTTTGGGATATAAGTGAGATGTTATATGGTATGAATGAATATGGATGATGCGACATGATATGTATGAAGTGGATGATGAAATGGAATGGATTCAATTTATGAAATGGAGTGGAAGAACATAAAAACTGCCCTGCAATCCATGACATTTGTTATTCATTTGCAGCAAGACATCAAACTTTAAATTTTGACATGGAAATGAGATGGATGGAGTATGGAATGAGATGAATGAAATATGGAATGAAGTAGAGTATGAATGAATGAATGAAATGGAGTATGGATGGATAAGTGAATGGAATGGAATGAGATGAAATGGATCATAAGTACAATGAATCTGAACTTATGATTTTGTAACAGCTGCTTGCAAAAAAACAAAAATGGGAAAAGTTAGAGTGTCAGAGAGACTCTAATTTTCACCCTATCTTTTCTGTATAAACATGCCAATCAATGATTGGTTTTCATGTTTATACCTTTATTTATTTTTTTATTTTTTTTCAAAACAATGCTTCAGAAAATTCAATCAAGTTGATGAAGAAGAAAGATTCTTCTTCATTAACTTCACATCACTGCTTTCTTGGAACTTGTTGAAAAATTCTTCTCTTGAGATTGGTTTGTGATACAGCTTCAATCTATGACCATTCACAAGAAAAGTGACCTCTTCTTCATCTATTGTCCTGATTTTTACTGCTCCATTGTCAAAAATTTTAACAATTTCATATGGCCCAAGCCAATGTGTTTGAAATTTACCTTGAAAATCCTTGAATTTTGAATCAAACAAGAGAGCCCAGTCACCTTCTTTGAACTTCTTCTCTTTGATGTACTTGTCATGTCATCTAGTCCTTTTCTATTGGACTAGACTTGTTTTCTAAACCGCATCTTGTCTGATCTCATCCAATTCATTAATCTGCTCCAATCTATGCTTTTGTGCCTCCGTTAAATCAAGTCCTAGTTGAACTGCCATTTTGAAAGTTTGAATCTGGAACTCTATGGGAAACAAAACTTGCTTTCCATAAACAAGTTCATAAGGAGTATGGCCTATTGTGTTTCTCCATGTAGTTCTATAGGCCCACAAGGCTTTAGGAAGCCTATCTACCCAATCTCTTCTATGTAAATGAACAGTCTTTGTTAGGATTCCTTCAATGACCTTATTAGTAGATTCCACTTGACCATTTGCTTGTGGATGATAAGGAGTAGTTTTTCTATGTCTGATTTTGTACCTCTCCATCATTTGCTCCACTAGCCTTGATGTAAATTGAGTTCCTTGATCTGTAACAATTTCCCTTGGGACACCAAAACGAGTAAAAATATCCTCAAAAATAAAAGTAACTACAAATGCTTCATTAGCAACAAGTAATGGCTTGGCTTCTACCCATTTAGTAACATAATCAGTGCAAACTAATATATACCTCTTCTGTCTTGATGGAGGACTAATAGGTCCTACAAAATCCAAAGCCCATTTTTTAAAAGGTTCAATATGTACCTGAGGTTGTAATGGCATCTCACCTGAAGGAGAAGGTTTCCCTACCCTTTGGCAACTGTCACACCTTTTGACATACTCTTTAGCATCTTTAAACAAGGATGGCCAACAATATCCTAAATTAAGGATCTTATAGGCTGTCCTCTTATCTGCAAAGTGTCTGCCACAAGGTTCATCATGACATGCCTTGAGAATCTCAGGCATCTCATCTTCATGAACACACCTTCTAATGATCAAATCTGGACCTGTCTTGTACAACTCATTAGCAACCCATGAATATTTTGCACTATCATTAATGATTTTTCTTTTATCCCTTGCATTCATTATTGAAGGAAATTTTCCTAAAACTAAATAATTAGCAATATCAGCAAACCATGGAGTTTGAGTAGAAATTGCAAAAAGATATTCATCAGGAAATTGATCTTCAACAGGAGTGTCATCTTTGATATTTTGGAGTCTAGATAGGAAATCAGCTACTGTGTTTTGTTTTCCAGGCCTATCTAGAATGGTAATGTTGAATTCTTGTAAAAGCAATAACCATCTTATGACTCTGCCATTAGTAATTGATTTGTTCATTAAGTATCTAATTGCATAATGATCAGTGTGAACAAAAGTTTCATAGCCTGTTATATAGTGTCTAAATTTGTTTATGGCATGAACAACAGCTAAAAACTCTTTTTCAGTTACAGTATAGTTTAACTCTGTAGGAGTCAAATTTTTACTGATATAATAGATGGCATAGGGAATTAAATCTTTCTGTCCCAATACTGCTCCTAGAGCTGTATCGGAAGCATCTGTCGAGATATGAAAAGGTAACTTCCAGTTAGGTCCCCTTAATATAGGTGCTTCAGAAATTTTGGTTTTCAGGGTTTCAAAAGCTAACTGGCAATCAGAAGTCCATTTGAATTCACAATCTTTGGTGAGTAATTTGAAGAGTGGAGATGCTATTTTAGTGAAGTTTTCTATAAATCTCCGATAATATCCTGTAAATCCTAGAAAACTTCTAACATCTCTTTGACAACTTGGAATAGATAAGTTAGAGATGACTTCAACTTTTGACTCATCAACTCTAATCCCATCCCCTAAAATGTGATGCCCTAAAACAATACCTTCAGTAAACATCATAAAACATTTTTCATGACTAAGTGAAATATTTGCTTCCTGACATCTCTTTAAAACTTTTTCCAAGTTTTCTAAAGCTTCTTCAAATGAGTTTCCATAAACTGTGAAATCATCCATGTACACCTCTACACAGTCATGTATTAGATCTGAAAAAATTCCTAATACTGCCCTTTGGAATGTTGCAGGTGCATTGCATAATCCAAATGGCAATACTCGGTAAGCATAGGTACCCCAAGGACAACTAAATGTGGTTTTATCTTGATCTTGAATTGCTACTTGGATTTGATTGTAACCACTAAACCCATCTAAGAATAAGAAGTACTTCTTGCCAGCTAATGTATCTAATACTTGATCTATGAAAGGTAAGGGAAAATTTTCTTTAAGAGTAGCTTTATTTAGTTCTCGGTAGTCAACACACACCCTCCATTTTCCATTTTTCTTTGGCACAATTACCAAAGGAGAAACCCACTGACTATCTGAAATAGGATAGATGAAATTGACATTTAACAGTTTTTGCAATTCTTCCTCAACAATTTCCCTAAGATTTGGATTCATCCGTCTTTGAGGTTGTCTGATTGGTTTGCAATTTTCCTCTATATAGATGTGATGAGTGCAAGTCTTGGGGCTTATCCCTTTCATGTCAGTGTATTCCCATGCATATGCAGAAGAATGTCTCTGTAATACTTTGACTGACTCTTCTTGTTGAGATTTTTCTAGGTTCTTGTTTATATTCAAAGTTTTGCCTGGAAATATCTCACTTGTAGAGCTGCCAAATTTATCCATAGAATGAAGAGACATCTGCCTTGATGACAAAAACTCAATATTGGATCCCTCTTGAAATGATTCATGTTTGTGTTCTGGAGAGGATTTAAAGTTTTCTAGAGTATTCAAAATTTGATTATCTTCACTAATTTCTGAAATTGTGAAGAGAGGTTGTAAATCTTCCTCATCCTCTATCCATTGAGTGTCATCTAGATCTGTAATTGTCCTAGCTGGAAGATATAAAGTGAACTTCTTAGTTGAAATAACATCAGAGATATACATATCACCGGATCTACAACTAATAAAAGCATCAGCTGTAGCCAACCAAGGTCTTCCTAATATAACAGGATGTCCTCCTAGATTATTCTTAGGAGTTAGGATCATGAAATCCATAGGGTACTCCCAAGAATCTAGGGACATTGGAATGTATTCTATTACCCCATCTGGTTTGATCACAGATCTGTCTGCTAATTGTAATAGTGTGGGTGTAAAAAGAAGATTAGGAAGTTTCAATTTATCCATGATTTGTCTACTCATGATATTGATTGCTGCTCCTAAATCAATGAGTGTGTTCTGGATTTCAATTCCATTGATGTGAATTTTGACAACTGGATTTCCTAGGTCAAGATACTTTGGAATAGCAATCTTTCCCATCATAATGTCTGCTATTTGTCCTACCAGTTGAATTTTCTTGGTTTCTCTTATTCTTTTTCTTGTTGTCTTCATACTCAACTCCTTTATTGTTTTGGCTAAAATTGGGATTTCTTTGATGGCTTGTAATAATGGAATTCTAATGCAAACATTTCTCAGCTCATCTAAGAAATCATAATTAGGCACCATGATTTGTTTTTCTACACCTCTATCAATTTGTAATCTTTCTGGAAAGGGAGGTATAGAAGTAGATGTGGATGGTTGCTCTAATACAGGAGTTGAATTTATTGGATCTTTTTGCTTTAATTTTTCAGTGTTTGGATCTTGAAAGGATGTGTCTTCCTCAAGACTTTTATTCACCCGTAGAGAGTCTTCCTCAGAGTTATGTTGTTCTTGTATGATCACAGAAGGTTTCCTCTTTTCAAGTATTCTCCCAGACCTAAGTTGGACATCACTAAGGTCTAGAGGAGTAATTAAATAATTTGGAAACTGTTGGCCTTCTATCATGTATGTGTCATGAGGATTTTTATTATTTGGGTTTGGTATGGGTTGAGCAGGAAATTGATTTGATTTTTGAGGGAATGGTAATGAAAGTGGTTGATTTTGATGTGGTTGGTTCTGATGATGTTGTTGAGGATTTTGTTGAAAATTTTGTTGAAGATTTTGAGGAAAATTTTGTTGAGGATTTTGAGGATAAAAATGTGTGTATGGTGGATAGGATGGTGGATACTGATAGTATGGGGAGTATCTTCCATAGGGACTTTGTGATCCTTGTGCCCAAGCTGGAGATTGATTTTGAAATTGAGGCCAAGGTTGCTGCCAAGAATTCCAAGGTGGAGGTTGATTATACATTTGATCATGGAATCCTTGTGTTTGAGGTCCCTGCCAAGGTCTTCTAGATACAAAATTGAGAGACTCTGTGGAATCTGTAGGAGTTTCCTCCTGAAAGATAGCTTTGAGACCAGGAAGAGAAGGAAAATTCTTGGTCTCATGTTTTTCAGAACAAATGACACAGGTTTCTACAACTTTTACATCTAAAGGACACTCTCTCAAGGCATGTTTCTTTCTACATTTGGGACAAAAGATTGCCAAGGCATCAGATTCAGCTTTTTTCTTGTTTTGTATCTTAAGGGTGTCTATTTGTTCACTCAGACTCCCTAAGATGTCAAATTTAAAATCATCAAGCATGTGTCCTATTTCTGATCTACTTACTGTCCCAGAAGCAGACTTACTTGCCCTTGCAAGAGCAGGATCTCTTGGACCTTTGACAGTTTTAGATTTCCCTCTTGAAAGGTTGACACATAACTCAGATATTTCAGGTAATGTGAGCTGTGATATATCCCCTTTTCCCATCATGTTAAGGATATCCAACCATTCATCCCTAATTGTTTTCAACAAAAGAGCTTTTAAGGTGTCTTGATCTAGGTTTTCCATTTTTACTCTTTTGATGTTGTAATGAAATCTCTCCAACAAATCTTCTAAGTTTTCATCTTCTTTTTGTAACATCTTAAACACTTCTTCCTTATGATTAATCGGCATACAATAATCCAGATACCTCTCTAGAAATGCTTGTTTCATGTCTTCCCATGTTCTAATAGAACTGTTAATCAAACTCATAAACCACTTCAATGCTGCTCCTTTCAAAGTTGAAGGAAATAATTTCAGTTTTTGAACATCTTGTAAGTAGTCATAAGTTCTACATAGAACTTCGAATTCAAATAGGAAGGTTTCAGGATCTTCAGTTTTAAGTCCATAGAAGTTTGGAAGGACAGATGGTGAAATGTTTTTCATGGTTGTATTGGTTTCTTCATCAATTATAGGGAACCCAAAAGAGCTTCCTATTTATCTTCTACCTCTTCCTCCATCTGCACCTCTACCTCCTCCTCTACTTCCTTCTCCTCTACCTCTACCTCTACCTCCAAATAGTGTGTTTTATCCATTAAAAACTCCTCCTCCTCCTTCTTCTGCCATGGTTGACTCTCCTGTGGAAGTGGAAAGGTTTGTGTCCCTAACAGGAGTCTCTAGATCTTCTTCTAAGGCAGGTTTAGTGGATGAAGTGGAAGGTTTCTCTAATGGAATAGTTGAACTTAGATCTTCTAGAAGTCCAGGATCAGGAGAGGATGGAATATGGGTCTGAGTTGAAGGTGTACTAGCTCTAGATCTAGATGAAACAAGTGGTGTTCTAGAAATCAAACTTCTGCTTCTGCTACTTATGAATCTTCCCCTTGAATCTCTCTCTCTACGCATACAATTGTTTTTGGATGCTAAGAAACAAAGGTTACCTAGTTTTCACTTCCCCGGCAACGGCACCAAAATGTTTGGTCTCAATATAGTCTCCTAAATTGAGCTCATTTAATTGTCAACCAGGGTTGGTAAACTGCTAAAGTGAAGTGCACCATATGTGCCTAGGTGTTTGTCTCTTAATGCGTTGTGTTTAGTGTTTTATGATGTTTTGGTCTTTTGTGATGATTTATGATGTTTTTGATCTTTTGATGGTTTTTATGCTCTCAAGGAAAATGAATACAAAGCTAATGGAAAGTGGCTACTGGTTTAAAAACAGAGTGAAGTCTATTTGGTTGATGACAAATGACAAATGAAAATGCAAATGCTGAAACAGAATCAAACCTAAACTATGACTAAGCAAAGACAAAGCTTGATAATGAATTTTAAAAAAATGATTCAAAACACAAACTTAACTTGTCCAATTCTTTTATCAAAGGTATTTTGGGAAAGTTTGAGAAATGGTCAGCTAAGTATACAAATTATCCTAATCTAAACAATTAAATCATCAGCTTATAATGAGACAATATTTTATCCATGATTAAAGATTTGTGAAAACATATTTGGAGAAAATATTGTTGACATCATAGGATCTTCTACTCTAAAACTAGTTCCTAACTCTATTCTGCAACTCAGTTTTATACCACTACACTTCACTCAAGGTTATATATTTTTAAAATAGTCTTTTGAGGAAAGGTGTGTCTGTGAGATGATGAGGGAAGTTGCAAAAGTGTTTCAGGCCTTAAAATGATATTGTCTTCTGTTCATATGGTTATGAATCAATTATAGATTTGGTACAAGAAGAGGTTTGTAAATAATGAAGGTTGTTTTGTTAAGTTTAACAACTGGAGTAATCTACTATGCAGTGAATGATAACTAAATATGGAGTGCAAATGCAATGAGTTAAGCTAAAACTGAACTTAAGATGTCACTAATCTAAAACAATGCTGAACTAACAAGTCATTATCAAACTTAAAAAAAAATAACTGAGCATGAGTTAAGTGCAATTAAACTCCGGAGTATCCTAACTAAGCTATCATGCATTATTCTATGGAATTATACAGTCTGTTTTTCCATCATGATTGGTATTTTGGAAGAGTTTCTTAGAACAATCCTAACTGTACAATTCAGTGAAAATGCAAATATAAAGACTGAAAGCAATGAAAAAATAAGATATCATAGCTATCTCCTACCCATCATTATGATATTTTGGAAGAGCATTTTAAGAGCAAGAACAACTATGGTACTTAGTGAAAACACACAACTGAAGCGTTCAGGATCACAATCATGCTTAAGACATCATAAGGATTTCTTGGAAGAGTTTCTTCTTTTGGAAGAGTGTTTAGCATAAGTATAACTGTGATGGTGAACAAAAGAGATTACAATTAAATCCTACAACACTATAGCCATTTCCCATTCATTTATCTTGATCTTTTGGAAGAGCTTCTTCTTTTGGAAGAGTTTTTAGAACGAGTATAACTATAGTGGCTAATGAAAACAACTACGAATTCAAACTTCAAAAACGTAAAGGAAGCTAATATACTTATCTAAAATACGCAAATAAAACCATGCAGGAGGCAAGGGCCCTCTACCACCAGACGGAATCTAACTCCAAATCAAATCAACGCTTTCAAAACAATACTGTCTGCTTCATTAAAGGAGAAATAACTTGAACAGAGAAATCTGCATCTTCAGAAATGTAGCATAGAATCTAAGCAAAATCTAGAACAAAATCTAGCGTAGCTCTCGGTTTCCCAAGTGTTTATATAACAAATGTACATAACAAGACTTGCAACAATTCCAGGATCATTGTATTTCCTTATCGAAATCACATTAGGACTCTTGAAGTGGCAACGTAAAAAGGAAAAGGACATCTGGACTAAGACAGTCCTATTAGAAGTCTGCCTTCCTAAATGTGTTCCCACGTACCAAAACCATATCCAGAATTCAGTTTTTCTTTCATGGTGAGCAACGAACAATGTAGACATGACGTGGAATATACCCATATGCGGTTTTTCTTGAGAGGCCACCTGGAACATGCCTAAACATGAAGACAGCTGCAGAATTGCTGGTTAGCTACGGAATGTCTGCATTCTGCAGCTAGTTCCGGTCAAAATGCATTACAATGAAAAAAATCACAAAACTTAACAAGTCAGTCATGTTAATCATTCAAAAAGTAATTTTAACTAAATTCATTGATCAATTGGGTCTGGGATAACAATGGACAAAGGAAAATGAGGTAAAGTAAGGTGAAAGAAAGCACAATCTTGAGGCTCAACAATAAGATGTAGTGTCTAAATCTTTGGACAACTTGAACAGCTGCCAAGGCCAATTTCTCCACATGTGTGTATTTGATCTCAGTCGGATGCAAATTTCAACTAATATTTTAAATCACATGTTCAGTGTTAGATTCGTCTTCCTGAACTAAAACCATCCCAATCGTGGAATGAGAAGCAGCGAGGTACAAAACGTAGTCCTGGTTGTAGTTGGGAGGATGCAATAAGGATGCATGGGTCAACGCGTGTTTAAGTGCATCAAAATATCGATTAGCGATCTCATCCCAAAATAATGGAATGTTCTATTTCAGCAACCAGATAAAACCCTTTGTAAACTCGGCGTAGTTAGGAATGAATCGACGTAAAAAGTTTGCTTTCCCCTACAAACTTTGGAGTTGGCGTAAAGTCGAAGGAGGAGGTAAATTAACAATAGCTTCGACCTTCGACAGATCAAGGCGAATACCTGCTTTCGAAACAACAAATCCCAGTAAGCAAACCGATTCTACACAGAAAACACATTTGTGTGGATTCAGCCTAATTCGATAATGCCTACATCTCATAAATATAGCTCATAAGTGAGTGAGATGGTCAACCCTACGCGATGAATGAGTAGGTAAATCATCGAGATAAGGCTGCACAATGTGCTTAATGTCATGAAATGCGTAAGACATAGCCCTTTGAAAAGTTGCTCCAGCATTCTTTAATCCAAAGGGTAGTTTGAAATAAGAAAATTTCCCCCACGGAAAAATGAAATTTGTTTTTGGGTGATCAACAGGGAGTATGTTTATTTGATTGTAACCAGAAAAACCATCCATAAAGGAAAACATTTCACTCCCGGCACAATCATCAATTATTTGATCAATATAGGGGGTTGGATAATTGTCTTTAGGACAAGCTCGATTAATATCCCTATAGTCGATACATACTCATATCGTTCCTTGTTTTTTAGTAACAGGAAAAATATTTGATACCCAATCCATTAAAGGAATTGGATAAATGAAACCTACACGAAGTAATTTCTCAACTTCAGCTTTGATAGCAGTAGATTTTCTAGGATGTATTTGACGTAGACGTTGACGGACAGGTTTGGCATCCGGGTAAGTCTTGATTTCTTGTACGACAATTGACAGATCGATTCCTAGCATTTCTTCATAGGACCATGCAAACACATCACGGAATTCTTGAAATAGGGCTTTATAAGTTTGAATTTCATCTTCCGTACAGCAAGCACCTATATGAATGTTTTCAATTATTCCTGGCTTTACTGAAATGTCAATTGGAATCGTTCGAGATATATTTTCCAAATTTAACTCAGAATCAGGATTTTGCAATGGATTCTGCGGTTCTTTGACATATTCAGCAGTAAAAATTGAAGTGAAATCATCTTCAAAATGATCTAGCTCAGGTAAAAACGAAGATCGGTGATGTATATCTTCCCATGGTAAATTGTCAACAGACAAAAGTTCACGAATCTGCTCATCAGTATGAACAAGATCAAGAAATGTCATTGTGGCTGAACTAGATATAGAAAGTGATTCCTCATGGATCCCATTCATTGGATCAGTTTCGGTTGAAGAGGGGTCAAAAAGTGACTGTACAGCCTGATATGAAATTTCAAATGGACTCAAAGGGATCATGCCATCATGAATCTAACTCGGATTCGGAAGTTATGATCCAAGGATCATCAAACATAATAGTATCTGACGAAATCATATGAATAGTTGCGATAGAAGGCAATACGTTAGGGGGAGGAAAGGAAAAAGTTCCTAGTAAACCAGAATCTTTAATCAAACCTACTCCAACATCCTTGTAAGGGATAACTTATTTACCAATGTGCTGGATTGTTTCTGTAGAGGCTGGATCGGAAGAAAAATAAGTTAACTGATATATTATAACGATCCTTCCTTGATGTGGAAATTTTATGAGTCGAAAGACCGAAGAAACAACAGTAGTCATAGCATAAGACCAACTGCGACCCAGGATAAGGTTGTAATCTAGAGGAGCATCAACCACTTCTACATCTAGATTAACGGTTTTACCTTCGACCCCTATGGGTAAATCTTGCAAAATACCAAAAGAGTGGAAACCTCGGCCATCAAAAGCCTTTAGAATTGTCGGAGACTAATTGAGTGTAGGAGAACCAAGCGATTTCCAACACTGGATCAACATAATACATGTTGAAGCTCCCTCATCAATCACAGTCCAAAAAATTGGTCTGCTTTTTACTAACACTGGAATTTGGAAAGCCATTTGGTGAGGTAGGTGAGGTGTACTATTTTCTAAATCCAATATTATAAGGTTTGAATCCTGAACATCGTCAGCTCCTATGGCAGACAAAAGTAATTTACGCTATGCTGGGCATGATTGCAGCACTTCCAAAGCCGACATTGCTGAAGGGGAAATAGCTAAGTCTTCAACAATGTTGTAATTCTGAGCAGCTCTCACATGTGGATTGAAAGTTGATTTATGAAGAACAACTTCAGCAGGCGGTTTGATTATTAAGTCTGGATTCGGTTTCTCGATCTGTAGTGGACCAAAAACAGGAGGAGGTGTAGTTGATGTGTTTGTCCTAGAATATTCTGCTTCTTTTCCATCAACAGGATTCTTAGTACCATAATCTTGCGATCGCGTCACAATCCTGACATGAGACATCATCAAAATAGGTTCTTCTGAGGCATTCGAGGTAGAACCAGTCATCTTACTATCTTGAGTCGGAAAAGGATCTTTCAAGATAGCAGGTTGTTGTGAACCTTTAACGAATTTTGCAACCTCTGCACAATGTGGACATTCTTTAGTAAAATGATCCTTGTCACAAATGTAACAAGGATAGAGAGGCTTGCGTTTTTCATCATTAGATTCACATTTATCAGTTTTATCTTTTGAATTTTTTTTTTTGAATTCTTCCCTTTCTTTTTATTGACGGATTTATATTTGGTCATAGATGTCTGTACGACATGAATGTCAGCATAAATTTTGGGGGAAGACTCTCCTTTCGGGGAATCAGGTAAAGTTATAATAGGAGAAGAATTCTTTGAATATTTCTTCTTGATTTTAGTATTGACTGTACCAATCATATCATCAACGGCATGAGACCCTGAAGGAGCTGCAGCTATTTGACCTTGTTTTGGAATATCGGGGATTTTTTCATGTAAAGTACCTGACTGCGTATAAACAAGGTCAAGGTACTGAGCTTGAGCAATTAATTTCTCTTCAGTAATAACGCCAGCCTTAGCTACATCTTCAGTGATTTTGGGTAACAATTATTTAACAAACCATTCTGCCAAAATTTTATCCGAAATGTAAACTTTCACCAAATGCCTTCTACGTCGCCATTCATGAATATGATCAGAAATATATGTGGACGTGGATTTCTTTAGTGAAGTTAATAGTTCTATTCCATTGTCGTATCTGACAGGCAACTAAAAATGAGTCAAGAAGGTAGTTGCTAACTGACTGAAATTATTAAAAGAGCCGCGTGGTAACTCAATGTACCATTTGGCGGCAAGACCAATGAGAGTTATTTGGAAAAGACGTATGCGAATTGAATCATCAATTATTGAATTAGACGCACACCAGAGGTGATAAGTGATAACGTGATTTGATGGATCCTCTCCTGACTTACCTTCGAATTTTGGTATATCACTGGGAAACTTATGCGTCATTGGCAGCGAGTACGGATAATAGAAAATTGGATCATTCTTAAGGCACGTCAAATAAGGTAAATCCAAAGTTGCAATAAATGGTAACTGACGGTTAGGGTCACGAAAACCTTGAGTAGCCAAAGCAGTTCCAGGAGGCGGATACCCAAGATAACTGGGAATCAGATTTGCATTAGGAATTGTGTAACCTCCCGGATAACCAGGATTAACTGGACCAAACTGGGATTGTTGAGGCTGTTGATAAGTATAGCCAGGGTACGATTGATACTAATAATTTGGATTTTGTGAAACGGGACCGAATTGAGGCTGTCCCTAGTACGGCTGATACGTGAATTGTGGTTGAATTGTGACTACCGTACTTGTACCAACTTTTCCCGCAGGCATCTAAACTGAATTCTGAACTAAAGGTCCTGACTGGGGTATAGAGACTTGAGGAATTTGCATGGATGCAGGGATAAAAGAACTCGGAGATACAACTACTCCAGAAATAGGTGTTATAGATTGAAAATACATTGCAGAAATTACAACAGTTTGAGGTGGAGTCTGAGGTGTACTAGGCCTAGACTGCTGAACAAAAATAGGTGCAGGAATTTGAATAGTAGTGTGGACAGGTTGCTGGGTTGGACCAGAAACCAAAGGCTGTCTAGGTTGAAAATGCAATTGCATGTTAGGTTGCATAGGCTGTTGATATTGGGATGGATCCCACACCATATTAATTCCGGGGTATTGTCCCGTAGAAGGTTGAACGTAAGGACCATAGCCTGGTTGAACGTAGGGTTGATAAGTAAGTGGTAAATTTCTGGCTCCTTGTGCAGATGATTCACCAGAAGGCTGTTGGAAACCTTGAATTGGGTACTGACCTTGACGTTGATAACCATGAGGCGCGTACTAAAGCTGGGGTTGATAAGGACCCTGAGGAGCATATTGAGTTTGGGGTTGACCTTGGGGTATGTACTGTCCTGAAGGTTGATAACTTTGAGGTATGTACTGACCTTGAGGTTGTCCTCCGAAATAATATGATTCCACAGTTTGTCCTAGGAAAAAGCTACCTTGAGGTTGCCCCCCAGGTGGTAACTGACTTCCTGAAGGTTGCCCTTCAGGCGGTAATTGACTACCCTGAGGTTGCCCCCCAGGCGGTAACTGATTTCCCTGAAATTTCCCTCCAGGCAGTAACTGACTGCCTTGAGGTTGAGGATTCAAAATATTACCAGACATCATAAAAATTTGCTCTACATTCGATGTTTCAGTTTTAACTCCATTAAGACCAGATGATAATACATGTTCAATTGGTTGAGGAGCTGCTCCAGAGAAAGTACCAGACAGATCCTGATATCCTGAAGGAACAGAAGGACCACCGTGTAAAAATGCTTCCAGTGTCCGGGAAAACATGGATGACTCTCCTTCCATAATGGATGACGGATAGTAACCTCTGGGTGTAAGATGAAATGAAATTCGAGGTGGAGAAAAATAAAGACCCAGATTCTCTAAAAATTTTGTCAATAATAGATACCAAGCGTCAGTTTGAATAGGGCTGTAGAAAATAGATTCACGCTCCCTAAGATTTAAATACTGAGGGGATTCAGGAAGAGATAACTCTTCATCTGGACTAGTAAGTTCTTCAATAGAAATAAGGCCAGATGGAAGATCTTCAGTGACAATATTTCTTACCCTAGGTGAACCAAGATCACTAGAAGTTGGTCTAATAAATCTTGAGGATGTTTCCAAAACAGAAGGTTCAGTTTCAGGTTCAGAGATTTCAGGTTCGTCAGCTAGTTCGCTGGAAGGAGAAATACTACCAGTAACTTCAAAAACTGAAATCGGTTCTTGAATGTGTTCTATTGTGGGTATTTAATGATCAAGATGAACAACTATAGATGAAGTTCCAATTTCTGTTGATCTAATTCTACCACTACTAGATGATACTAGAGCACGCAACCCTTCAAGCTGACCTGGTGTATATTCAGGGGGTTTCCCTTGAAGTCTCTGGGATTGTCTCGACAATTCTTCCATGATTAAATATTAACTAATCACACGAAAACAAAGAAAAATTTCAATAAAAACACCTAAAGTATCTAAAGAAACAAACAGCTGAATCACACACTTAAAAATCTAAGATTTCAAACCACACACAAACAGTAACTTCCCGTACTAAAAACACTAGTTGGTGATGAAATCCAACTTAGTAGAAATTTAATACAGAAAGGGTGGTTGGAACAATTACCCCGACAACCTGCTTACTGAAACAGACTGGCACAAGTTTCTTCACAAAACCATCTCGAGTGAAGAGAACCCCCCAGAGAGTCCAAGTGAGTCTAGTTGACATCTGCTCCAGGTATAGTGAGATCTTTCCTTCACCGTTACCTCAGGAAATAATATTAAGCTTATGGACACTAAGGTTACCAACAGTAACAAATACAACTGGGGGAACAGTCTACGATCTGATCCCACACGCAAGGGCGGAGTAACAAAGCTCAATCCCCTTGACGATTCCTCGACATGGTCAATCCAAGGTTTACCGAAAAGTGACCCCAGGCTCCTTGACAATGGTTAATCTGAGGTTTACTATTTTTAATGCGTGCAAAATCTTCTATCTTCCCCAATGGAACAGAATTTATTGTCTCAAAGGTTCGGACATGATCTCGTGATTGAATTCTTTAAGAGAATCTTCCCATATTGTACCAATTACAATTGGATTTATTTCCTACCGCAAGATTTATCTACTTGTTTGTTTTTACTATCTTGGAGAGTTAATTACTCCCTACTCCAAGATACTAGCCTAAGCTATGTTGGTGATAAGAGCCCTAGAAATAAAAAGATTACTAGATGAATTTTAATTAAGCGTTAATTTTATGAGATGTTTCTTAAGTCAATAGGTGCAGAAATGAAACTTTGATGGTGTGAAGAATCGACTTCCAAAAAAACTAAAAATGCACCTAAAAATGATAATCAAATTTTTTTCTTTCAATGAAATTCTAGCTAAAGAAAGAGTTCGAGAATGAAATTCTTTTAAGAAACAATTCTTTCTTTGAATATAAAGAATAATTGGAAGAAAATCTTTTTGTATTTTCAACAATAACTCAAAATGAGACAAATTATCAAAGCTCACAACAAAATCATTTCACTTTCAAAAACTTGAAACTACAAAAAAAAAATTACTTCAAAAGAAATCTACAAATTTTAAAAGCACTAAAAACTACAAAACTAATTTTGAGATCTACAAACTTTAAAAATCTAATTGAATAAAAGCTTTAATATTTTTGAAGAATGTTTTACTTAGTTTTTCAGTAAACTAAGGATCTATTTGTCCAAAATAACAAAAAAATAAAAAACACTCAGATATGTTTTCTTTATAAAAATGAAACTCAAAACCTATACCAAAGTTTTTTCGAAGATTTGCAAAGAAATAGGTAGATCTATTTCTCAATAAAGGATAGATTTCACAATCAGGTCAAACTCAGCAAGAAGGAAAAAATACCAATGTAATATGAGGTATTTCAAACTGCCAATGCCTCGAATCACTACAAAGACCAAGTGAAAAACAATCCAAAACGCAAAACTTCTAGAAAATCATCAAAACACAAATACTGCTGGAATTCATTCACAAAAATATTTTGACAGAAACAACGTCAATCTGGGTAGATACTAAAAACTCTAAATAAAAAATAAGGATAAACTGGAGAAAGAAATCTAGATTTTTTCAAAATTTTAACAGGGTTCACAGGCTTCCAGAAGTAACAGGTGCGGTCCCGCATTGTTTACTTAAGGAAAGTGCGAAATTGCCCGCACTGTGCAAAAGAACAAAGTGCAGTCCCTAGAAAAAATAAAGAAAAACATAAAAGATTTCAAAAATTTCAAAAACAGAGAAAACCTAAGCTACCCAGGCAAATATCTATCAATCAAAAACCAGAAAAAACTTTTCCTCAAATCAAAATAAAAGAGAACCAAAAACAACAAGTTCTTTACCCAGCAGAGTCGCCAATTTGTTGGGCAGATTAATCAATCTTGCGGACAAGACCGATCTCCCTAGTACCAAGAGGTAATCTAGCAACAAACAGCAAAATAAACCTATCTTTCTCTAAGCATATATGATTTACAAAACACACTATAGAGGTGTCAAAGACTTACCGTAGGTCCAGTGCTTGGGCGAAGTCGTCGTTGTCCCTCATGCACTTGAAGGAGTTATCCTCGTAAACCTGTAGTCACAAACAAGAAAAAATTAAATAGCACCTGTATAGTAAACATCATAAATCATGCTTATCATAGTGATTAAGGAATCTATGAAATAAACAGTTAACTAAGAGCTTATTGAGAAAAATGAATTCATTTGTATTAATTTCAAAAGAAGGAAAACCTTACAACCTTAGCCTTGATGTTGAACAGGCCTTCCCGGGGTCCGAAGCAGGAATCTCCTCTACTCTGATAAGCTCTGCACTCCTCCAACCGAGACAGATATAGGTATGTGATCTCTCCTCACAAAATCTCAGTTAAATGAGTCTGAATCCCAACAGCACTTAACCTCAAATAATCTAAAGCTTGAACTCCCTTTGAGGCTACCCAATGCCTCCTTTTATAGTGGAAAAGAGGAGGTTTCAGTTCCAATTATGAAGGGATATAATCCTTCTTCAAAGGGATAAGCTCCTCACATCAAGGGGTTAGCTCCATAAGGTAAGGGATACATGAACCTCAAAAGAGCGGTTCTGCCACCGCAAGATTCTTTCTAGAGGCTTCTAGAATTTACTGAAAGTGAGATTTTTGAGTTTACTTGCGCCTTTTTGATATTTACAGGGATCCGCACCCATAACACAGATAAAGTGCATTCAGGTACGCAGGAAACATGAACATTAGGTGCGGGACTGTAGGCAAGATAGAGATAAAGTGCGACACCAAAGTTAAGGATATTTTTAGCAACTTTTCTATGATTTTCAAGGCTTGACATGAGGAACTGATATGTTAGACATGCAAAGGAGGAAGTATGAGTAATAATGAGCTCATACACATAGCAGAATTTCAGAATGACAATTTTCAGTGTAACAATATTCTCCCAATGGTACAACACTGTCAGCTCTTCTCTGCTCATCCTCTTCATCAATATGTGAGAATGCCTCATCATCAATAAGGGACCCTTGATCTTGGTCTTCTCTTGAAGGAGGTAAATTTATGTCTTCACCTATAGAAGGGGATCTTCAAGAAGTGGGGGTCTTGCCCTTGGCAAGGCATCATTCATGTTTTTATTCCCTTCAATAGAAATATGGAGTGGAGTTGGCAAAATAAATCTCTCCAACTCATGCAAAGGTTTTGAGTTTTTGTGTTCAACAAGAGATGTTTTACAATGTTTAATATCAAATATTCTCACTAATTTCTTAGTGAAACCAGCATAAGTGTTTACATTGGCATGATAAAATTAAGAATAACTGTCAAACCACCAATCATGGACCATACCTTTGAGGTGCAACACTGCTACTCTGATGGCCTCCTTCTCTGAAACTTGGTGTATCTGGAAATAGGAATCTAGCTCCTCCACCCAAGCTTTGGCTGTGCACTTTGTTGATCCATCAAAGTTAGATAGAAATATTCTACCTCTCTTGCTTAAATTTCTAGATCTTATATCTTCCTTGAGTTTGAAAAACCCTTAGAAGTCCAAGTGAATTTTGAATCTCCATGATTGAGACACATACTCCTGAAGATAGTCACTCAGGGTCTCCTCCCTTGGTGCATCTTCTTCCTCCATCCTTCTTGCAGTGTATGTAGGAAAATAACTGCGATGTGAATCTAAATGTGTGGCCGAATGCTCATGCTCATCATGTGAATATCTAGGGCTTTCTTCACTTTCAAACCCTTTCAAAAATTTCCTACACTTCTCCCCTTTCATCTCCTTGAGATCTTCTTTGATATTTTTCATAGCTTGGAAAATAAGCTGGGAGATCCTCTCTTCCTTCATTTCTCCAAATAATGGAGTCATGCCTTTTTTTCTTCTATACAGATTATATTTTCTATGATAAGCTTCTCCTCCTAATGGCATAATTTCTTGGGTGCAAAGGCTGAGCCAAGGTTATGCTCTGATACCACTGTAATATCCCAAAATGGGATTGCAGAAATAAATGAACATAAAAATGTAAAACTCTGCAAATCTGACCATGACATAAGAGGGATCAATGTACAGCCATCATTTTATTAATATATCAGCAGAAATATACAAAAATATCATGAGGTACAAGCCACTCAAGCAATAGGAACAAGCCTCCAATGATCAGAACAATTAGCACATGAGTTGCTGCAACCGTATAAAATGTCGGAGAGCAGCGACAACGTTGTCTATAATACTGTAGCTGATGTTGTGTACATATATAAATTATATATGGCTGATAGAAACAAATAAATTCCCATCAAATAAGAGATGGGCTCCAATACAAGATTTCTAGCCAACTCGGAAAGGATTGCTAGAAATACCAAGAAACATATAATGTGACAAATAACCCTGGGTTAATGTGCCGCTGCAAACTGGATCTGATATGAATGAGGCTATGACAAATCTGAAATAATGATTTCCTCCTCCTCCAATGTTATTTCTAATTATAAGGTTGATCCCTCTACTCATAAATGGACCCTCCTGATGAGCTCAATGAACCCTCCCAACAAATGCCTCCAAAAATAACGTAGTTTAGGATGGTGACTACGTTGTGAGGGATAGTATATGGTTGGCCTGATGCAAAATATGTCAAAAAATTCCTGGGAGTCCTCCTTTCTGATCCTCCAATGGGTAGACAACCTCTCCACTGAAAAACAAACCCACAAATGACTCTAAGAGATCCTCCTTTGTTGCACCCTACAACACAACCCAGCTCTAAACAAAAATTGCATTGTAGCTAAAGGAGGTAGATTGGACAAAATTCTGAAATGAGGAAATGTAGCCCAAAAAACCTCTCCTTCCTTGAAGATGAGGTAGGGATTCCCGACTAGGAACACCCTTGTGCTAAACAACACTACAACCTTGCTAAACAGTAAGAGGAAGCAAGTCTAAAAGACCAATATCAAATGATAATATCAAAACATGATCAACAAAGGCTCCCATCATCTCCATATATAGAAATTGAACCTCTTCTCATTGGGTTCCATCCATATTTGCCACCAAGCTCATGCAAGTTGTCCTCCACTAAAACTGCGTTGTTTATCAAGGAGATTCAATGTATCTAGACAACGTTGTTGACTTGGTCAAAGTTGACTAAATCAACATGATCCAATTCATGTTCACACCGAAAGGTGATTAATCCAGCTGTTGATTCTTCCTCCTTTCACATTAGGAGTGTTATTATTCCTTATAAAGGGGTTTTATGAGTCTCTCCACCCATTTATTCATCTACCTAGTGATAAAACAACTATAATACTCCATTTATATTAATTCTAATTTTTTGGAATATTACAAGTTTCATGAACTTTATTTGTGTTTCAATGATCATAGTTTTAGGGGACAAGCAATATGTGCATATGTTGCATCAAAGTTTTTTTTTTTGGTTTATAGAAATTTTTTTATAAAGTATATTTGAAAGCTTTAAGTAGTTTATGGAAAAATTAATAGGAAAGAAGATAGATCAGTTACTAGTTACTAGGAAACATCAAGTCCATTTTCAGTGTTTCATTAAACCCCTGACTAATAAAATTAGTCTCCCAATTATCACCCACAAGATTTACTTCAAGAGACAAGGGAGGCATAGATTATACCAGGAAAATATATGCATAAATGCATCTCACGGACTTTCTCGAGGCCTATAATTTAGTTTCAAGGAGTTGTGTGTTTTCATGAAGTCAAGTATGAACTGAGTAAAATGCATGTGCAAGGTAAAGGAAACTACCTAGTTTGGGGTCTCAGAGGCTACATTGGTTTTTGAGCTTTTCCATGAATAAGTTGATAAGGCCATTGTTAAAATTATTCCTGTGAAATTTTTTTACAATTGAAACCTTATTTCATATCAATATCCATTTTTAAACAAAAACAATAGTCTTCCTTATTTCCATAAGATTCCCCTTGTTCTTTTCATTTGTGTAAGAGATTGTCAAACCAATGGGGGGGGGGATATTTTTCATTGTTAGGAAACTGCACAACTTGGGAATTATATTGGGAATGACTTATACATATATTTTAAGGATAAATGTTGTTTTGGAGCTGAATGTTTTAGTCATTATATTAGCTTTGACTTATACATAAACTCTGAGGATAAATTCCATTTATACAAGATGGAGGAAAAATATTATCTATATAATATGGAGGTTGTTCATATGGGGCAATATGCCTTGTTGCATAAAAAGTAGATGTATAGAGTTTCACTTAACTTAAATGAAGTATTTTCTAGAAACATTATTAGGGTTTCCACTGTGGATTAGAAGTGGAATTTTTCTTGGAGGAAAGCCAACCCATATTTAATTTTCACTTTTATTATTTTAATAAAATCATTTTTATGAGAGTTATAATTTTAGTGTGTTAATAGACATAATATAGAATAGTATGGGAATGGTCCAATAATAAAGAAATATTTGACTCATTACAAGTGCTTCCTAATAAATTCCAATGAAATCAATAAAACATCTCCAACATTTAAACCCATGAACACATTTTACTTCCAGCAAATCAAAATCCAACACATATCGTCCAAGGTTCCTCTGTGTACAATCTAAAAACTATTTATCCTATTTTATTTATGGAAGGATTTAGATAAAATATTCCTCACTAAAGTAAAATATAAAACAATGTAACATGTTAAGGAAACAACCATATTAATTGTTGTGGATTGAAAATATTTGTTAAAATATATTCTAAAAATTAGAACCCTAACGTAACTTGCTTGATTTGAAAATAAAAACTCAGAGTTTCTAGAAGTCAAAAGAGCCTTTGCAAATGGATTAATCCTCTTACAATTATAGCTATTAAAAATTATTTTACCTCTTAATATATTTAGGATATATAAAGTGGACATTAGCATCAATTGGAATCATATATTTTATTATTTACTCATGCTCATCCTAACAATCTATAATAAAAAGGATTGACTTGATTTTCAAAATGCTAATATGAGTTGAGCTTCAACAACCTACTTACCCCACACTAATCCCACCATTATTGACTGTGACCTTGCACTGGAGAAAATTAACTCTGAAAGGAAAAAAAAGTTATTTTTAAAATTTGATTTATGGTGTAAATCAAACTCTGCAGGTTTGCCAAATACAAGGTTGGAAAGTCCAACAAGAGAAAAAATAATAATTGTTAATGATTTTTACTTTTAAGTCTGAAACCTAGCTTTGAAGGGTTCTTGCTCAAATCTTGTTTCCTTGATGTGCCCGGTTAGCCTCTTTATCACATGCTTGAGATATAGTCATGTGTTTATCTACATTTGTTTGCATGTCCTTACTTTTTGGCCATTCCTACTAGTGAGGGGAATACATCATAATGACCCACACCCTAGGGACTGCCCATTCTACATTGACCTCATAGGAAAATGGCAACAAAGAAGGATTATGTGACTCCGTACCAAAATCCTTTTGAGGTATAGTTATGTTCCTCTTTTTTATCTTCATGTTCAAAATTCAGTGGATGAGTATAAGAATGCATGTTCTGATTCTAGTATTCATAAGTAAACTTTGTAGGAAAAATCCCATTTGAAAGTATTACTAGAACTTGTGTCTGGAAGACACGAGAGCCTTAAAGTTGGCATATTAAATAAATATATATGGAATATTACTAATGTCTTTTGTATGTATAAGTTTAAGAGGCCTCTAGCTGCATGGATGTCCTGTAGCAAGTTCCTTGTATCTACATGTTGTCTTTTCTCATTGGATTGAGTATTTTGTTGTGAAGAGTTATTTTCTTCATTTCCCAATTTGGGTAGAGTCCGCTAAGCTACCAGTGCAATATTTGAAATTTTTTGAGAGGCTTGTAGACCTTGTTGTGAGCTCAAGAATACATTTCATCCTAGACCCAATAATCCAATATTATAAGGGAGTCATTTCCCCCTAGGGAGCTCACTTGTAAAGCCCATTAAAATGAAAATTAAATGTTAATAAAAGGTCTTACATTCAAATTCTCTGTTGCTTACATGTGGTTGTGTGTTGGGGGGGAATAGTTCATCTAGGGGTTATAGTGGTGGTGACTAGAATTAGCCTCATGTCATGCGAGTATGATTCCAATGATATCCAAGTTGAATATATAATCATCCACCAACATGTGCAGTATATTAATCATCCAAACACATGTTTCTATTTCCAATGCCACAATTGATGCATCAATCGCTTCCCCCATGTAGCAAAAAATCCTCCCAGTAATTCAAAACCCTAGGATGATTGGATTTTTATTACAATGAAAGGTGCAATCATTGGTAATAAATTTCAACACCAAGCCATGTCTCAAACTATCATATCCAGCTATGGTACTATAATACACTCACATGAAACCCTAATTGCACCTAATGGGAAAGCTTTGGTCCTTAGAGATTTCAACCTTTCGACAATGAAAACATGAAAACTAGGTCACCACCACCTTTGTTTCAGATGCATGTAGATTCTTTTATGTAATAAGGGAAATTTCCTTTCTAACAACCAAGGACAATGAATGATTTTTTGAACAAGCTTGATTGAATGGATGTAACATATGGGTGAGGTTACATTTGGTATCTCCCTTACATCCACAATAGGAAAGACTTCTCATGTAATGTGTGGAATATTTCAAGCCTACGTACAAATGTCACTTTCAAACTCGTGTCATACAGTTAATGAGTTGAAGACAACTTATTTGCATGAGGTAAAAGTTCTTGGTTTTTTGCTTAAGGTGCAACTTTAATTCATCAATATCTAGAATTTATTTTTCTTGCAACCTTGGTATTATTTCCAACAACATGGTAGAAGCCTATGCTATAAGGAAAGGGATTAAAGTATCTAAGGGAATGGGTATGAAATATTTTACTTTCATAGGATATTCCAAAAGTATTCACATTCATATGGTACATAAATAAGAGCCAGGTGATCATCCTTTAAGATTAATTCTCGATAGGATCAAATGAGAAGCAAATTCCTTTATCTCCATATCCTTGTATCATGTATTATGTGAGGTCATAAATTAGGAAAATCAATGAGCCAACTATGGGGTGATACTAAAATTTGGGGAGGTAGTGGATATTGGAACATTTTAACAATGATACATGGCTTAAATATCATCAAGTTAATGCCACATTGCATGGTATTGAATGGTTGGGTGGAAAATATCATACACATTCACTAGCACATGGTGCACCAACCATTATTTATCACCCCATACAATTTGTAACATGAAAATATGGGAGCTATTCTGCTACATGCTCCAATATTTAATTCTATATGCTTATCTTTTTTATGGAACTTCTTTTTTCAGGTTCATTCTAGAATAATGGTTTTCACACATCCAGTTATTTTGGGTGTTTCTCAAATTTTTTTTTAGTGATTGGGCATTTTTTTTCTATTTCAAAGTATGTTAGGAGAAAGAGAGTTGTCAGGGTAACTTACCCCCTTGAAAAATTCTAGCACACACAATCTCTGTCCACCCCTTGGCCAATTTAGCAAGGGAATTTCATGACATTATCTGGTTTGAAGTTACTCAGGCACAGAGGTATTTTTGTTGGGGGGTGATACAAGATGGTTTGGTCAGTGGAGGTAGTGGAAAATATTTTTCTACTAATGATTTTGGTTTACTTGTGAACCAAATGGATTCTTGGGAACTCCAATATATTTGTGGGCCTCTTCAAATACATGAAGAACATGTGCATTGTAATTTATCCTCTATTTTAAATCTGGATTCTAAATTACATGAATTATAACAACACATTTCAACACAAATGGATGATATAATGGGTTCTCTAATAGATTTTGCTGGAATTATGATGTAATATGTTGTTATATTGTCCTTTATGGAAACCTAATCGATGAGTTTCCTTTTTTATAGTAACCTATTTGTTAAAGATGTAAAATTAATGTATCTACAGGTCAATTCAGTTGTGACATAAAAAGGAATTCCAGTCAGTTTAAAAGAAATAATAAAGGTAATTTCTTACAATGTATACGCAAGTTTGATGAAGGAAACCCGCATATAATTGTAGGTTTGATGAACGCAACCCATGTACATATCCAGAATTATTATATAAATAGTTTTGGTGAAGAGAAGTCGCATATACATGCGAGTACAAAGAAGCCAAATCATGTATGTACTTATGCACTCAATTTATGATACCAAGGGTCCTTACCTTGGTTTTAGCCCACATTATTGAGCATTGTGTCATCTATTTGATTCCATACCATCGTCACTTGTGTGGTTTTGGCTCGTGGTATTGGGAAAGGCTCAAACTATATAAAGAGAAGAAGATCATAATGCAAAAGGTGCAAGTGTATGAATTTTGATTGAATACTTCACTCTAAAGTATATCTGCATGGAATGGATTACAGTCTATTAATAGATCTGAAATAATGATGCACCTATGAATACAATGATGGATTAGGATCTCTAGACCTGAAATGACTGTGTATTTTATGTTTGGAAAAATACTGAGAAGGGGGGGCTGAATCAGTATTTATAACTTACTTAAAACTTTTACTTTTCCCTTAATGATTTCTATATACGAATTTAATGAACCCAACTAGAGTATACACATGGATATCTTTAAGAAAACTTGTGTATGACCAGATATAGTATTATGCAGATAATTATTTACTTAAATCAATGCATCATTCATTCATCAGTTGTTTAGTAAGCAATAAGCATGTGCAGTAAGAACAGAATAAATAATCACACATAAGAAACACACATGGACTCCAGGTTTCAAGGTGGAAACCCAATTCGGAAGAAAACCATCATTTTTTTCATATTTGTCTTCAATATTTATTATAAATAAAAATTCTTACAACCTTGTATTTGTGCAGAATCATACCAGCATGCAGGTACCCACCTGTAGAAGGCTACTACCTTCTCTCGTTCTCTAGCTACTACTGGAAGGGGGCTCCAACCCCCCGATCTCGTTTACCAGCTACCACTATGAAAGCCATCAATAAAATTTTGTCATAACTGATGATGGCTAAAGCAATTCTTTCAGTCTTCAAGAAACAAATTTCATGAAAAATATGTGACTTTTTGAAGCCTCTCTATGTTCTTTATCCTCAATAAATCCCGTCCATTGATAATCTTCACTTCAAAACCTTGAAAGAAAGCCCTGCTGTTATAAAAGAGACTATTTTCAGACGTGTTTTCCGTCATTTTTTCCTTTGTAAAATCCCTATAAAAACCACTTCATTTCACCCATTTTTCCCATTTTAACCCCTTATTTTCCTCAAAAATCCCCTTTAAACCTGATAAAATCATTTTATTAAGGTTTTAATCCCTTTTTTCCCCCTATCGAAAACTCCAAAAACCCTTAAAAACCTTCATTTTCTGTCCAAATCCTTCATTTTAAAAAACCAGGCCTTAAGCCCCTTTCGCTTAAGCCCCAGCCCCCTTTCCTGCCATGCGACCAGGCTCCGTGACCGACCACTAAGCCCATCGGCGATCGGACATCGCACTTTCCAAGTTCTCGCTTCCATTTTCCTTTTTCTTCTGATGGTCGACCCTCTGATAAGATTTGGACCGTCAGTTCCCAAGATTCGACAACTCTCCCATTTCCTTTCTCTGCTTTCTATCACTCATCAGCCATCGCACTTTGCCATCGCGTTGCTCCATCACATCAGCGCATTGCATTGGGCTTCCCCCTTTTTCCTTCCACCTTCCTTTTCTCCGCCAATGATCATCCCCCGCGATCGCATCCTAGCCATTGATCATTATCCCGATCCAACGGTCCTCCGTCCATCGCATTTTTTTCTCCCATCAGCCATCGACACATCACGATTCCAAATTCCTCCTTCCCGAACCCTCTTCTCTGTCGATTTCTGATCCCCCGATTCAATCACAGCCGTCCATTTCTCCTGATCCAATGGCCCATATTACTCCTGCACTTTCAACCCCGCCCTTTCATTCTCCTTCATTGCTGGATCTCGACCATTGATCCACATGATCCAATAGCTCCCATTGATCCCCTCCTTTCAACTCTTCCCAATAGCCTTTCGCTACCCAATAAAACTGCTGATGTCATTGTCAGGTCCCACCTTTCTTCCTCCCGCACATTTTTTTCTCCCTTCGCATTTGATCTTCGTCGTCGATCTCCTAGATCTGATGGTCTAGAAATGTTTTCGCGTCCATCCTCGCCGAACCTTCCCACCCTGCATATTCAATGAAAAATTGGTGGTTTTGATAGGACATGTGTCATCCACCCACCTGTATCACGTTCATTTAGCCCCAAACCTCTTACCACCTTTATCACGCGCGAATACCATTTGTGGTATTCCCAAAACTGCTTATCATTAATTTTTCACCCATAATTCCTTTCAAACCTTGGTTTCTTCGCCCTTCCACCATAGAATCCACTCCGTTGCATCCACCTTCTTCCGCACTACTTCTCCACACCTCTCCGAGCCCTCTAAAGTAGCTTAACCATATAAATGCAGGTTTTATATAACGATTGGTTGTTTGTTGCAGGTTTCACTGCGGTAATCATAAAATCCATCCCATAGTCAAAGAAAGTGACAAAGGCCGAGGGTGACGATCCTCAAAGGCTTGATCAAAGGCAAAAAGGGACATAAAGGGTTAATTTCCATGTTTTAACCAATTGATTCATAAACATTAGTTACTCAGAAAAACCCTCCAGCGCACAAAGAAAGCACCTGTCAGCGAACAATAAAAGTTAATGAAGATCAGTAAAGAGAATCAGAAATTAAAGATAAAGGGATTAAGCGCAAATTGTAAAGATAAAAATATTAATCCACAGTTTAAAATATAAAGACACAGTATAAGACCAGAGATGATTCGAAAAGGCCTGATGAAGCTTTAAAAGCACAATTAAAGTTAATATCATTGTTTAAAGTGACAAATCAGGACAGATCAGCAAAAAACTTCTTCAAAATGCCATATCATTGAAGCAATTAATCCCCCCAAAACCAAAAAGTGCCACCTACAGGCTTATTTACTCAAAAGCATACAAATTTAATGCGCAGTCAGAGATATTTGTCAAAGACAGCTTGGAAGTTATTGCCAGCCTACCCAAAAGCTTCAAAGTCAAAAAACGCACCATGAGTTAATGAAAGTTAAATGTAAAAATCAATTAGTAGAGTTAAAAAATTAGATATCTTATCCATAAGGCTTCCCAAAGGCCAAGAAGAATTTACTCTGTATTAATTGAACAAATAACCCTTTATTTCACTCCACCTCCTCATTGTTCTATAAATGCTTCATAAGGAGACACTGTTGTTGTTGGTTGAATACTTATTGAATGTAAATAGTTGTTGAGGCTGTTGAAGCTCTGTTAGTAATTGAAGAAAGATAGGCTAAGAAGAGAAGTTTGAAGCTGTGAAGACCCACTAGACTGGAAGATTTTAACTGGTTTGAACATCAAATATACAAGTTGATTTATGGGATCCTGGTCTATATCAATGGTGATGTTTTCCTTACTGTAATTGTTGTTTTTCTTATGTTTTCATACTGTCCACTTTCTCTGATAAAGAACAGAAAATTTAGAGTAGGATTTACTGCAAAGTAACCTATTCCCACTGATAAGCTTTATCTTTATGTTTTCTTCTAATTTTCCTTTGAGGATAATTCAATAGAGTATAACCAGTGAAGTGTTGGTGAGCTCATGTTTCCTCAGTACAACTTGAGATATTGTCTTTGAAAGTTCTTGAAAATTTTGCTAAGTAAAGTTGAACCAGAGAAGTCTATGGTTAGCCCTATCCTCTAGTTTACCTCCAACAGTTGCGTTGAAAGATCCCTTAAGAGTATGCCAAAAGAAGGATAGGTTCAAAGTCCTTACTTGATCTTAGGCTACTTTTTATGTTTATCTTAAATGTTTTCCCTTGAGAGTATGCTAAAAGCAAGATAGGTTCAAAGTCCTTACCTGATCTTAGGCTACCCTTTGTTTTCTTATATATTTTCTTCTTTCACCACACTTCTTAATGTTCCATACCACAAAATCAATCTAAAGAGATCATTTGATATAAATGACTTGATGCATGGACCACTCTTGAAACTTGTTGTGCAATTAAATCCTTTTGTGACTCCATAGCCCAATGGATTGATACTGTCTCTTACCTATCCTATTAGCTGAATCATTCTTTTAACCTACTCACAACTTTACCCTTCAACAGACTTCCTTTATTTTGATGATATCCTACCCAACCAATACCAAAAACAAAAAAATTCCTTGTGCTTCATAACTAGCCTAATATCATAAACAAAGCATAAAGATATATCCTTTGAAAACACTTATATAGAGAGATCCCTCTCTGAATCCAGGAGGGCTAGATCCTAGGATTCCAAAGTGGTTCTGATGTAGGCCCTCCAGCATTTTTTCTTGCCAATATTGCAAACTACAGGACCCTCATAGTGGCGACCATACTGGGGAATATTGAGTAATAGATAACTTCACAACTCAACAAACCCCTATTCCTAAATGAGACAAGTGTCACCAAGACTATTTTTAATGATTGTTGATGGTGAACAACAACCAAACCATTGAAAACAAGTAAAAATCCTTCACCTGGTGACTTCATTGGTATTCAGTAGCCCTGTTGACTCCACTGGGAAATCCTTTTATCCTTCAAACATCATTCAAACCGAATTAAGAAGAATTTTAGGATTGAGTTTTCTTTGAAAGATTAGTTTTCCTTTTAAAGATTGTCATACTTGGCTGAACTTTTCTCATCATTAGGTTTGAAAACATAACATAGTGGCAACTCCGCTAGGGACTTCTGAGTGAATTACATCTTATACATCCTTAAGACCTCAGAAGACCCACAACCTCCTTAGATTGGTATTCAATTGTTGATGGTGGACAGTAACTCATCTTAAAACATTTGATATCATCCACCTGGCGACTCCACAACTCCTAAAAGACCAAAAGACTCCACTGGTGATCAGTAGGCCTGCTGATTACCCCTGGTTTCACAAAGACTCCACTGGGAAACCCATTTTATCATAACATCACTCATACTCAGTCAAGGAAACTTTGAGGATTAAGTTTTCTCTGTTAAAGACCAGTTTGCCTCTAAATATTGTCATATCTGGCTAACTTTTCTTTTCTTTCGGTCTAAAATCAACATAGTGGCCACTCCACATCCCAACATAGCAAAGACAAAATCACCCCACTAATAGAAGACTCTGAACAATTTACAAAAATGTAGTCAAGTCTCATAGCAGAGCTTCATTATGGAATATCAAGTGACCTGGCAGAACTTGAATGTGAGGACCTTCCAAAGGTTATCCTTCTCAGCTCAAAATTCAATGCTAAACTTGAGCTTAAGAAAATTTTCCTAGACTTGGTGGTTGAAAGGTATGAAACTGAGATTGAAATGTTGAATTCACAAGAACAATCATACTAATTCAGGGACCCCAGAGAAATTTTGGAGAGTCTCCCTCCCCCTAATAAAGAAGAAATTTCACTACTTTTTGATGTGCAGGAAAAGGATGATTGTGCTTTAAAGAGCTACACTGAAGATGCAGTGAACCAAGCTGTCTGGGATGAAGACAATCAATCAGTCATGGGAGGCCCAGAAGAAGAAAGTCCACATCAAATTTTTGTTGATCGTATATTAGAATACATGGAGGTTCTGATGGACTCAAATTCACAAGCATGGATTCTTTTCAAAAGCCCAACGTAGCAGAGGCTGTCACCATCTATGGTGACCTTGATTTTAAAGACTCATACTCAAAGAATACCATGGTTACCTCTAACAAGCGGTCAGATGTTCTACTCATTTTTGGTACCAATCAAATGGCTGCACTATATCTGCATGCTCAAAGAGATGAGCAAAGACTAGTCATGGAACCATCTGATTGACTGGACGTATTGGAAAAGAGAATTTTTCTGCTAAACATGTAAATATTTTAGAGTTAGATTAGGGTAGGTAGGAATTTCAATAAAGCTCAGCCTGTGAGCATTTAGTTAGTTTTTTTTTTTTTCCTTGAAAAAAAAATAGAAAAAATACAAAAACAATAGAAAAGAGAAAAGAGGGGAGATATAAAAGAAGAAAGGTAAAACCTCATACCAATAAAAAAAAAATCTGAAAGTGTGAAAGCTTAAATGCCACTACCAAAAGAAGCATTGCTATCTAGTCATACAACCTAATCATGACTAGATAAATTTCAATTTACTGCTGATAGGTTAGTGAATCAGATTTTCCAAACAATTTAACCTTGGCTTATTAGTAGATTAGATTAGGATAGAAGAGAATGGTTCAAATAAATTCAAAACCTGAGCCAAGAAAGCACAAAAATAATGGCTCTAATTAGACCAAAACTTGAGCCAAATATAGAGGAAAATGGTTCAAACATGCTCAAAATTTGAATCAAGACATAAAAGGAAAAAGGATGACTCTAAACAGATCAAAATCTGAGTCATAAGAAAGAAAGAAGGATGCTTGTAATTTTTAGATCTTAAGCCTTCACAATTTTGTTTTGAATTTCTGTAAATTTTAGTCTATGTGCAGCTTTTTTTTATGCCATAGTCTTACAGCAAATCAGACATTTTAATCCTGGTTTGTCTGTATTTAAATTTCTGTTTTAGAATATAGAGAATGCAGATCTGTCAAACAGCTTAATATTGACAAATAGTAGCTTAGGTAGATAATGTATGAGTTCAACTGTTTAATCTGAACTTATGGAATACATAAGGGTAGAAATGGATTAGTTTCCTGCTTTCAAATAAAAGAATAAAATGATGTTGAAAGGGTTTGAAAGTCCAAGTGCACCCATTGAAGAAAAAATGTTAGGAAAGTAGGCTGTGTAGGTAGTTGTTTGGGAGAAATTGATTTTTTATGATGTAATTTTCATCATCTTTTCAAGCAGCATGATCAAAGAAGAAAACGTTGTCAAAATGCAAAGCACAGGTCTACTTTCCAGAGATTTATCTCTGAGGTTCTTGACACCTCCATGGAGCTGCCCTCCCCAAGTGGAGCCACTGTTAGCCATCAATAAAATTTTGTCATAATTGGTGATGGCTAAAGCAAGTCTTTTAGTCTTCAAGAAAAAAATTTCATGAAAAATCTATGACTTCTTGAAGCCTCTCTGTGTTCTTTATCCTCAGGAAATCCCTTCCATTGATAATCTTCACTTCAAAACCTTCAAAGAAAGCCCTGCTGTTATAAAAGAGACTATTTTCAGACCCATTTTCCATCATTTTTTCCTTTGGAAAATCCCTCTAAAAACCCCTTCATTTCACCCATTTTTCCCATTTTTACCCCTTATTTTCCTCAAAAATCCCCTTTAAACCTGATAAAATCCTTTTCTTAAGGTTTTAATCCCTTTTTCCCCCCTATCGAAAACTCCAAAAACCCTTAAAAACCTTCATTTTCTATCCAAATCCTTCATTTTAAAAAATCATGCCTTAAGCCCCTTTTTCTTAAGACCCAACCCCCTTTCCCGACATGCGAACAGGCTCTGAAATGTTCCAAATTAGGAACAACTACACTATTGGGAATAATCTGAGTTATTACCAATGTGGAGATTCAGCAAACCATGAGCATGGAAATGAAGATCATCTCAATAGATGTAAAATAACATCAACCTAGCACATGAAAGAACCTCAGCAAGAGTTTAGGCCTATATTCTCCTTCCCAACGGGGAAATGCAGCAATACATAGCATAAAACTACTATCTTCAGAAAATAATGCTATACAAGTGAGAAATGGGACTTGGATCCATTAGAAGACATGATACACAACTTGTATACAGAATTAGAGGTGAAAGAAATCACTCTAGCTCATATAAATAGATCTCCCAGGTCTATGCAACTAAAACAAGCCCAAAACCCCATAGTCTAGCTCATGCAGAAATAATGAAGCAAGGACTATGTTATTCTAGTGAGGGTTTATGTAGAAAATTATGTATGAAATCTGATATTGAACTAATATTAATCAAATAGCAGAGAAATGGAGGTTTAACCTCTTTTACATAAGGAGAAAGACACTCGGCAAAGGTTTCCGGAAAAATGCATGAATAAGAAACAATACTTACAGAAAATAACGCAGTTACTGAATCTCTATATTAAGCATGGCTGAAAATGGCATGATATATCATAATAATACAAATAAATGGCCCTAGGCCTCTTATTAGAACTCCCGGAGGGAAATGAGCACCTCCTCCCCAAAGATTTGCATCAAATCAAAGGGTGCAGCTGTGCTGCTACTGCTGCTGCATAAAGGACGCAGTTTTCTGAAGGATACTACACTATGGCTGAATGTGGATGAATGGCCCCCAGCCAAATACTGAAATGAAGCTCAAATCCTTCTCTCTTGATCCCTTAAGCAAGCTAATCCAAAGAGAGGATGGAATTCCTGGACAGGAATCCTTGCACTAAGCAGTGCAGCAACTCTGGCTAAATAGCTGAAGTATGAAATTGGTCTCCACACCAAGAAAGATGAATACATGAATGAATCTCCTTTTATGCTATGCCCTCCTATTATCTTTTTTGAGCCTCCTCACCCCGGACCCCACACAATGTTGAGGTGACTTCTTCATGAAGCTTCCTCTTTCAAAACTGCGCTGCCCTAACTAGATTCCCTCCTCTTGTGGTTGCGCTGTTGACTTTGGTCAACTAAAACTAATCCACCTCCAATGCCTCTTTTCACACTAGGGATCTTCAATCTAGTTTACATATGTGTGTCTTGTGCTGATCCTTGTTCACATTGAACTGGTTTACTTAGGTGATCTCTTCCTCCTCAAGAATGCATGTTGTCTTAGTCAAACTTGACTATGTCCTCATCTATTTTTCCTCTGTTCACACTTGTAAGTGTAAATTTCAGCTCTTGAAGTGATTCCCTTCCTTATTAAGGTGGATATTATTCATAATTTTATTATTCATGGGCTCCCTTACCCATTTATTCCTCTCCTAGGTGAAAGTAGCAAAATCTAATGTTCCAAATTGCTTGTTCCAAAATTGGGAACATTACAGTCCTCCCCTCCCAAATGTTTCTTGTCCCCAAGAAACTGCAAGTATAAGGCTGAAGAGTATCCTCTCCTCCCATGTAGCAACCTCATATGATGCAATGCTCCAAGGATCAAGGTGCTGCATCATCAATATATCTCCAAGTTGCCTCTCTCGAGTGTGTAAGCTATCTAAATAGCTAACATTATGTAACTATAGAACATCCATGGAAGCAACAATGGGTTGTTTTATGAGGCTCTTGAAACATGGGGGCTGAGATAGATTGGGACTCATCATCCCCATTTGAATTTCTCCTCCCCAAGCTATCAACCAAAAAAAATGAGTCACCCTCCAAAATGGTAACTCATGCAAATCATCCTCCACCTGAAGCTTCGGAAAAGTAGGTGGGCTGAACTTCTGATCATGGTAGACATAGTAGCCTACCCCATGCTACATTCCTCACCACTTAATAAAAGTGTAAAGGATTTTATGATCTTGGGCTGCCACCATGTTTCCCTCAAATGGCAAGAAGGAAGCTATACCTCCAAAGGTTCCTCTCCCAGCGCTGTGAATCAAGTTAGCACAAACCATCTCATACATGATGGATAAGAAATTATCATCATAAAGAATCTCATCCATATCATGGCCCTCCTCATTAAGACACAAATATGTTGTTGTATAGGCTATGTCATTTCCCATGCTCCCCTTAGAGCATGGAATGCAGAAATTTTGGGGATGCTCCTCCCCCAAGAACACATCCACTCCATCTGTTCCTCCTCCAATCATGCTCCTCATATAGGTAGGAATAATATCAGAAAGTATGATCAACATCATAATGAGAGAAATACTAAAGGATTCATATGGTGTTGGAAGGTACCAATAGTATCCCAAGTGGTCATAGCGCAGTCTTCCCCACTACAGCTTCAAACAATAGTATGGAAAATTGTCTCTTGATAGATGGCTAGTTGTGTAAGTCACCACATCTACCAGCAAGTAGTAAATGGTTGAGTGCATCAACTGAGCATACAAGGAGTAACCAAACACTTGCCCCAAATAATATAGTATATGGTTGTCTCAATCATAATAGCTGGCCAAGAATTGTCCATGGAGCCTAAAGAAAAACTTGCCCCCTTGAAGAGCAATGCACAACAAAGAAATGGTAAGAGCATGCAAATATTGTGTGGTACAATCAATAAATGCAAAAATAGAATTCTTACCATGTAATGGAAACAATATGGTGACAAGATCCATAGATGAATCCTCCATAGTGTCATGACATACCCATATGAACAGGAATGAACCACATGCTGCAAGAAAATCCTCCTTCTCATGTCTAGAAATCCAAGTCTAGGAGTACACACTACAATAACCCATGAGTCCATCCACCAATCTACCAATCTTACCTCCTCTATGCCCATCAAGTGCATCAAACATGAAGTGATCCTGGGAACACTCCATCAACAAGCTCATGCTCCAAGGTGACAGCATTGTTGGCCTATACAAATAGGCTCCTACCAACTCATAAATCCATTCTCTGACATGTCCAATGTCAAATACCTCTCCCATAATGTTTCCATCTCCTCCCATTTCAACATCATGCCAAATGTGAGAGCAACTCAGTCCTTGCTCTCTCTCTATCCTCCAGAGCAACAAATGTCTTTGCTGCCCCATCATACCTCCATAATGTAATTCATGTGGTGAAAACATAATGATCATATCACCATCATGCATCCACACTCCTTGCTATCTCATGATGCAAGTACCTTTCCAAGTACTCTTCTCCCACATACCTTGGAAAAAGGTTATGCCTCATGATACCCAAACTCTCTCAAGAGTATCCAACACAGTTTTGCCTCCTGCTGCCCAATATCATAGAGTCTCAAGTAAATCTCTAGCTTATTTCTCTCTATCCACATCCATTTGTCCACCGATGAATGCCTTCTATCTTCCTCGATCTTGGTATTCCTCCAAAAGGGACTACCATCCTCCCATATCAAATTTTTCTCCTTGCATTCCATGGGATGCTAAAATGCAACTCCTTGGAGACCTCCTAGAGAAGATCTCTCACCGATGATCATTTTGAACTCATAAGGATCCAAAGGGGCTGAAAGCAAAGCCTCCTTGCTGCTACCTCTTGACAACGCTATAACCCTCCTCCAGGGTGTTTTGGCTATCTCATGTCTCAAATCCCGGATGAACATTTGGTTCTGCATGAATTTGTTTAGAGAAAAGTTCACTCCATCCTCGAGGTTCATGATTCTCTCCAAAATATCACACCTCAACCTCAAGGGTTGTTTGCAACTCAACAGGGGTCTATGAGAATGACGTTTCATTTGTTCCTTAAACCATTCAAGCTTTCACGGCATAGTGCAATCTTGCTGCTCTTTCATGGAAACAATGCTTGATCCTGGGCCATATAAGGATATATTTCCACCATTCTTAGAAATATTTGCTGCCATAAGAAAAAATGGAAATCTTCCCATACCTTGGTGAGATGTGGGAAATTCTTATAGAGCTACAAAGGCTCCTCCCTCCAATGTAATGGTTGCCTCAGCTGTTGATTAGAAGGTTGCTCTCCCAAGGCTGTGACAGCACTGGTACTTGCCTCTTCCCATGGTGGTGTGAACCTTCTCTCCTCTGATCTCTCTCCATCAAAATTTCTGATTAGCCCTTGAGTGAACTCAAAAAAATAAGTCACTCTTGTGTGGTTTAAGTGATTGCACCACCAAGCATTAGCTTCACCCTCGAGGTGCAATGCTACAACTTCTACTGCCTCCTTCTCTACCATTAGATGAATTAGGAAGAATGCCTCAAGCTTCCTTTTCCAAGCTCTTGCTGTAGTTGACCCATAAAATTTAGACAATAGGAACCTATTGCCTTTGATCTCTCCTTTGCTGCAAGGTCTTCTCTCCTCTCTCAGTTGAATAAACTAAGGAAAATCTAGGGTTTTTTTGATAGCCCTAGGTTGGCACTTATATTCTACCAAATATCCACTTTGGATTTCATGCTTTAAGTGATATCCTTTCTCTTCACCTCCTCTATGAGAATAGGAAGTGCATGCATATTTTTCTGCCTCTTGAAACCTATAGGTTTCACTGCAGCTCTCTCCTCCTTGAAACCCTCTTGGAGTTTCAATGCATTTCTCTTCTTCTTTCTTCTTAGATCTGAAAATGGATGAGAGTAAGCTCATCCTCTCTATAATTTTTTTCTACTCTCATTATTATCTTCTGATTGGATCTGAAATCCACAGGCTGAGCCAAGATGGCAGCTTTGATACCACTGTAATGTTCCAAATTAGGAACAGCTACACTATTGGGAATAAGATGAGTTATTACCAATGTAGAGATTCAGAAAACCATGAGCATGGAAATGAAGAGAAGCTCAATATATGTAAAATAACATCAACCCAGCAGATGAAATAACTTTAGCAAGATTTTAGGCCTATATTCTCCTTCCCGGTGGGGAAATACAGCAATACAGAGCATAAAATTGTTGTCTTCAGAAAATAACGCTATAAAAGTGAGAAATGGGACTTGGATCCCTTATAAGACATGATATAAAACTTTCATGCATAATTATAGGTGAAATAAATCACTCTAGCTCATATAAACAGATCTCCCAAGTCTATGCAACTAAAACAAGCCCAAAACCCCATAGTCTAGCTCATGCAAAAACACTGAAGCAAGGAATGTGTTATTAAAATGAGTTTTTATGCAGAAAATGATGTAAGAAATATGATATTGAACTAATATTAATCAAATAGCAGATAAATGGAGGTTTAACCTCTTTTGCATAAGGATAAAGACACCTGGCAAAGGTTTCTGGACAAATGCATGAATAACAAACAGTACTGTTGAAAATAATGCAGTTACTAAATCTCTATATTAAGCATGGCTGAACATAACATGAGATATAAAAATCATACAAATAAATGGCCCTATGCCTCTTATTAGAACTCCCGGAGGGAAATAAGCACCTCCTCCCCAAATATTTGCATCAAATCAAAGGGTGCAGCTATGCTGTTGCTGCTTCTGCATAAAGGACGACGTTTTCTGAAGGAGACTGCGCTATGGATGAATGTGGATGAATGGCCCCAAGCAAAATACTGAAATGAAGCTCAAATCCTTCTCTCTTGATCCCTTAAGAAAGCTAATCCAAAGAGAGGCTGGAATTCCTGCATAGGAATCCTTGCACTAAGTAGTGCAACAACTCTGGCTAAACAGCTGAAGTGTGCAATTGGTCTCCAAACCAAGAAATCTGAATACATGAATGAATCTCATTTGATGTTATGCCCTCCATTTATCTTTCGTGAGCCTCCTCACCCCAGACCTCACACAATGTTGAGGTGACTTCTTCATGAAGCTTCCTCTTTCAAAACTGTGCTGCCCTAGCTAGCTTCCCTCCTCTTGTGGCTGTGCTATTGACTTTGGTAAACTAAAACTAACCCACCTCCAATGCCTCTTTTCACACTAGGGATCTTCAATCTAGTTTACATATGTGTGTCTTAGGCTGATCCTTGTTCACATTGAACTGGTTTACTTAGGTGATCTCTTCCTCCTCAAGAATACATGTTGTCTTAGTCAAACTTGACTATGTCCTCATCTATTTTTCCTTTGTTCACAAATGTAAGTGTAAAGTTCAGCTCCTGAAGTGATCCCCTTCCTTATTAAGGTGGATATTATTCATATTTTTATTATTCATGGGCTTCCTTACCCATTTATTCCTCTCCTAGGTGAAAGTAGCAAAATCTAATGTTCCAAATTTCTTGTTGCAAAATTGGGAACATTACATGCTCCGTGACCGACCGCGAAGCCCATCGGCGATCGTACATCCCACTTTCCAAGTTCTCGCTTCCATTTTCATTTTTCTTCCGATGGCCAATCCTCCGATAAGATCTGGACCGTCCGTTCCCAAGATATGATGGCTCTCGCATTTCCTTTCTCCACTTTCTATATTGGCCATCACACTTCGCCATCGCATCGGGCTTCCCCCTTTTTCCTTCCACCTTCCTTTTCTCCACCGATGATCATCCCCCGCGATCGCATCCTAGTCGTCGATCATTATCCCAATCCAACGGTCCTCCATCCATCGCACTTGTTTCTCCCATCGACCATCAGCACATCACAATTCCAAATTCCTCCTTCATGGACCCTCTTCTCCGCCGATTTCCAATCCCCCAATTCAATCGCAGTCATCCATTTCTCTTGATCCAATGACCCATATTACTCTTGCACTTTCAACCCTGCCCTTTTCATTCTCCTTCATCGCCGGATCTCAACCGTTGATCTGCATGATCCAATGGCTCCCATTGATCCCCTCCTTTCAAATTTTCCTAATAGCCTTTCGCTACCCGATAAAACTACTGACGTCATTACCGAGTCCCACCTTTCTTCCTCCCGCACATTTTTTTCTCCCTTCACATTTGATCTCAGCCATCGATATCCCAAATCTGACAGTCTAGAACGATTTTCGCATCCATCCTCGCCAAAACTTCCCACCATGCATATTCAACGTGAAATTGGCGATTTTGATAGGACACGTGTCATCCTCCCACTCGTATCGTGTTCATTTAGCCCCAAACTGCTTACCACCTTTATCACGCGCGAATACCATTGGTGGTATTCCCAAAACCTCTTATCATTAATTCTACGCCCATACTTCCTTTCAAACCCTAGTTTCTTCGCCCTTCCACCATAGAATCCACTCCACTGCATCCACCTTCTTTCACACTGCTTATCCACACCTCGCTGATCCCTCTAAAGAAGTTTAACAATATAAATGCAGGTTTTATATAACGAATGGTTTTTTGTTGTAAGTTTCACAGCAGTAATCATAAAATCCATCCCACGGTCAAAGAAAGTGACAAAGGCCGAGGGTGACAATCCTCAAAGGCCTGATCAAAGGCAAAAAGGGACATAAAGGGTTAATTTCCACGTTTTAACCAATTGTTTCATAACCATTGGTTACTCAACAAAACCCTCCAGCACACAAAGAAAGCACCTATCAGCGAACAATAAAATTTAAGGAAGATCAGTAAAGAGAATCAGAAATTAAAGATAAAGGGATTAAGCGCAAAGTGTAAATATAAAAATATTAATCCACGGTTTAAAAGATTAAGACACAGTATAATACCAGAGATGATTCGAAAAGGACTAATTAAGCATTAAAATCACAATTAAAGTTAATATCAGTGTTTAAAGTGACAAATCGGGACAGATCAGCAAAAAGCCGCTTCAAAATGCCAGATCATTGAAGTAATTAATCCCCCAGAAACCAAAAAGTGCCACCTACAGGCTTATTTACTCAAAAGCATACAAATTTAATGAACAGTCAGAGATATTTGTCAAAGATAGCTCAGAAGTTATTGCCAGCCTACCCAAAGGCTTCAAATTCAAAAAATGCAGCCTGAGTTAATGAAAGTTAAAAGTAAAAATCAATTAGCTGAGTTAAATATTAGAAATAATCTCCATAAGGCTTCCCAAAGGTCGAGAAGCATTTACTATGTATTAATTGAACAAATAACCCTTTCTTTCACTCCATCTCCTCATTCTTCTATAAATACCTCACAAGGAGACATTGTTGTTTTTGGTTGAATACTTATTGAATGTAAATAGTTTTTGAGGCTGCCAAAGCTCTGTTAGTAATTGAAGAAAGATAGGCTGAGAAGAGAAGTTTGAAGTTGTAAAGACCCACTATACTTGAAGATTGTAACTGGTTTGAACATCAAATATACAAGTTGATTTATGGGATCCTGGTCTATATCAATGGTGATGTTTTCCTTACTGTAATTGTTGTTTTTCTTATGTTTTCATACTGTCCACTTTTTCTGATAAAGAACAAAAAATTTAGAGTAGGATTTACTGCAAAGTACCCTATTCCCACTGATAAGCTTTATCTTTATGTTTTATTCTAATTGTGCTTTGAGGATAACTCAATAGAGTATAACCAGTGAAGTGTTGGTGAGCCCATGTTTCCTGAGTACAACTTGAGATATTGTCTTTGAAAGTTCTCGAAAATTTTTCTAAGTAAAGTTGAACTAGAGAAGTCTATGATTAGCCCTGTCCTCTAGTTTACCTCCAACAGTTGCTTTGAAATATCCCTTAAGAGTATGCCGAAATCAGGATAGGTTCAAAGTCCTTACTTGATCCTAGGCTACTTTTTATGTTTATCTTAAATTTTTTCCCTTTAGAGTATGCTAAAAGCAGTATAGGTTCAAAGTCCTTACCTGATCTTAGGTTTCCCTTTGTTTTCTCATATGTTTGCTTCTTTCACCACACTTCTTAATGTTCCATACCACAAAATCAATCTAAAGAGATCCTTTGATATAGATGACTTGCCCCATGGACCACTCTTGAAACTTGTTGTGAAATTAAATCCTTTTGTGACTCCATAGCCCAATGGATGTATATTGTCTCTTACCTATCCTATTAGTTGAACCATTATTTCAACCTACTCACACCTTTACCCTTCAATAGAATTCCTTTATTTTGATGATATCCTACCCAACCAAAACCAAAAACAAACAAATCCCTTATGCTTCATAACTAGCCTAATATCATAAACAAAGCATAAAGATATATCCTTTGAAAACACTTATATAGAGAGATACCTCTCTGAATCCAGGAGGGCTATATCCTAGGATTCCAAAGTGGTTCTGATGTAGGCCCTGCAGCGTTTTTTCTTACCAATCTTGCAAACTACGGGACCCTAACACACTGGATGGGAGCTACGACCCCCTCACTGAAGGCTTCAACCCTAAGCACCACCATGGACCTTGTTTCATCACACTGGATCCAACAACTTCAACACAACACAGCTTGTAGGCCTCTTTTCATCATATTTTCAAACTAGACCCACTCCACACATTTAAGCTCAAGGAACATACATAAAACTGAAACTCAAAAGCATATCAAATTATTCTATTAATCATCAATCAACCAACTAGCCACTGATCTTTAATCATAATCAACTAGCAGCATAATCAGTATTCAAACAACCTAGATCTCTATGAAGACATCATTGATAGAAAAAAATAATACAGCAAAACAGATCAGAATTTCCTTCCGCACACTTCAGAAAAACCATAGATTCCATATGCGCTTTTGCTTAAACAAACCTGCATATACACGCACTTTCATATAGACGAACTTGCGTATATATCTGCAAACATTACAGGACTGTGCAACTCTTAAGAATAGATAATCAGCTCAGATCTTATCCTTCACTTCATTAAACATTCGCCAGATCATAGATCTAAAAATTTCATAAACAAATCTAAGGAATACATGGTCATTTCAGGTCTAGAGATCCTGATCCATAATTGTATTCATAGGTGCATTATTATTTTAGATCTATCAATAAATTGTAACCCATTCCATGTAGATATACTTCAGAGTGAAGTATTTATTCAATACCTAGATACATGCACACATTTTCACTATGATCTTCTTCTCCTTATATAGATTTATTCTTTACCAATACCATGAGCCAAAACCACACAAGTGATGATGGTATTATTGGACATAATTAAATAGACAACACAACGTTCAAGACTGTGGGCTAATACCATGGTAATTCCCCCTGGTATCATAATTTTAGAGCGCAAAATGCATACACGACTTTTATTCTTCATACCCGCATGTATACACGACTTCTCTTCATAAAAAATGTGTATATACTAATTCTGAATGTATACGTGGGTTGCATGTATACCAAGTAGCATATACATTGCCTCCATATGTGGGTTTCCATTATCGAACCTGTGTATAAATTGAGAAATATTTCCTGTTTCATTTCTCTGGCACTTACTGGAATTCCTTTCTTTGTCACATCTGAACAGACCTAAAGAAACATCATTTATCCATATTTAACAAATAGGTTTCTTATCAAAATACAACTTCATCAAGTAGGTTGCCATCATGGACAACATATTGCATCATATTGCTGACAATCTCCCCCTTTGGAGTTGATGACAACCATGATGGTGTTTGATCACCACAACAGATACATACATTAATTCTTACATCTTTGTTCAAACACCAAGTTACTCTCTCCCCCTTTGACATCAAGGGCAAAGGTCAGATCAATACCAAATCAAGTTTTCTCTTCCCTTTTAAAAAATAAGAGCTCTGTAGATCTGATGTGCACTGAATTTACCATGCTCCCCTTGAGTTAATGTTGAATCTTTAGATATATTTTTCAATGAAGTACATAACTCTATAACTCAACCGAATATGACCTTTCCTATCACCAAGGACTCATACTTACATCAATGATCCAAGCAAGCGGAATTACATATTTGACTCAACTTCCCAACCAAGTGGGTTAACAAATTTTGACTCAACTACCCAACCTAGTGGGTTTACAAATTTGACCAAGTCCTTACATGACTGAATATAACAATTTTACATAATATATCTCAACATGACCTTCTCATCAAATTATAGATATAAATTTTTATATCCAAGACCAAAATACCTCAAGAGAGAGATCATATTTCAGAACCATCATAATGCCAACAATGCAATATTCACATCAAGGCTAATGCTCCCCCTAAGCTTGAGCATCCTGAACACCTTCACCAACCAATTCATCAAAGAATCCTCATCAAGTAGATAATCAAAACTTAATATCATATCAGCAGATATAACCACCAACATCATATCAAGAAATTTGTTACTGTTAGCAGCATATCAGAAACTATTCTTGAGCCCTCCTCATTATTTTTCTTATCAGAGAAGAACATACACAACTGTTACCATTAGAACTCGCGTGTATAGACGGATTTAGTTCATGAAACCCTCATATAGAAAGTGAAATATAGAAAGTTTCACAATTCCATCTCCTCCTGGAATTATTCATTATGTACCTATCCTCTATTGTCACATTAGATGCACTGTTAGAAATAAACAAAACCATAATTACCAATCCAACCATGGGAATCACCATATATTGCTCCCCCTATGATGATACATTAATGATTCCTATAATGTATCTCACATCACTCTTGCAGTCATTATAAAAAGTAAACTTTAGAATTGGATGACAGCAGTAGGGTCAATATTCCCTACATTGTTGACTGGTGCTTCTTCTTTTTCCAGCTTTTCTTGAAATTTCTTATTGTGTGCTAGAACTTCTCCAATTTCTCATATATGTTCATCATACTTAACCTAGAATCAGTGGCCTTATGCCCAAATGAGTTACAAAAGAAACAAAATCCATGAAAGCATCATTTCTTTCTTGATTTACGCAATTCTTCAATAACCAGAACCCTTTCTTTTGGGAAATTATCATCATCCGTGGTACATGCCATGAGCACTTGCAGATCTTGATCAAAGTCTTATTCTTCCTCATTTGAAAATCCATTATTATCTTCATTTGTATAATAAATCCTTCCTTTTTCAAATTGATTCTATTTATCATGATTTTCTTTATAAGTACATTTAGCAGCATAATGACCAACTCTACCAGAAGAAAAATACTTGAAGGGAATCTTACCTCTGAATCTTGCAGTACCTAGTTGAAGTCTTCTCACAAAGTTTTCTTCTTCTTCTTCTGATATATAACTTGATTCCTTGACAACTTCCTTTTATTTTCCTTTTTCACATTCCTTAAAAGAATCTTCTTTGACTTGTGAAGGACCTCTCTTCTCATTTCAAAAGTAGTCAGGATACCATGTAGTTGAATAACAATAAGATTTTGTAGATCTTGCTTTTCTTCAATATCAGACACTTTTGACTTGAACTTTAGAGTTGGAGATCTCAATATCTTTTCTACTAAAGTTGTGTCCTTTATATATTCACCCATATTCCTCATAGAATTCAAAATCTCATCTAATATTAGGAATAAACTTGCAATACTTTCATCATCACGCATTCTGAAATTTTCATATTGCATTCTAAGAGTTTTAAGTTTGGCACTTTTTACCTTTGCATCACCTTCATAGCTATGAATGATCTTGTCCCATATTTCCTTTTCTGAATTTAGCTACATCACTTTGACAAATTATTTTTCCCACAAACATCCTAATAAAGCATTGTCAACTTTTGCATTGATTTCATATCTCTTCCTTTCTGCTACATATGTAGGAACACTTGCTAGATATTGATAACCTCCTTCCATGATTCCCCATACATCTGCTTCAAGAATTTTCAAATATTCTCTTGTTCGTATCTTCTAGAATAATAGATTACTTCCATTAAATAGTGGTGGCTTGATAGAAAATAATCCTTCATGACTTCCCATTGCGACGAATCTCCTTCAAGCGATCAAGCTTCTTCTGAAGGACCAACTCTGATACCAATTGTTGGGAAAAATACTGAGACGGGGGGTGGGTGAATAAGTATTTATAACTTATTTAAAAATTTTAATTTTCCCTTACTGATTTCTATACGTGACTTTAATGAACCCAACTAGCGTATACACATGGATATATTTAAGCAAACTTGCGTATGACTAGATATATTATTATGCAGATAATTATTTACATAAATTAGTGCATCATTTAGTCATCAATTGTTTAGTAAGAAGTAAGCATGTGTAGTAAGAACATAATAAATCATCACACATAAGAAACACACATGAACACTAGGTTTTAAAGTGGAAACTCAATTCGGGAGAAAACCACCGTTGTTGTCATCTCTATCTTCAATACTTATTATAATGAAAACTGCTTACAATTGTGTACTAGCACAGACTCATACCAGCACGCAGGTACCCACCTGCAAAAGGCTGCAACCTTCTCTCGTTCTCCAGCTACTACTGGAAGGGAGCTCCAACCCCCTAATCTTGCTTACCAGCTACCACTGGAAGGGAGCTACGACCCCCTACTTCTCGTTTACCAGCCACTCTTGGAAGTGAGCTACTACCCCCTGATCATGTTTACCAAAAACCACTAGAAGGGAGCTACGACCCCCTCACTAAAGGCTTCGACCCTCAGCACCACCATGGACCATGTTTCATCAATTTTCACACTGGATCCAACAACTTCAACACAACACAACTTGTAGGCCTCCTTCATTAGATTTTCTGACTGGACCCACTCCACACATTTAAGCTCAAGGAACATACATCAAACTGAAACTCATAACCATATCAAATCATTCTCTTAATCATCAATCAACCAAACAACCACTAAGATTTAATCATAATAAACTAGAAGCATATATTCGGTATTCAAACAACCCATATTTGTTTTAAGACTTCATTGATAGAGAGAAATAATACAGCAGAATGGATTAGAATTTACTTCTACACACTTCGGCAAAACCCTAGATTCTATACGCGCTTTTGCCAAAATGAACCTGTGTATATACGTGCTTTCACAAAGAAGAACTTGCGTATAAATCTGCAAAAATTATAGGATTGTGCAACTCTTCATAATATATAATCAGCTCGGATCTTATCCTTCACTTCAGCAAACATTCGCCATATCACAGATCTAAACATTTCATAAACAAATCTAAGGAATACATGGTCATTTCAGGTCTAGAGATCCTGATCCATAATTGTATTCATAGGTGCATTATTATTTCAGATCTATCAACAAACTGTAACCCATTACATGCAGATATACTTCAGAGTGAATTATTTATTCAATACCCAAACACATGCACACATTTTCACTATGATCTTCTTCTCCTTATATAGATTTAGCCTTTACCAATACCATGAGCCAAAAGCACACAAGTGCTTATGGTATTCTTGGATAGAATAAAATAGACAACACAACGCTTAATATTGTGGTCTAATACCATGGTAATGCCCCTTGGTATCATAATTTTAGAGCACAAAAGGCATACGTGACTTTTCTTCTTCATACTCACGTGTATACACAACTTCTCTTCATAAAAATTGCATATATACTAATTCTGAATGTATATGTGGGTTGCCTATATACCAAGTAGCATATACATTTCCTCCATATGCGGGTTGCCTTCATCAAACCTACGTATACATTGAGAAATGTTTCTTGTTTCATTTTTCTAGCACTTATTGGAATTCCTTTCTATGTCACGTCTGAATAGACCTGAAGAAACATCAATTTTTCACCGTTAACACATAGGTTTCTTATCAAATAAAACTTCTTCAAGTAGGTTTCCATCAACGAAAACATATTGCATCATATTGCCAACATTTTCTTAATCTATTTCTGAGATGTCTAGATCTATGATCTGGCGCATGTTTCCTAAAGTGAATGGTATAATTTGAGTAAGTCTGTTGATCTGAAATTTTATGCAATTCTAAATATTTACAGATCTATACGTTGGTTCGTCATGGTGAAAGCACGTATACACATGAGTTTGTTTCAGCAAAAGTGCATATGGAAGTTAAGGTTTTTATGGAGTTTGCTGAAGAAAATGTCTGATAATTTCTGCTATACTTCTATTGTCTATCAATGAAGTCTTCATGTATATCTCGATTGTTTGAATATTGTATATGATGCTAGTTGATTATGTATAAATATGACTAGTGACTGGGTGATTGAATAATATGGATATTATTTATTGAATAAGGGTTCTGTAAATCTAACAAAGTATGCCTGAATGTCTCTGATTTGTTCCGAGTCTAATCAAATTCCTAAATTTAGTATATAAAGATCTCTACGCAGGTTCATCCACAGGAAAGCACGTATATACGCAAGTTGCAGTAATTAAAGTAGCGTATATATTTGTTTTTATGAATTATCAGTGTTGAAGTTGATCTTCCATGTCAACTCAGAAGTCTGAGTTTATTGTTGTCATCTGGTTACAATGATCTCACTTTTTTGTTTAAATATTGTTTTATGGCTATTGGTGTTGATCTACAAATTATGTTTTGAAGTTGTTGGATCCAGTGTGAAAATTTATGAAATGTGGTTTGTAGTGGTTATGAGGGTTGAAGCCTTTAGTGTGGAAGTTGAAGCTTCCTGCTAGTAGAAGCTGGTGATTAGTTCAGGGGGTTGTAGCTCCCTTCCAGTAGTGCCTATTAAATGAGATCAGGGGGTTGGAGATCCCTTCCAGTATTAGCTGGAGAACGAGAGAAGGTAGCAGCCTTCTACAGGTGGGTGCCTTCCACCTTAAATCTTGTTGTTCATGTGTGATGCCCTTCTGTGATAATTTATTTTTTTATTACTGCACATGTTTACTACTTAAATATCTGATACATAACTGATGAACTTGGCTTAGTAATATTTCTGGAAGGGTGGGCCATTATGCTGCTAAATGTCCCCATAAAGATAATCATGATAAGGGAAAGGATTTAGCAAAAGGTAACAAGAGAAAATTTGTCAATTTAAAAATTTACTATACTCATAAAGATAGTGATGGCTTGTCAAATAGTGAAGAAGGAGAATATGATCAAGATATTAGACTACACATGGCATTTGAAAAATATTCTAGTGAGGCTAAAGATACTTTTCTAGATGCTTTAGAGGAAAATTATTTTCTTGAAGAAATCTCTCAACTCAAAATATTCTTCAAAGAGAATAAAATAGCCATAGATACTCTAAAGAATAAACTCATAGAAAAGGAGAAGCACAATGAGAAATTAGAATGTGAAATAGTAAGTCTAAGAAAATAAATTGATAAAGTAAAAACTTTAATTCTTACATTTGCTAAAGGATCTCAAAACCTTGGATGAAATTATCAAGTTTCAACAGTCTCCTCTTGTGAATACAGGTCTTGGATATATTGGAAAATCTTCTCAGTCAAAAAACTCCTCGGCTACAAGCTAGCTAAATGCATCAAACACCAACCAGCAAATCTTTTTCACTCGACGAAAGAACAAAGACAATGTCCAGGTAAAGAATGATCATTCAAATTCAAGGATAAACAATAATACAAATATCATTCAAAATGTAACCAACACTAGAAGGTTCGATGATCGCAAAAATTTCTTCTTTAATGGAAAATGTTTCTCATGTCATAATTTTGGTCACAAATCTACTCAATGTGTTGCATAAAAAACCATCATGACCAAAGAAGCAAGAAAGAAAAGAAATGAGAAAGGAATAAAGAATAATACTTAAGCAACTCTTCTCCTCTTCAAAACGAAATTGAATGTTCATTTTGCAATAAATTTGGACATGTAGAATCTGGATGCAGGAGCAAACTTCAGCCAAAAGAACAGATATCCACAAGTTTCAAGGTGTGGAGAAAGAAGGACTTACAGTTTTAAAGTTGTGGCATAGAGTTATTTGTAGAAGGAGAAGAAAATCAATGTTACAATGATAGTGGATGTTCAAAACACATGACAGGTGATAAAGATAAACTTATTTCAGACAATGCATTACAAAAGGAAAAGAATGTTACTTTTGGAAATGACTCTCTTGCTATCATTAAGGGTAAAGGATCTGTTTTTATAAAATAAAAGGTTAAAGCTAGCAATGGTATGTATGTTAATGGATTAAAGCATAAATTTTTGAGTGTTAGTCAAATGTGCGATCAAGGAAATGAATTTTTCTTTTGATCAAAGGAGTGTGGGGTTTGTGAAATTGTCACAGGAAAGACCATAATAAAAGGAACAAGAACACTAAGCAATCTGTATGTATTGAAAGGTGGCCAAGATAAATGTTATCTAGGTAAATCTACAAAAAAGTGGTTATGGCACAGAATATTGGGACATTTGATCTTTTCTCAAATAAGCAAATCAAGCAAGATCAATGCAGTTCGTGATCTACCCAACATTACTTTACCAGAAAGTACCATATGCAATTTGTGCCAATTTGGTAAGCAAAATAGGGTTCAATTTAATGTCAAAAAAAGATCAGCAAGTAAGCCTCTTGAACTTATACATATTGATTTATGTGGACCTGTAAGGAAAAATTCACCTCGTGGAGAACAATACTATATCTTATTCATTGATGCCTTTTCTAGAATGTGTTGGATCATTTTATTGAAACATAAAGATGAAGCATTTGAAAAATTTAAGGTCTTCAAATATTTAGTTGAAAATGAATTAGATCTAAAAATCAAATGTCTTAGATCTCACCAAGGAGGAGAATACATATTAGATGAAATCTTTGATTTATCTGAAAAATATGGCATAAAAAGAAAATATTACTTAGCTGGAACTCCGCAACAAAATGGTATGGTAGAAAGAATGAATAGAACAGTTCAACAAATGTCTTGTGCTATTCTTGATGAATCTAGGACTCTTGACACCTTTTGGGTGAAGCTTCTCATACTGTTGTAAATATTCTCAACAAGGATCATGTTCATGTAAATAGTGATAAAACTCCCTATGAACTATGGTATGGTAATATTCCCACTGAGAAGCAATTTAAAGTTTTTGGAAGCAAGTGTTATATAAAAAATAATGACGAAAAATTGGGGAGCAGATGAAGGAATATTTCTTGGTTACTTATAAGTAAAGTATACAATTTCTATAATAATAGACTTTGGAAATTTTTTTAATGTGTTGATGTTGTGATTGATGAATCTCTCACAGCTCCCAAAAGGGAAATAACAACAAATGAGGATGATGATGATGAATGTTTTCCCTCGTCAAATAACAGTAAAATAGAAGGATAACCTTATGAAGCACCAGAAGTAGATACATCAGAAATGGAAAAGGCTTCATCCATGTATGTTCAAAAGAATCACCTAGAATCTAAAATGTTGGGAGAAAAGGAATCAGGGGTACAAACAAGAATAACTCTTGTTGGATATCCCAGTTATCTAGAATCTTTATCCACCATTGAACCAGAAAATGTAAATCAAGCTAGTAAAGATGAATTTTGGATTCAGGCCATGAATGAAGAACTTGATCAAATTGAAAATAATAATACTTGGGAATTGGTTCCAAGATATCATGATAAAAATGTTATTGGAACAAAGTGGATATTCAAAAACAAGTTAAATTAAAATGGAGATGTAATTAGAAACAAAGCTAGACTTGTTTATAAAGGGTATGCTCAACAAGAAGTTATAGAATTTGAAGAAACATTTTCACCAGTAGCCAGACTTAAAGCCATAAGAATGTTTCTTGCATTTTCAATTTTTCAACAATTCAAGATTTATCAAATGGATGTAAAATTTTCTTTCCTTAATGGTGATATGGAAGAAGAATTTTATATAGAACAACCAGAAGGATTCATTCTGGGAAATGATGAAAAACTTGTTTGCAAACTTAAAAAGGCCCTATATGGTCTAAAACAAGCTCCTCAGGGATGGTACTATCGTCTTGAAAAATATCTTCAACAACAAGGTTTCACAAAAGGATCTGCAGACATAAACTTATAAAAAAAGATTGAGAATGATAAATTGTTAATAATTGTTGTTTATGTTGATGACATCATTTTTGGGAGTAATGAAGAATCCATGAGTCAGAAATTTTCTTGTGTTATGTAAAAGGAATTTGAATTTTCTTTACTTGGGGAAATAACATATTTTCTTGGCTTACAAGTGCAACAAGAAAAAGATGGCATCTTTCTCTCACAAGAAAAATATCTCAAACAAATATTGAAGAAGTATGGGATGGAATACTGCAAACCTATGAGAACTCCAATAGTGACCGAATGTAACCTTAGTTCTCATGATGATTCTCCAGTAAACAAACCATATTATAGATCTATGATTGGAAGTCTCCTCTATCTAATAGGGACAAGACCGGATATCATGCATGCAATTGGGATTTTTGGACGATTCTAATCAAGTCCAAAAGAGTCGCATCTTTAGGTCGACAAAAGAATATTCAAATATCTACAAGGAACTCAATATTTTGTTCTATGGTATCCCAAGAATTTTGATCTTACTCTTCATGTGTACACAGATGCGGACTGGGATAGTAATTTCAATGACCGAAAAAGCAATAGTGGTGATGCATTTTATATGGGGCCCCAATTAGTATCCTATTTAAGCAAGAAACAAAGTTCCATAGCCTTATCTACGGCAGAAGCAGAATGTGTGGCTGCTGCGTCATGTTGCAGACAACTTCCTTGCATGATACAAACATTACAATATATTCTTGAATTAAATGTTTTCCTCCCATATCCATCATATGTGATAATACAAGTGCCATCAGTATCTCAAACAATCATGTTATGCATTCCAAAACCAAGCACATTCCTATCAAGTATCACTTTTTACAAAAATTTCTTGGGAAAAAGGTTAAATTGGAGTATGTTCTTTCCAAAGAATGAGTTGCTGACATATTTACTATACCTCCTCCCAGAGAAGCATTTGAATATCTCAGATTAAAGCTGGGAATTGTCTTTGCCTCACTTATCAAATCTGTTTGATTTCAGAAGATTAAATTCGGTATGCAGGTTGCATGAAGCCTAGTCACATATATACGTGAATTTATCTCTATACAGTCACGTATGGATCTTCTGTCATAAAATATATGGATCAATCTTCAGAACATTCTTCTCCATGTTGCTGACATATATGGTTTATCTATGTTTCTTAGGTGTTGATGGGTTCAATCTACGATTCTAGTTTAGGGTTAGCATTAGCCTTGCAGAGAATAATGCATTTTTTCCATTATGCTGGTTGTTGAATTATGATCTCTTTCTTGTGGTCCTTTTGTCTTGGTTATAAGAGTCATATCTAAAATTTGATGTAAGGGTCATGTTAAGACCTATGATGTATTGTCATATTCATTCATGTATGGACTTTTTCAAAATTGTAAACTGACTTCGTTGGGTGCTTGAATCAATAATGTAAACCCAATTAGTTGGGCAATTGATGTTTGTATCTATCCTTGGTGATAGGAAAGGTTATATATTCTTGGAAATATTTTTTGAAGCTTCAACATGTGTTCAGGGGGAATTTGATTTGTATAGTGCAGCGCAAATGATGCAGCCTAAGCTGCGTAAACCCACAAAATACATACCAAATGCAAAGTCTCATGCATATAAACTGATATAAACTTAACATTGATGATACCTCATGCAGAAGATATTCCTCTTTATCCAATTCACATTTACAAACATTATGAAAATACCCACCGTATGACAATTCATATTTATGAATTGAATTTGGTTAAAACCACAAGTGTCAACATATAAATATATTTACCCCACAGCTATTGTTAAAGCATCTTTGCCAATGTTATATCCACTTCCATTTATCTAACGACATTCGCACTTCCAACTTCATGATGTTTAAAGTTTTCATAACTTGCGTAATAGGTGGTTTTTATGTGCTACGTGTTATTCTCCAAACTGTATCGCACGTCCACTTCCTTTACCACTTAATTCTTGTTGGTTGTGTGATATACCATTACCGCTTTTTGAATACCGCTTCTAGGTTCCGTTCTCCCTCTGATTCGAAGTTCCACCACACTTAGTTCCGGAATCAAGAAATCATTGTTTTAGCGATGACACTCGACTTATGGTTCTAACCTCATGCAGGTTTCCATAAATGCGTAGTTATTCTGGTCACATTTCTACTGTGCAATAAATATATCGCTGCTCTTTCCAATATTTGATTGAACCCCAACGCACTCTAGAAAACTTCAACTTATTGAATCCTATGTTGTATGCTTCAAAATCTGATCACAACGTCTTCAATGGACTATCTTAATGCAACCTCTGCTCCCAATGGCGATTTAAAACCCCAACATGAATTTATTCAAAGTACAAGATTTTATTCCCTCAAGGAATCTTCCTATTATACGCAGAGGATATGGATCTCAACGCTGTCCACAAAAAAAATGTTTGAAAGCATTTCCAATCTTCAATCAACCAAGAAGGGTAATTTCGACAAGGAAATACACCCAATTTTATTCAAGTCCTACGAATCAATACGTCCTTTTGCGCCCTGATCATACCCAAATATATATGGGTGGCTACAAATGTATGGAAAACTTTAAAAACCATATCCAAAATCAACATGAAAAACCAAAATTTTACAAAGATTCCAGAATACAAAGATTTCATTAAGTCAACTATGTGCAGAAAGCTTAAACTCGGAATTAAATCTTTCCCTAAATGGTCTAATTACATTGTATGTAGGTGGTCTCAAGGCCCTCAACATTCTCTTTGTATATATATAACCAAATAATTACAAAAATTTCTTCTCTCAGCCCTGATATTCTAATCAATGGCCTTTTCATCTATTCACTAGCCCGTAGGCTTCCAATCCAAACTCTACCTATCTAAATCCTGAATCTCTCTATCTCTATGCCTTGAGGCTTATCATTTTATACAAAAGGTTTTGAAACCAATTTTGGTTTCAGATCCTTTATCTTCTCAACAAAATCCTGAATATCCTCTAAGTCCTCATTTGACTCAACTAATCCCTAAGGATTCTCTCTAATCCACAAAATCATGAAACCAATTCCTAATTTATGATTTACAATTAATTCCCAAATCTTCCAATTCCTAATTCTCTCATGTTCTCCAACATTCAAAAAAATTTACAAAATTCCTCACCATTTAAATCTTATTTTAAAATATCTCTCGTTAAATCACTCAACTCTAAAAAAATTATTTTAATTTTTTACATAGGAATCCAACTTCCTTTAAAACACAAGACCCCCCTATGTCTACTAAATTACAATGAAATTTCTGAGCCAGATGCTCCTGCATCAGACTCCCAAAGTAGAAATTAATCATGGTCTCCTGATCGTGTGCTTCCAACCTTTTTTCTCCTGGATCCCATACTCTGTTTTGTTGATATCCATAAGTTGCATTGTCTTCATCATTCTTCAGCTGCACTTTTCCAGGCTTCCATACTTTATTCTGCATCTTCCCACTAGCTATGCTTTCACAGTGTGTTATTTTATTTGCGTTGCTATTATTGATTTTCTTTCTTGCTATTATCTTCTTCTGAGACACCTTCATCATCAACCTTCTTATGCTTTCAATCTCTATGTCCAAGTTATCTTCTGACTGGTAACCACTCTGCCATTTGTTGCTACTTCCAATTTCTGCTTCAAATATTTTTGTAGATATTGCTCCAAATACTCTTGTAGATATTTCTCTAAATACTCTTGTATATATTTCTCTAAATACTCTTGTAGATATTTTTTCCTCCCTAACTTCCTGAATATATCTTAAGATATCTCGCTCTGAAACATCCCACTTCTGCTCACTACCTACAAATTCACTTTCAAAAAATAAATTATCTTCTGATTCTTTAATTGTAGCAATATAATCCTTTACTTTTCTTTGTATACTAGCAAGCATAACATATTTTGGAAAACTAGTATCTGTTTCTACCTCTTCCACAAATTTATACATTTCCACTTTATTATCTACAATTCCTTTCTCTTGTTCAAATGTTTCCAACAAGAATTTTAGCCATTCCTTTTGTAGTAATTTCATTTCAAACATATCATCAATATGCTGCAATTCAGTTTCAGCATAACCTTCTTCTTCTTCCTTGAGAACCTTCAGTGATTGTCCTTCACCTCCTTGATTGATTTTGGCAATCAATTCAAATTCTTCAAACATTGTATCTTCATCCTTTATCAGAATAGAATTCTGATTCTCCACCACTGTGATAGTTCTAAGGGTCTATCCTACAGTATTTTTTTGGCCAATCAGACAAGCCAAATCCTCCTTGTCATAAAAAATAACAAGTTCCTTCATATGAGACATGGTTGTCTCACCTTCCTTGTATATGCTCTCCTTATTAAGTAACGAATCTCTGGGTTCATTCTACTACAAAAATTCATCTTCATTCAAGACAACTCCAAGAGATGGATTTCCTTCTGCAACACCTATAAACAAAGTCAAATTATCAATTTCAAAATCACAATACCCAATGGTTTCATTTGATGATCCAGTCACCAAATATTCTTCTTACAGTTCTAAGTATCTTTCAGGACTCATAAAATTTTTATTTTCTTCCTTTCCAACTTCCAAGGTTATCTCCATTATGCCAACCACCATGATAGAATGATGATCCTTCACTATGTTTTCAACTAACATAGTTTCCTTTTCATTAGGTTTTCAGACTTTTTCCATTTGTTGTCCTCCCTTACCTGCATAATTAACACATGAATTATCAGTATTAAAAATTCAAGGTTTCAATGCCCCTTCCTCCTCTAGAAACATCTCAGTATGTTGCTTTGATTTTTCATTTAACTCCTTTTTCAGCACAAGAGTATGTTGATTTAAATTCTCAATGAGATTGTTAGCTAGTCTCTCCTCCATATCATCTGTTTCAAGAATGTCTCCCTGCTCTGGTTCACAATAATGAACTTCTTTGATTTGATGAATCATTCTTACATTATTACTCTCTATTTCCTGACTTTCATTCATGACAATTTCTTAGTCTTTCTCTTTCAGCAATTCATCCTGAGTATAGATCCTCTGCTTTTCCAAATCTCTTCTTTGAAGAACTAACTTTCTATATAACTCAACAATTTCAATTGGGGTAGAATTTGGAAAATTTACACAGCTTTCCATAGCTTCACTTTTTTTTTATCAATCATTAGATGGCCCTTCTTCCTCTATTTCAATATTCTGCTGCATATTTCCATGAGACCCCTCTGTCTCCTTTTCTTTCTGAGATCTTGGTATCTCAACATTAATCTGAATAGATTTCAGATTCAACTCCTTCTCCTTAACAAACTTCAAATTTTTTTCATCATCCTGTGATGTACCTGCAATCATACATAAATCATTAGTTTTAAAAACACAATGACTTTTAGTCACGTTTTCTTCCTCAAGCACCAATCTTTCACAATATACTTTCTGGTTTCCAGCAGATCCTATTTGTTGTGACTCGATTCCTTTGAGTCTTTCCTTTTCCAAAAAATAAATATGTATCTGTTCAAGTTATCTGAACTTTTTCATCAGCTTAGTATTCCATTTCTTTTGTAATAGCTTCCATCTAACCCACTTCTTCATTCTCTATCCATGTCTTTGGATTCATTCCCTGTCTCTTGTAGCCATCCCTGTAGTACCTCCAGCTATAATTGCATCACTGCAATATCTCTCTCTTGATCCTCATCACTTATTTTATCTTTGTGACATTCTTTATAACCTCTTCTCTAATGATCCATGGCCATATTCTTAATGAGCTCATTCATGCTTGATTGGCGATCTGCAACATAGCCTTCTCTTGTAGAAATCTCCTTTTTCTACTTAATACCCTATCAAGCTTCCTTTTTGAGCTTGACCTCTTCCTAGGTATTCTTTGGGTTCACTCCCTTGAACCTATTGTTCCTTTGGCTGCCGCACTCAGTCACCTTCCTTATTTCAAAATTCTTTACCAGTTCCTCTATCAGTTCTTCTTAAGGCTTGACCTTTCTTTATTGAGATATTTTATCTTCTCTGCAACCAGAATTTTCAAACCAGATTAAAATAAAACACACTATCTCTCCTTCAATATTTTTGCATGACCTTATTCTCCCATTCGCTAGTATTTTGAATGGACTGTTCTCATTTATTTCTGCAAATGTTTGTTACACTTCAATTCTATGTATCTGCTGCTTATCAGATTTAATATCTGATCTCCTCTTAATTCCTCCATCACACATGCATTCTGTACAATTATAATTTAATAAATTAAAAAAAAAAAAAACTTTACCTTCAAAGGAGCTTTTACCAGCTCTGATACCACTTGATGCAACCTAAGCCGTAAACCCACGAAATACATACCAAATGAAAATTCTCGTGCCTATAAACCGAGATAAACTTAGCAGTGTCAATACCCCATGCAGAAGCTATTCCTCTTTATCCAATTCACATTTACAAACAATATGAAAATACCCACCGTATGACAATTCATATTTATGAATTGACTTTGGTTAAAACCCAAAGTGTCAACATATACATATATTGACCCCACAGATATTGTCAACGCATCTTTGCCGACAATCTATCTACCTCCATTTATCCAATGACACTTTCACCTCAAAATGCACGATGTTTAAAGTTTTTATAACTTGCGTAATAGGTGGTCTTTATGTACCAAGTGTCACTCTCCAAATTGTATCACACATCCACTTCCTTTACCGCTTAATTCTTGCTGCTTGTGTGATATACCATTACCGCTTTTTGAAGACTGCTTCCAAGTTTCGTTCTCCCTCTGATTCGAAGTTCCACAACACTTAGTTCCGGAATCAAGAAATCATTGTTTTAGTGATGACACTCGACTTATGGTTCTAACCTCATGTAGGTTTCCATAAATGCGTAGTTATTCTGGTCACATTTCTAATTTGAAATCAATATATCACTTCTCTTTCCAATATTTGATTGAACCCCAATGCACTCTAGCAAACTTCAACTTATTGAATCCTATGGTGCATGCTTCAAAATTTGATCACAACATATTCAATGGACTATCTTAATGCAAGCTCTACTCCCAATAGTGATTTAAAACCTCAACATGAATTTATTCAAAGTACGAGATTTTCTTCCCTCAAGGAATATTCCTATTATACGCAGAGGATATGGATCTCAATGTTGTCCACAAAAAATTTGTTTGAAAGAATTTCCAATCTTCAATCAATCAAGAAAGGTAATTTCGACAAGGAAATAGACTCAATTTTATTCAAGTTCTAGGAATCAATACATCCTTATACACCCTTCTCAGGCCCAAAAATATATGGGTCGCTACAAACTTATGGAAAAATTTAAAAACAAAATCCACAATCAACACAAAAAACCAAACTTTTACAAAGATGCCAGAATACAATGATTTCATTAAGTCAACTATGTGTAGAAAGCTTAAACTCAAAATTAACTCTGGCCATAAATGGTCTGATTTACATTATATGTAGGTGCTCTCAAGGCCCTGTACATTCTCTCCATATATATATATATATATATAACCAAATAATTACAAAATTTTCTTCTCTCTGGCCTGATATTCTAATCAGTGGCCTTTTCATCTATTCACTGGCCCGTAGGCTTCCAATCCAAAGTATACCTATCTAAATCCCGAATCTCTCTATCTCTATGCCTTGAGGCTTATCATTTTATACAAAAGGTTCTGAAACCAATTTTGGTTTCAGATCCTTTATCTTCTCAACAAAATCCTGAATATCGTCTACGTTCTCATTTGACTCAACTAATCCCTAAGGATCCTCTCTCATCCACAAAATCATGAAACCAATTCCTAATTTAGGATTTTCAATTAATTCCCAAATCTTCCAATTCCTAATTCTCTCATGTTCTCCAACATTCAAGAACATTTACAAAATTCCTCACCAATAAAATCTTATTCTAAAATATCTCTCATTAAATCACTCAACTCTAAACAAATTATTTTAATTTGTTACATAGGAATCCAACTTCCTTTAAAACATAGGACCCCACTATGTCTGCTAAATTACATTGAAATTTCTGAGCCTGATGCTCCTGCATCAGCCGATCTCAACATTATTGTATCGTTTTTCCCTTTTCTCTTGATGTCAAAGGGGGAGAGAAACTTGGTGTTTGAATAATTCTTATGATTGATGTGTCTATTAGGTATCTACAAGTTGCGGTGATCAAACACCATCATGGTTGCCATCAAGTCCAAAGGGGGAGATAGTTGGCATTATGATGTAATATGTTGTTATGTTTTCCTTGATGGAAAACTCTCGATGAGTTTCCTTTTTGATATCAACCTATTTGTTAAAGATGTAAAAATTATGTATCTACAAGTCAATTGAGTTTTGACATAAAAAGGAATTTCAGTCAATGTCAGAGAAATGATAAAGGTAATTTTATACAATGTACACACATTTTTGATGAAGGCAACCCATGTATACTCGCATATTTGATGAAGGCAAATCGTGTATACATCCAGAATTAATATATATGAATTTTTGGTGAAGAGAAGTCGCATATACATGCAGGTATGAAGGAGCCAAGTCGTGTATGTACTAACGCACTCAATTTATGATACCAGGGGTCCTTACCATGGTTTTAGCCCACAGTATTGAGTGTTGTGTCATCTATTTGATTCCATCCAAGAATAACATCAAAAATTGCATGGTTTGGCTCATGGTATTGGGAAAGGCTCAAACTATATAAAGAGAAGAAGATCATAATGAAATAGGTGCAAGTGTATGGGTTTTGATTGAATACTTCACTCTGAAGTATATCTGCATGGAATGGGTTACAGTTTATTAATAGATCTAAAATAATGATGCGCCTATGAATACAACAATGGATCAAGTTCTCTAGACCTAAAATGACTATGTAGTTTCTTGATCTGTTTGTGAGATGTATAGATCTGTGATCTAGCGCATGTTTGCTGAAGTGAAGGGTATAATCTGAGTAATTTTTTTGATCTAAAATTTTACGCATTTTTGAATATTTACATATATATACGCTGGTTCATTACGGTGAAAGCGCATATACACACGGGTTCATTTTAGCAAAATCGCATATGGAAGTTAGGGTTTTCTGGAGTTTTGTGAAGAAAATGTCTGATCATTTCTGATACATTTATGTTGTCTGTCAATGACGTATTTATGTAAATCTGTATCGTTTGAATATTGTATATGCTACTAGTTGATTATGTATAAATATGATCAGTGACTGGGTGATTGAATAAGATGGATGTTGCTGACTGAGCAAGGGTTCTGTAAACCTGACAAAGTATGCCTGAATGTCTCTGATCTGCTTTGAGTCTGATCAGATTCCTAAATTTAGTATTTAAATATCTATACGCAAGTTTGTCCATAGGAAATCTCGTATATACGCAGGTTGCAGTAAGTAAAGTAGCATATATGTTTGGTTTTATGAATGATGAGGGTTGGATTTGATTCTGCATGTCAATTCATAAGTCTGAGTTTATTGATGTGATCTGGTTACAATGATCTCACTATTCTGTTTAAATATTTTTTTATGGCTATTGGTTTTGATATAAAAATTATGTTTTGAAGTTGTTGGATCTAGTGTGAAAATTTACTAAACTTGGTCTTCAGTGGTTCGGAGGGTTGAAGCCTTCAGTGTGGAAGTTGAAGCTTCCTACCAGTAGAAGCTGGTGATCAATTTAGGGGGTTGTATATCCCTTCCAGTAGTGGTTGGTAAATGAGATCAGGGGGTTGGAGCTCCCTTCCAGTAGCAGCTGGGGAACGAGAGACAGTAGCAGCCTTCTGCAGGTGGGTGCCTATGAACTGACATCAGTCTTTATCAGTACAACATTTTAAGTAGTTTTCTATATAAAAAATATTGAAGATAGAGATGACAGTAGCAGTGGTTTTCTCTTGACTTGGGTTTCCACCTTAAATCTTGGTGTTCATGTGTGATGCCCTTGTGTGATGATTTATTATGTTATTACTGCACATGTTTACAGCTTAAATATCTAATGCATAACTGATGAAATGGGCTAAGTAATGTTTTTGAATATCTATCTGAACATTAAGGTATTTGGTTATACGCAAGTTTATTTTGGGATAGCTGCGTACATATGCTAGTTGGGCTAATCAAAGTCATGTATAGAAATCAGTAAAATATCGTGATTCTTGAAAATACTGATTCACCCCCCCCCCCCCCCCCATTATTTTTCCCAACAGATTTAATGAAGAAAATAACAGTGGCTGAAGCATAATCTCGTCCCCTTCATATTCTGGCTTCAACTTTACTAAAACGGGACCAGTCTGCAGCATCAACTTAGAGAATGGTAATGTGCTCCTCTAGAGGTCAAATGAAGGGTGAATAAATGAAGAATCAATTTGAATTTTGACAAGAATATGGAAACAACTAAGCAGGAAATTGAACCTACAAGCACATGCCCGAAGGATGCTTCCATCGTTACCACTCTATTAATTTTAATGTATTCTTTATTCTAGCGAGTTTTGAGTCTCCTACAATGTATACAATACTAAGGAAATTTAGGCCATTTTTTTTAGAAACCAAGCTACTTTGTATTTTTGCCTTGCAACAAGTCTGTTTAAAAATTGTAATGCAGTCAAGCTTGAAACTTTATGAACACTAAAAGGATGTAACACTAGCTGCATTTTTTTTGTAGTCTTATATAATATAAATCTCCATGTTATTTCTATAATTCATAAAATTTAAAAATTTAAAAAAAAAACAAAAAAACCCTTGGGGTTTATTGCATACAATTCTATGCATGAGGAAGAAAAGGGTAGCATAGTAATGTTGTAGTCACCCAAGGGCCAAGTTTGTTGCCTATGCTACAAAGTAGAGCATTGGACTAACCTAGACACAAGTTTGGTTGTTTCTAAAGTGGCATATGCCTACCTCACCTCCCATATGGCATAAATAAATTATTAGATGATGTACAATGATCACATTAACATAATTGCATGGTGTTATGGCTTTTAGTGAGTGTTGATAGTGATTATTACCAAAGTATGACCTAAAAACACTTCACAATTTTCTAATTTGTTAATTGTTCTTCTCATACGGTTATGGGACATAGTCAGCTCATTGAAAATGTCCATCTCCCATGGTCAACTTATGTTACTAGGTGACTCGCTGAGGTAGTGATCCATATCCCCTTCATACATCACACTCTCCACTCTATCACTTCACCTTAATTCGACTCATGAGAAGATGTTGTACCCATTTCATGCTAGCATTCTCAAGGGAAAATTATTAAAAGGTATATGAAAGTATGAAAGTACACCAAAGCCTAATTGAAAGGAAAAGACCAATATTTTCCATAGAATATATAAATGGGAAGATAAGTGAACAACAAAGTTAAATTGAACAAATATTTAGCCACTACCACCTCATGATGAGGCTCCCCCCTAGTCACTAGCTTCTCTAAATAACATTTAAATCTAAATGGGACATGTTCAATGAACTAAACACTTGAATGAATGAAAAAAATAGGGTAGTTAAATAAAGTTGAGGAAAGACAACTCAATGCTCTAAGCTCCCTCTCAAAAGGTTATTGAAAGAGAAGTCCTAACTGTAGACATATAGAGATGAAAAAATGAAATACGTATGCATCAATTGAATTTGAGGGTCATTCCATGAAGGATCCTCCTTTCATTCCCAACCCATAATTAGTTACTATAAAGCATAAATTTTTCTAACCAATTTTGAAACACATCTTGTCCTACGAACTTATTATTGCTTATAAATTAATCTTTATTATGTTGTGTCGGGACGAATTATTAGGATTGAATCACCCAAAAACTCATGAAGAGGGTCCATACCACCATTCAAAATGAAGATATTAATGTTCCATTACATTAAATAATTCCACATCCACCATCTACCTTATACACATCAGCTCAATTCAACAATTATTGGAGGAGACTATTTAAAGACATTATGTTGAAGTTTAAGATTTTTATTAACCTCCAGTTGAACATAGGATAGTCGAATCGATGATTTAGGGAAGAGAACACTTTTGTGCCCCTTTGATTTGTAATAAAAACCCTTTAAGGGAATTTTTTATTATCACATTGTAAAAATTCCCCTCACTAAGAATTTTGAGAGTGGTATATACGCTTCGTAATTCAGCTCATGGTTTTAAACAAGTGTTTTTGAGTGCCAGTGGTTTCGAGCACACTTATTGTAACTCATTGTAAAAAATGAGAACTCCATTATATATAAGAAGCAATATAATAATTTTCAATATATTGAATAATAATGAAGAACATATCTAAGTAATTTTTTGAAAAATTCTTGTGTTCTTTGTGGTTTCTAGTATCATTCAAGAGCTAGTATAGGTTTAATCTACCAGGTTGAGGACAGAGATTAAACACAAGGTGGAGAAGGGCATTGGATCTACCCAAATGACATCCATGTTGAGGTCTCCGTTTGATTCTCTTTTGCCCATAAAAGGTAATATGTTTTGACCCGAATTTCACTATAAAATCAACACCAGATTCACCCCACACATGTCAGATATGACCAGCCAGTTAGGGTTCGCTTTGCCCATTTGGTTGGGTCCATTGGCCGATTAAATACCACATCCATTCCAATGGGCCAATTTGACAGCTTCTGATTTTTGAAAACTATCTCTGAGACACCTTCCTATCAACCTAGAAGTGGGAGGCAAGCCCACCAAGGTGATAGTTGATGGCTTGCCTAGAAGTTACATGTTGGCTCTTGCTAGTAGGAATAGGTTTTCCCTTCACCAAAAGGTTGAGAAACAAAACTATTCACAAAAGGAAATTTTTACCAGCAACATTTTTCACAAAATTAAAATGCAACTCATTCCTTTTCATTCCAAATTGACTAATACAAAACAAATAGACTTATTTTAGCCATAAAAGAGGCATAAAACTAACACGGGGAGGTATAGATACACTAACAAACACTTCAACTGGACAAAATTTTTAGGCATGAAGTGTATTTCCATGAATATAACCCAATATTGATCTAAAACTGACCTGAAAGCATGATGTTCGATGAGAAAAGTTGGCACAACCAAATACAATGCAAATCCAATCAAATACATGAGTCAGACCTTTAGATATTCCTTGATTTGATCCATTTGTCAATTTTAATTTCCCTACCTTGGGCTAAACCTCCAGTTGGCTTATTACTATGATCCATAAAAAGTGATTATTACCAACATAAACTCCAAACACCATAATTTCCTTAACTATGTACAATTTGTAGGAAGATGAAACGATTGTCTCAGGTAGAAAGATGCATAAGCATACAATGATAGAAATGATGCACATCAACTGGAAACTAAACTAATTCCATCAAATTTATCATTCTATAAAGTCCATGGAGATTGGAAGCTATGCCTACAAATAATATTCCATTTTAAAACTATCACCGTGCCTACAAGACCTTTCCCTGCCAATGTATTTCCATGGCCATGTAGTTCATCTAAATCACAATTTCCTTGTGTAAAAAAAATATTTGAATTGACCAAAACCTTTCGAACAAACAATGTAAATTTTTCACTCAGGGTAATGAAATTGTCATACTCCATCTTCTGGTGGATGAACCATAATTTTCTATATGATGAGGGAAAGGAAAAGAAAAAGAAAAAGAAAAATGCTAACCTAAACTTAAGGAAAAGGTGACATCCATCCACTAATACTACCTTCTCACCAATTTAATCCATTACCTTTTGGGTTTCTTCCTTCAACAATGTTCAACATAATTACTTAGATGATTTCTTAAGAAAACACATGTCTCTTTCATAGAACTACAAGCCACTTATACTAAAAAATTAAAAAATGGATGAGCCACTTACAGTAGAAGGAAAATCAACAAAAGAAAATCCACAGGATAAGTCTTTGTTTCTTTCATTAGGGGAATTTTGAGGTATAAAATGGGCCTCCTAAGGAAATTATAAAATAATAGTAAAAATAATAAAATAATATTAGATTACATCATCAAATTTTAGAGGGAAAAAAGAAAAAAACTATTTTGTCAACTCATATTTTCAACTTATCTCCCTATGGGTTTACTCAAATTTTGAGCGGGAACACTAGTTAGATACATAATTTGATTCCTAATCCAATAATTACCCATGTTTCATACTTTATATGCACTCTGCTACATGAAAAATCAGAAATACATGAAAATTTTACATTTTTTCATGTATTTCTCCTTTTTCGTGTAGTAGGGTCCATCAAAAGTATGTAATATGGGTACTGCATGGGTGAGGAATTAAATTTTGCATCCAATGAGTACTCCCACTTGAAATTTGAGTAAAAAATTAGGGAGATAAGTTGAGAATACAAGTTGAAAAGTAGTTTTATTATTTTTTTATTTTTTTATCTTTTTACTTTTTTATCCCAAAAATGGTGAATCATCCCCAATGGTTGACATCATCATCTTGAATCGTATTGGTTCTTATAAAGTTTTTTTTTGTTGTATAATTTTATTAGGAGGCCCATTATATACCTCAAAATTTATCTAATGCTTTGATGACACGCATATGGGTCGGGTCTCATGTTGCATTTATATATATATATATATATATATATATATATATATATATATATATATATATATATATATATATATATATATATAACATATTGTATTAACCTTACTTCTTGTACTTGGTGATGAACTTTAAAAATAAAAGGATGAAGCTGGAATCATTACCATAGCCTAATATAAATCATCTTCTATGGTTTTTGGGGATATTCCCTTAACTACAAGAGTCACAGATGGCACCTGAATGTATAAATTTATCAATGTATAGAATTTAGGATTCAAGCATAGGATATTGATAACCAAAGAAAACATTTCTATAAGAAAAATCATTTCCATTTTTAATCAAATAATTATCATATGATTGGAAGTTACCACATGTATGTCCTCTTTATTATACTTATCATAAATTTCCCTCCACTTCTCATTCTTGGTCTTTGTATGAACATCTTTATAATTCCCTCCCTTCTGGATTTCCCATGGTTATGCCCTATAGGTGATTGTGACCTTGAATGATAATGATTGTTGATGGATTGAGAATGGTCATGATACCTTCTTACCATTTTTTTCATTAATGATAGTCCTGCCCCACTTTTCATGGTCACTCACATGTTTGTGTTGAACATTTATTTTTTTATCATTTCCAAAATAATGGTTAAAATTATGGTAATGAAACTTGTCATCCCTTTCAAATTTTTCCTTTCGATTTGGTTTTTAAAAGTGTGATCTATGATCAAAACTATCCTTATCCAAATACTCCATATTATTTTCACCAAATTGTCCAATACTCTCAAAATCATACCCTTGAATATGATTGATCAGGTGCTCAAAATTATGCTAAAAAATCAAAGCTTTTTGGATTGGTGTGGAACCTAAACGGCCGCGTAGATCTCATCGTTACGAATTCGATGCAACTCGTTTCGCAGAAAACTGACATCGTATACTCCCGGAAACGCATTATGTCCACTTTGTCAAGCATACATTTTTTTTTTTTTTAATGTGAAGATAACCCAATCAGTAATCTGTACAACTAACTGGGAATGCCTACATGGTAGGTTGACCGATCAATTATTTTTTCTCCTTCGATGAATCATGGAGTGCTAAGTGGCATAGTTTGACATGTTTATGTTGGAAGAATTTGATTGGCTTATTTTGGGTCAACTACGTGCTAACATGTGCCCCAACCAAAGGCCGCCACGTGGCAGCACATGGGGCCAAAAAAAATTGTTTAGTGTCGAGCGAAGCCCCGCGGAGTCAAACTCCCGAACTCTACGCAACAACCACCAACATTTACCACTACACCACACAACAGTACTTAACAATATAAGGTTGCAGCTTTAATTTATTCTGTAATTGCCAAAGGTATGGGGGAGGGGACCAAGGTATAGCCCCAGTCCTGGTCATTGCCACCGGCGAGACATTATGCATGAGGCTAGCCTCTATCCCCCACAAATTATGCTAATGGTTAATGCAGAGGAGTGGCCACATGTCAACGGTTAGTAGAACTGTCGGCAGCCTTTATTAAAAAACGTTTTTGTGCCATAGCCCATAGAGGGAAATTTAAGGAGGTGAAAATTTCACCTGTAAAACAAGAAATTTGTCACCCAGTTAGCGTGGAAAAAGGGAGAAATTGTATGATGATGCTGGCCCTAGAGGAAATTGTGGAGCGGTTAGTGGAGAAACTTGTGGAGATTATAACTTCTCGAGTTTTGGGATAAATTATATGAAAATGTAGGCTAGACAAGAATTTTTGGGCATTATAGAGTTGATGGAATAGGTTTTAGAGTTGTTTGAGAAATTTAAACTCATGTAATCACACTTTTGAGCATAATATAAGAGGTCCAAGCCATTGGAAGCTGGACCAAGGAGACGTAGCACAGGCAAGGTGAGCTCCATCATATTGTGTTGTGTGACTGTTTATGGTGATGTTTATGTCTGATAGATGTTGTTGTTAGGTTTTTTATTTATGTTGATTTACTCATGAAATTCATATAAAATAACATAAAAAATCATGTTAAATTTGCAATTAACCTCATCATCCTCAAGCACTTTACTCAAATTCTGAATTGGATCTTAGCACATCAAAACTAATATTCCCATTCATATCAAGTTGGTATCGAGCTTAGTTTTTCTTGTGCAAGGAAGATTACTTTGTTTTGCAAGTGTTTAAATGCTTACAAGGTTGAAGCTCAAGAGAGGAGAATGCAAGCTTGTGGGTGCAAGTTCTCAAATTGGATCAAGGAGAAGGAGGGCAGAGTTGCCGCAATATCCACCACAATTTTCACCTCCTATTGTACACAAGGCTTCAATAAGAATGTCACATGGAGGAGAGCCTACAAGTATGTCAGAGGATGTGAAGGATTTTAGGAAGGCTTTATTTGACATGGAAAAAATTGTGAAATTCCTTTATGAAGAGAGGAACACGGGACTGCAGGGTGAAAGCTCTAGACCTCCAAGAGGAGAGTGTTCTACAGGAGGAGGAGGTAGTGATAATTTTGATAAAACACCATATTCTCCACCATAATTGATCTGAAATAGGTGGCTGACTTGTTTTTTATGTTTGAGCACCTTCTATTCCATTTAAACAACTTAAGGATCATGCTCATACATCTAATTGTGCAACTGAATTCTTGTGTCAATTTTATGTGTTCTTTTAATTGCTTTATGTGTGAGAAATTTAATAATTATTTAAGTTGATTAAAAGCATGAACAACAAACATAATTTGCAGAAAAATAGCCAGCAACTCACAACAACAAAATAATAAAGGATTTCACCCTCAACACTTGGGCTGCGTCTCCTTCATCCTCCATCAATGGACTAGGCTCTCTAGGATTAAAATGGTAAAATTGTTTTACAAGTTTATGCTCAACTCCATTGGTTTTATAGACTGTACCAATGGGTTTAGAATTCCAGAATACCCTAGATTGATTGTTCAAACACTAGAAATGGACCATGGCTCCCTTGGGCATGACCTCTTCTATTAGTGGCCTTGAGCTTCCATGACCTATACTGTGGTAAAAACACCCTTAGGATTCCTCATATTCTCCTAAATCCTATATCACTGTCACCAGCACATGTCAATCATCCAAAATGCATTTTTCATTCACTCAGAATTTCCTTTGGCTCCTCTGGCTATGGCATCCCTTGTTAGTGGCCCTAGGCTCCTTAGAACTTCCCTGTAGAAAATTCAAACTTAGAAGTCTCCAAATTCTTCTGTAAGCTACACCATTGGCTTCAAAAGGTCCAATACAGTCAAAATTGACTATTCATTTTCAAAATTTGGCTGATTAATGCTCAAGATAGAGCACAATAAATTTTTCCACAATTTTCTCCACCAATTTTGGGGAGACTGCCAGTTAAAAATCCAAAAATAGAAAAGCTGCCAGTTTTGGTGCGCTCCATAAAAATCTACCAGATTAAACACAAGTTAATTAGTGGTATTTGTGTTAAGCGCTCTCAGCGCTAATGGAAAATTAATCGTGGCTTAACCACGTTTAAGTGTTAATTAAGTAGGTTTTAAATTTCCATCATTTGGTTCATTGTAGCACTTGGTTCTCAGCATAAGGATGCATGGGAGGGGGCTAGCCCCCTCCAGACCCCCAACCATCAACGCAATAAACTTTAAATCAAGGTGAGTCGCTATAATTTTCAAGGTACATAAGAGGGGCGTATTGGTAGAACACAACGTTTTTGGGGTGGAGTTCTGGGGTTCAAACCCTGACCCCACTCCCATTACCACTGATTGGGCTGCCACATCATCCATGTACATGTTCCGCCTATTATTTACCTGTTTTGGAAAGTGAACAATAGACCATAACTTACGCATACGAACTCGGATTTTGATGAAACAAGTTATGCTAGAATTCTAGCGACAAACTCTATCCGACCATTTAGGTGTAAAACAATTTTCAGAACTTTAAATATTTAGCTAATTTTAGGCATTGATCCAAATTCTAATCAATCATCATCCTTTTCCACAACAACTCTTATACAATAGGCTAGTGTAGAAAGTCCCTCGGAAAAGGAAGATGGCCAAGTATGAACCTTTTTCACACATGATGATGAGGATGAGGTTCTATTAGCACCAAATTCCAAAGATCTGAAAGAAGAAAGACAAAGAGTCCAATAGGACACCTCAAGAATCAAGAAATAGTTTAGGAGCATCTTTTTCCCTCAGTCAAAAGATGAGTAAAATGTTAAGCATTTACATGCAGTTTCTTTACATGAAAAGGTTGATTTAAGCTCTTTTACAACCTTTGAAAAGTGTAGCAAAGGCATAGGAACAAAGCTCTTGTCCAAGATGGGTTTCAAGGGAGGAGGCCTTGGAGTGAACAATCAGGGAATTATCCATCCAATTGAGGCAAAGAAGAGACCTCAATATAAAGGTTTAGGCTATCTCAAAAAGGAATAATGGTCTTCCAGCGATAGCTCTTGGGTATCTTGTTATTTTTGTCATAAGAGAGGACATGAGAAGGAAAAATTTTGGGATTTTCTTCTGGAATTGGTACCATCTTAGTTTCTAAAGAAAAAGGAGGACATTAAGTGAAAAAAATCTCCAAAGAGAGATGAGAAAGTTGAAGAAGAGACTAAGACAATTTATTCTTTCCATTCAAGTTCCCCGCGTAAAAAGCATAAGCCAAAGGGCAACCATGAGAGGTATAAGAAACCTGGTCATTCAAAGGCTTTTTATGCTGAAAAACCACATGATGATTTGAATAACATGTTGTGGAATATTTTTCCATGCACTTTATTTCATGCACCTAACCATTGTGTAGCTAACTTCCACAAAAGGAAAGCATTAGTCAAGAAGATGAATAAGTCAATTCGAATTGAGACCAAGAAGGTAATTCTAATCCAATTTTAAAGACATTTGTTCCAACAGAGGCTCACAAAATTTTTTTCAATCATTGTAATATCAGTGGGAATTTGGTCAAGAAGTGTTGGAAATTTCATCCGCAGCTTCATCCTAACAAGGGAAAGAAATTCATGCAAGCACCTGAAGAGGAAGCGACAAAGGAAAAAGTGGCACAAGTTGTGACCATCCATGAAGCGACTCAAGAAGGAAAACAAGTTCAAGTAGAGGGTTCATTCACCTGGTTGGGTAAGAAATGGACAGACTACTTGTCCAGTTGAATTCATAAATATTTTTAAAGCACTTGTTGCATATCCCCACAGTTGGGCATTTTGAAAAAGTGATATTTGTGAATAAATCACTTATATGAAATAGTGATTTCTTTCGCATTTTTATGCTATTTTGGCTTGATGGTGAGTCGTTTTGTATGGGGATTTGGGAGTCAAATTTATTCCATATTGTAAAATTCATGTATATTTGTGGACATTTTAGTAAGCATCATAAACTTTGGGGTGAGTAGTTGCAGCATATTCAATATGTTACAAATTTTTCAAGCACTCATTTACACAAGTATTTACCATGTGAAGCTTGTTTGGGTTATTTTCCAAAGACTTTTTGGATTTTATGCTTGGTAAATATTTTGCACCAAGAATGTTCTCTTTTTGACATTGGCATACATCAGATGTCAAAAATGAAAAGTGCATAAATACAAAACGAAATCCAAAATTTGTTGAACAATGGAATCACTTGACCATATCTTCCGCCATGTAGTGCACCTATTTTTGGTGCCCAAGAAGAATGGAAAGAATTTTATTGTGAGGCACAAAAGGAGTGGCTTTCATCAAAGAAGATTTTTTGAAGGAGGTATGTGAAAGATTAATTTTAACATAAAATAAAGTTTTTTTGAATGGCTTACTTTATGTTTTATGTTCGTTTTCCATACTCCTACTACTTTCATGCATATGAAGAATGACGAAATGGAACCATTTCTAGATGTGATAGACCACTTGTATGACATCGTCATTTTTAGAAAATTTCATTATGAACATGTCATGTACGAGAGAAAAATACTTAATGTCACAAGGCATGATCATTTTTTGTTGAAGGTGTCAAAGTATAACTTGGGTAAAAATTCTTTGATGTACTTGGGCTATAATGTTGGAGGAGGTAAGTTGAAGGTAGGCCTTTCCAAGTTTGACACCATTGTGGATTGGTCAATGCCCAAGATGGTCATCTCGATAAGAGGTTTTTTTGGGAGAAACCCAATGTTGGAGAAAAATTTGTGTTAATATTTAATTTATTGTAGCTCCTTGGCATGCATTGACATGTGTCCAAAAGGTCTTCCAGTGGGGAGGCAAACAACAAGAGGCATGTGATGCTTCGAATCAAAATATCATTTCAGCTCTTTTATTTTCTCTTTTAAACTTGAAAAGATCATTTGAATTTCAAGTTGATGCAAGTGACTTTTCCATTTCATTTCATTTAGAAAAATTTAATGGTGCAATGACTGAGTTGCAGCAAATAAGGCACTTTCATTTAATGGGTGTTTGTCAAAAATTCCACTTGGTAAAAAGGTATAAGAGAATTATAAGTGACAAGTTTGTTGATATGCATTCTATGCTTGTTATTTGTGTAACTATTGTACTCAAGCATCATTTTGTTTTACATGAAAGTTATGTTCAGCAATATGCATACTTTCAAGATGTACATTCAAGCTTGAGTCAAGTAAACCAAGTAGTGGAATTTGTTTACCATTTGCATCATAACTTGTTGTGTCATATTGGGAAGAATGATGTTGCTTTTGATGGAGACATGGAAAAACCCAAGAATTACATTGAAAAGTTTCAAAATGGTACATGGAAATGGTGAAAACACTTGGTCAAAGGTCAACACAAGTACAAGGCAAGACAAGCTAAAAATCGCCATGTCGACAATGTTCGAGGTGAGAAAGTTTTCAAGTTATTAAAGTTTCCTTCGATTGACGACTGAGGTGGGAACAAGTTTGTTTCTTCAAGGAAAAATTGTTGTTCTGAAAATTCTAGGAAATTGCAACATGATGGTGTCTACAATAGCAAGACAGGGTCTTCAGAACCAAGGAAAAAGATCAGTTTTCATGAAAATCTCAAATTGTTGAATTCAGGAAAATTCTAGTATATTGAGAATGGAAGGGTGAGGTGGTTGTACCCTCATCCACATGTTCAGTAATTAAAGAGCTTCTAGTGGGGAGGCGTGATCAGGTGCTCAAAATTATGCTCAAAAATAAAAGTTGTTGGAACGGTGTGGAACCTAAATGACCACTTAGATCTCATCGTTTTGAATCCGTCGCAGCTCGTTTCATGGAAAACTGATACTGTATGCTCCCAAAAATCAATTATGTCCACTTTGTCAAGGAGGCAATTTTTTTTAAACAAATGTGTAGACAACCCAGTTAGAAGTCCATACAGCTGACTCAACATGCCTATGTGGGAGGTTGATCGGTCAATTCTTTGTTCTCCTCCGGTGAATCATGGAGTGGCAAGTGGCACAGTTTGACAGGTTCATGTTGGCAGAATTTTATTGGTGTATTTTGGGCCAACCATGTGCAGACACGTGGCCCAACCCGGGGCTGCCACGTGGAAGCATGTGGGGCCACAAAATTTTGGTTAGGGTCAAGCAGAGCCTTGGAGAGTGGAACTACCGACCTCTACGCAACAAGCACCAATGTTTACCACTACACCACATGACAGGACTTAACCATATAAGTATACGACTTTAATTTATTATGTAACCTCCAAAGGTTTGGGGGAGGGGGGTGGGGTCTAGCCCCAACCCTGGCCATCGCCACCGATAGGACCTCAGGTGGGAGGCTAGCCTCGAGCCCCCATAAATTATGCTGACAATTAATTTGGAGGAGCGGCCACATGTCGATGGTTAGCAGAACCGTTAGCGAGATTTATTAAAAAACATTTTTCCGCCATAGCCCATAGAGGTAAATTTAAGGAGGAAAATTTTTTTCTCAGAAAACAAGAAATTTTTCACCCAGTTAGTGTAGAAGAAGGGTGAAATTGTAGGATGATGCCAATCCTACAAAAAATTGTGGAGCAGTTAGTGGAAAAAGTAGGGGAGATCAGAACTTCTCCTGTTTTTGGCCAAATTCAATGCAAAAAGAGGCTAGACAGGAATTTTTCGGAATTCTGGAGTTGATGGAATAGGTTTCAAAGTTGTTTGAGAATTGTAAACATATGTAATCACACTTTTGAGAATAATAGAAGAGGGCCAAGCCATTGGAAGTTGGACCAAGGATATGTAGCCCAAGCAGGGTGAAATCCTTGATCATATTGTGTTGTGTGATTGTTTATGGTGATGTTTATGTTTGGTAGATGTTGTTATTCAGTGTTTTATTTATGTTAATTTTCTCATGAAATTCATATAAAAATTCTTATAAACTCATGTTAAACTTTAAATTAACCTCACCATCCTCAAGCACTTTTGTTAGTATGAATTCTTTGTCGAAGTGTATGAAAAAGAACCACTTTAAATACGCATAACTAATAGCCCTAACAACAATAGAGGCTGCAAAACATCTTCAAATCTGCAATTAGTAGTTAAAATGCTGCAACAAACAGATCTATAAATGGAAAGACATTAAGCAGAAAAGTAAAGAGTTTGCTCCATGCATCCAACAGACAAGACAAGAACACGATTTTTTGAATGAATTTTTATATTACAGGGCACCTGGGAGGAAACAAGAAGGTGTATCCAGATCTTCTCAATGGGATGGGTTCTTTGTAGTCCTCAGCACTTCAGATCTAAGCTTTCTCTCTCTTGTAGATGTAGAAAACCCAATGCAGAAAGTAGAGCTCAATGGGAGCAAATGGTAGAAAAATGAGACCAAGTGTATAGATCCAGAGTGATCTAATAGGCAACAAAAGGCGAAGAATGATGGGGAAAACCCTCCTATTTATAACAAAATATTGGGTCCTTCTAGATCTTGGTGCATGATTAAAATAATGTTAATCACATCTAGATCCACCTCTATGGAATATTTTATTATTATTTGTTGGAGGGAAAGGGTGTTTGACTTGGGCCAAATCCCTTGATTAGTGAAAAATAAATAAATAAATGATTTATTTATCTTTTTAAGGAAGTGGTTGGGATATAATCAAATAAATAATGATTTATTTGATTAATGGTGGTTGATTTGGTCATATTTAACAAGGAATATTATTTAAATAATTATTCCTAGAAAATAATAAGATAACTATGGGTTTATTTCATTAATTTCTTTGTTTTTGGGTTAAACATGACTGGGAATAATAATTAAATTATGGTTTAATTAATTATTCCTTTTGGGGTTTCCTAATTAACATAGTGAAAGCAGTTTTACTTGGGGTAAAACCGGTCTTACATGGTGCACTTGGGTCCATCTAATGATGAAAGGTTAGATGACCAAAAAATGGTGTAACAGATTGCCCCCCAGCATGCGAGTGTCAGGAGCAAATCGTATGACCGAAGTACGTTGTAAGAAGACAAGCACTAGACAACAAAAAGGGTATGTCAGAGAGAGAAATATGAGGTAGATAGTGTGCTGGAGGACTAGACCCTGAGGAGACGAGACTCGCAGGTGCAACAAGTCTCTTTTTATGAGAGGGTACCTGTGCTGAAGGCGGCGGGGGAGGCATTCCTATGCCCGCCGTGACAAAGTACAAAAGAATAGTGTGTCCAGTAAACAAGGGACCGAACCATAGAGTACAGCTGGCATAATCAAGGGCCAGATAAAAATATAATGAAGAGTCTCACATACATGTTGTGCCTGGGATAACAGCCAGGACTAGTACAATAATATCTGGGTACATGAGATAAATACAACCCAAATGCCCCCTGTAAATGGGGAAGGGCTCACAAAATCTGACTGATACATGCAAATCATAGAGGTGCTACAAGTGGCTAAGGCCAACATCATCAAAATCTGGAGCGGCATCAAAGGCTGCAATGAAGAGGTCATCCGGGCATGTGGGGGGCTACCTGCAGGGCCACCCCCTCATGAGGGCTGAGACATCTCACACACGCCCGGAAATCATCAAGAGCTGCTGCTGGGTCACTGGACTGTCCAGTATACGAATCTCGATCATGCTGAAAGGAGCTGGAGAAGCAATCAAGTCAAAGGGAAGTGAGAGATCCCCCTGCCTGATCCGAGGCACCGAACAAGAATGGAAGCTGGAACCAAGGTACACCGCCCTCTAGACCTTGCTTCTGGAATAAATGCGCTGATGTCGACAGAAGGAAGTCCGCCGTAGGTGAGGCAATAAGAGATCCTCAACTAAGGCACGAGAGAAGAACAATAGAGCGACAGACAGACTGACACCAATGATGATAGTGGAAAGGGGAAGGATGGAGTGGCGAATGGACGACTTCCCTTGTTAGAGCATAAAGGGCATGAATGACATGGTAGCGACTGACACAATATCGAAAGGGACAGGGGACAGTGGGACTGAAGGTCATGATATGCGACACAAGGGAGGAACCAAGCAAAGAAGGATGGAGGGCTATGGTGGGGTGCAAAAGGACGCAGGATAGACTCCATGAATGCAATGATGACTCGACTTGGATGCTCTAAACAAGGGCGACTGTAGAGTGCTGCCACACAGTAAAGGCCCCAATGGGGGGTCATAGAAACATGAGTACAAAGTGGGCACTCATGACGAAAATCAACACAAACATGGAAAAGTAAGGGGGCGATGTGGTGCCCCAATTACAAGTGTCGTAAGTGAGGAAATTCGATTTTGAGGAGCGGTGAAGTGACCCTTCGTGGAAAAAATGTGTCCGGGTGAAGTATCAAATCACCAAAAACTAAGTAAAACCCATTTGAGAGCTCGGTGAGATCTATCCAGCGGTGCTGACGGTTCGGCGAACGGGGCTATGGTGTGGTCGCAGCAGTCGAAAGAAGAAACAGGGGTTCTCTTTTAATGAGGCGGTTTTCCCTCCAAAATCATTCATTTGCTATTGTTGCTGTGGTGAATGTGGAGAGGAGAGAAGGCCCTAAATCTTGCGGCGAACGTAGCTGACAAACCGATCGTTGGATTCGAGATCTGTCAGTTGGAGGCGAGAGGCCTAACCTTGCTCTTGCATTTTGATGGATTACATTTGTAGCTTTAGTGGCCGAGTCTTATAACTCCTCCTCTCTACGCCGGTCGCACTTTGGGGCAAAGTGCGACCTGTGACGCAGTTTTAGGGCAAAAGTGCGAATTGTCCAGAATTGCGTAAAATCGCGAATTCGGGAGAGGAGGGGGCTCGGTGTTGTTCGATGGCCGGGAGTGGGTTGTGGTGTGGTTATGGTTTTCCCGATTTGTACCCCGACAAAAAGAAATGTGTTTGTGCAGTATGGCAGAGTTGCGTCAATCGGAGAGAGAGGATCCTGCAAACACTTCGGGCACAGAGATCCAGGCGGATCAGGGCGTCCGTCGTGTATTGGCCAGATTTGGGGTTCTCAAGTTTGTGGAGAACCCGTTGATGAGAGCAGGGGAACCATTACTGGCCCGGATTATCAGTTACTGGGATCCAGATCAGGAGATATTTGTAGTGCAGGGGCACAGGATCGAACTGACGGTCTAGGATGTGTACTTCCTGACCGGCCTCCCACCATTGGGGATAGTGGGAGACACGCAGCCAGTGTTGCCGCGGGGGCGGCATATCATGGAGTTTGTGGAACGCCATTGTCGACCGGGGCTCCAAGTCAAGGGGACTCGGATATCGATCGGGGATCTAGAGAGGCTAGAAACCCGTGCAGTGGCCGCAGCTGTGCTGCGAATCCTGGGCAGCCAAGCGTTCCATCACATCACCGGTGGGCAGATGATGATAGTGGAGAGTGTGTTGGGTGGGACCTACTTTGGGTGGGCCCAAATGATGTTGGTGTCGCTAAAGCGACAGTTGTCGCTATGTAGGCGGCAGGTGAATCATGATTTCTCATATGGGACTTTATTGTGCGCCTTCTTCTTTGAGAAGATCCCGACCTTGAGGCCTCGTGTGCAGCTTCCAGATGGGGGCCCGAGAGAGCCCAGGATGCGTCGTTGGGGACGACTACTCTGCAGAGGAGGAGGAGGGGCGGTCGGGCGAGTGTTTCGACCGGAGTTCTTTGCCCATTGGGATCAGATGCCGTTGTACATAGACGACTACCCGTATAGTGGGATGAGCTACTGTGGGGATCCGGATCTGCCACTTCTGTCTGGTCGAGTCTGGGGGCCCGATGGTAAGTGACAAATTTCTATTCTTATATGGGCATGTTAAAGTTTTTGAATAGTAAATGATGATACTGATTCAGGGACTTTTGGTATGCAGATATAGCACCGGTAAAACCGGCCGGATATATGGGACGACCGGCAGCGTCTGGAGCTACAGGTCCGAGTGGGTCGATAGCAGCGCAGAATGAGGATGCAGCCGCCCTACTGGAGGACATCCGCCGTAGATGTGAGTAGCTTTTGACTGGGGTATCGGAGCGCGGGTGGCAGGATTTAGACGACCAGTACATAGAGCCATGTGTTGGTCTCCCCTCGGAGTGGCGAGGTATCATGCGGCGCATGGCGATGGCTGGTCAAGCTATGCGTGATCTACATGCTGCAGGGGTAGAGCCATTGGCCCGGGAGCCTCCAGATATTGATTAGGGGCATATGGTGCCCCCTCTGATGTATGTAGGGGCAGGTGGTGCCCCGTATAGTGTATGGAGGGGCATATGGTGCCCCTAGTTTTTTTTTTTGGATTTTGTTTGTAACATGTTGTGGGCATGTCGTATGTATATGTATGGAGGGGCATATGGTGCCCCCAGTTTTTGGAACATGCTATGGGCATGTCGTATGTATCAGAGTAGATGGACTCATCAATATATGGTTTGCGACACATATTATGGATATGCATCGTCTTTTAATGGTTGATTTAATGTTATTGTCTTGTATGAATTGTGTGTGATAAATGCCAATCTAGAACATGGTTTGCAATACTATCGCGTAGTGATTCTGGTCTCTGGGTACGTGGTTGAAAGTTATGGTTTCAAACGCACGTATTAAGACTTTCACTCGTAAATAGCGTCTAAACAGCACAGGGTTATGCACACGATAAACACCATTTAGTTGCATTACAAGAAGCAGGGAATCCAAACGAACGTGCAGATGGCGGATGCGATGCAAGAGGGCATCAGCTAATAGGCCACGTACTGCATCATTTTCGGCCTGATTGTTGGTGGCAGAACCAATGCATACCCCATTAGACAGAGCGAGGTCATGCAAGGGTGTGAAGATGGCCCACCCTGCCGAGGCAAGATTCCTGGAGTAGCGACTTGCACCATCGGCGTAACCGATAAAGGGTGTGGACGGGGGGTCCTGCGAAATGGTGTGACAAGACAATAAATGAGGGGATGAAAGGTAATGACGGCAGCGTGAGGGTACAGAAGTCATCGAGCGGTAATGGCAGGAGGAAGGGGCAGGATGATCAAGACTCAAACAAGGTGGTGTATGAGAGCTATCGAAAACATGGCGAGGACTCGGGCTGCGGAGGTCAACAGAGACACAAGTGGAGTGATCTCGAGTATCAAAAGACACAACAGGGGATGCTGCGGGCGGGCTAGGCTCCGAGTGTCGTGCAGAGGAGGATAGGTAAAGAATGGTGACTGTAGACTCCGTCATCTGAACATCAGGGGGGGGGATGTGGATGGGAGCGGGGGGATCCTCTGGCTGGCCTGAAGCATACTGCGCGAGAATGGGAGAGGCGGATTGATTGTGTTCAACCTCATACTCGCGGATCACCTCAAGGGAGGCATGGTAATGCGTCAGGTGAGGACAATAATGGGAGTAGTGGCCATGGATCCCGCACAAAGCACAGGGCTTGTTGGTGCGGAGAGTCTTGGGGTTCTTGGGGACGGTCGAAGAAGGAGTGGGAGTTTCAGGGACCGGAGTGTCGGGGAACGCGACGTTTACCATGGGTCGGATACGAGGTAACTCGGGACAAGCATGGGTGGCATGACCAATGACATCACATAAGGCACAAGGCTTCGCGGGCGGAGAAGGAGCCGGGTCGGTCGTGGTGGTTTGGTCTTTGGTGGCCCCTTTGCGGGCTTTGCCTTTCTTCCCGGGAGCCGTCACAACAGGAGAAGGGTCCTGTAGAGGTGCTGGGGGCACAGTGGCGATGGAGGAAGCGAGGGGGACCGGTTCAACCGGTGTCAAAGCCATGTAAGGTTTGGGGTGACCAGGGGGGGTGGCGGCTGGGGGATCAAGGTACCAAACCGGGATGCCCAAGGTCAAGTTAGGGAGGGAGAGGGTGGCCATGACGGGGACAGAATATACTCCGGGAGGGGGAGCTAGGAAAGGGATCTGCCCAGCAGAGAAATGACCAGGAGGGACGGCTTCAAGATGGTTAAGGCCAGGGGGAACCGATCCGGGAGGATAAAGGGGTGCAGGGATACCAGTTGTAGGGGAAGGGCCAGAAGGAGGAGGTCCGGCTGGCTGAGATGAATGGCTAGGAGTTGGTTGCGGAGGGCGGGAGGGAGGTTGTTGACTAGCCGAGGCAGGCCGCTTATGGGCAGCCTGAGACGATTGCATCATGCAAACATTCGACAAGCTGGGATCAGTGACCGAAGGAGGGGGAAGATGAGGGAAAGTACCAAGCAAGGTGGAATCTTTGTAGACGCCGGGGGAGACACTGGTCAGAGAATCGATGGTTTGCTTGTTGGTTACAGAAGAGATGGTCGTCTCGGAGGAGGTCTGAGATGGCGGCTCATGATAAGATAGCTGGTCAATAGTGACTATCTTCCCATTGTGTGGGAAAGACATCTTGCGGAAAACCGTGGATGGGACAGCAGACATGGCGTAGGTGTAGCTTCGCCCCAATAGAATGTTGTAGTCTAGAGGGGCATCAATGACTTCGACATCAACGCAAACGGTCTTACCGGCGAGGGTGATGGGACAATTACGAAACAGGCCAATAGGCTGGGAGGCATGACCGTCCCACGCTCGAAGGGTGATCGTGGAAGGGGCCAGCTCAGGGGATCCGAGTTGCTTCCAAACCGAAGCGGACATCACACAGGTGGATGCCCCCTCATCAATTATACACCGGGATAAAGTGGCGTTCCGGATTTTGACTGGGATTTGGAAAGCAACGGAAGGAGGGAGAGGAGGATGGTCCGATTGAGTGGCGTCAAAAACAATCATTTGGTCATCAGCAGGATCAACAGCGCCCACGGCAGATAGTAGAGCCTTCCTTTGAGAAGGGCACGACTGGAGGAGTTCCAGTGTAGAAATGGCAGCAGGGGATTGCGCCAAATCATCTACTATATTGTACGATTGAGCGGCTCGACCGGAAGCAGCATTTCTGCGTAATGGGCCCTTTGGAATCTTTGGATGAACCTCAACTTTGGGTTGAGGGATGTGCAAGGGGCCACTGGATGTCGAAAGAGGCTCTGTAGAACCTGAAGATGGAGGCTCGGGGGCAGACTGAGCAGGAGGCTTGGGGTATTGGCGAGACCGAGTTTGAAGATGAAGGTCGACAGAAGGGGAAGGATCGGAGCGCATCATAAGGATCTGATAATCAAAGGAACCAGAAAGGGACGAGGGTGGCTACATGGTCGTCGGGGTTGGGTAGCCACGATGGCTGTCGGGGGGTTGGGTAGCCACGAATCCCTGGGGAGGGAAAGGATCAGTGAACACAGCTGGCTGGGTGGTGGCCACATTAGGAGGAGCATGAGGGGAGGCGTGTTGTCCGCGCAATGTGGCTTGAGACTCCCACATCTGTCGCATCCGGGGTAAGAGAGGACAATCGTGAGTGTAGTGACCGTAATCACTGCAACACGAACAAGGCTTGTTGGTACGAAGAGGCCTGTCCGGCTTGGGCTGAGTGCCCTGTTGCTGGTTAGCAGTGTTAGGGTCAAAACCTTGAGGATTGGGTCCATGAGTACCAGGGGCAGATTGATTTGGATTGCCTCTCCGCCTCCTTTGAGAAGAAGGGGGGATGACCCACCTCACCAGGAAGCACGGGCCCGGAGGGGGCCGGCGGCTGCGGGCCGATGGAGGCAGGAGGTGGAAGCGCATGTCGTGGAGGAGCCGGCGCACCAGCCGTGGATGGGGCAGGCCAGGCCAGCATTGAGTGCCAGAGGTCAAGCAAAAAGGAGGAGGCATGCCGTATCCTCGATACATGTTGCCTAGAGGGGGAAGAGGCTTGAGGTGGCCGGCCCCTCCCCGAGGGGAGACCGCAGCTCATAGGAGGGTGAGCAAGATGGGGGAAAGAGATCCAACAATACCGTTCTGGCGAATGATGCCCCCGGGCGTTAGCGCCACCGGCTCCGGGGATGCCGTAGTTGAATCCAGGGGCCCATAACCAGATTGAGCGTAGATCAGGTCATATTTTAAAGCTATTTGGAGGGTGGCTTCTTCAGATTGAGGAAAGTGAGAGGCGACATCTTTGCCGATGGGAGACGGGAGAGTGCGTAGGAACCAGTCCATGTAAACCCGATCTTCAAAGGGAGGGGCTCGACATAAGCTCCGTCTTCGTCGCCATTCCTGAACATGGGCAGAAAGGCGTGTGGAAGAGGATTGCTTAAATGAAGTCAAGAGCTCCGTGCCAGTGTCGTATCGGAGAGGGAGCTGGAAGTAGGACAAAAAGGCTTGGGCAAGAGTCTCGAACGTGGTATGGGAGGAAGTGGACTGCTCGACATACCATTTAGAAGCTTCGCCGGTAAGCGTGCGTTGGAACAAACGAAGACGGATGGAGTCATCGGTAATGGAATTGGAGGAACACCACATGTGGAAAGACCGAACGTGATTGGTTGGATCTTCTCCATTAAGGCCCTCGAACTTAGGGATATCAGAGGGCAGCTTGGTGGGCATAGCGGGCCAGGTAGCATTGTGGTGAATGGGATCATTAATCAACTGATGGAACTCAGGGAGGCTGAGGCTTGCAATATACGGCAGCACGGGGGTGGCCGGGGTAGTGGTTGTGACGGTTCCGCTAGAAGTAGGGCCGGCATTGGGGCCGGGGGAACCGCTAGCGTTAGGCCCTGGGCCAGACATGGTGGAGGGGGCAGGAGAACCGGGAGGGGAAGGAGGACCCGAGGAATCAGGGGAGGAGTCGGAGTGCGGACTCGAAGGTGGACTGGCTCGACGACGGCGGTGCGGAGCAGGTCGATCAACCGGAAACTGAGGGTGAAGGCCAAGAAGTCTCCCGGAAAGGCGCCTTGGGGGCGCAATGATGACAGGAAGAAGGAAACCGACAGGGGCAACAAGGGGACAAAATCAATTACGGTCAAGGGCAGACAAGGTGCAGTGACAATTGATTTTAGAGTCTTTGCCGGGCGGTGTTAACCAGGCGCTTCTTCACTTAGGGTCAGTGTGTGGCGTGCGTTAATTTTAATTTTTAAACCCTTTCCGTTGTTGAGAGCAAGAAAAAGTGTGCTGCGTAGCTGAAAATAAACCTACAGAGAACAGAATAAAATGCTGAAATAACAGAGAAATAACAGCTACATATGCATCTATCGAACCCCAGAAGGTGGGTCTCTCACAACTATGCTGAAAAGAAAGGGAAAAATTATGGAAACACACACAAAGGAAGCTCGACAGATCTAGGGTCAAAGGGGATAGAGATCTGGAGGATAAAGCTGCAGACAAGGGGTGCAGATCACAGCCAAGAGACAGAGGCAAGGTGGCTGGAAAAGGGAAATCAGCAAAAAACCGGGGGGGCAAGGCAGAGGCCTTCAGAGGAGGTCCAAACAAAATGACAAGAGGTGATTTGAAAGGAAAAGAGGCTGATTTCAAAGGATCTGAAAGTGAGGTAACAGATCTGGAAAAGAGGGGGCTGAAGCTCTGAAACCGACGGCTGAACCAGCTAAAACTCTTCCACAAAAAGTGGAGAACAGTCTTCAAGGGGTAGGTTCCCACTAGATGAGTAAAAATAACATCAGATCTTGGTCATGCTAATGAGTTGAGGTTTGAAACTTCGTTAAGTCATGAAGAAAAACCCGTAAAAAAGGCAGAAAAAATGCCGGAAAAAAAGTCGTCTCAGCTTCGACTCCGATCCGAGTTGAGGGCATAGAAAATGCAGGCTGAGGCACACCTGGAGGTCCGTGCTCAGAAAGTTTAGGGCCAAAAGGGACCCCCTGCTCGCTGTTCCTGCCGCGGACAGAAAGTCAGTTCGAAGCAGGCCGGGTGTCGCTTACCTGCGCAATAGGGCCAGAAACACACGTAAGTTAGAAATTTTAAGTTTTTAGGGTTTTATGTGAGAAAAATGACATAAAAAGAGGAAAACTAAGCAGCTGAAAAGAAGCCCTAGGGCCTGAAGTAGCTGGATATGCAGGAATATGAAAAACGACAGCGGTCGTAATTTAAAACCCGTGTGGAGTCGCCATTTGTTAGTATGAATTCTTCGTCGAAGTGTACGAAAAGAACCACTTAAGCTACGCATAACTAATAGCCCTAACAACAATAGAGGCTGCAAAACATCTTCAGATCTGCAATTAGTAGTTAAAATGCTGCAACAAACAGATCTATAAATGGAAAGACATTAAGCAGAAAAAGTAAAGAGTTTGCTCCATGCATCCAACAGACAAGACAAGAACACGATTTTTGAATGAATTTTTATATTACAGGGCACCTGGGAGGAAACAAGAAGGTGTATCCAGATCTCCTCAATGGGATGGGTTCTTTGTAGTCCTCAGCACTTCAGATCTAAGCTTTCTCTCTCTTGTAGATGTAGAAAACCCAATGTAGAAGGCAGAGCTCAATGGGAGCAACAATGGCAGAAAATGAGACCGAGTGTATAGATCCAGAGTGATCTAGTATGCAACAAAAGGTGAAGAATGAAGGGGAAAACCCTCCTATTTATAACAAAATATTGGGTCATTCTAGATCTTGGTGCATGATTAAAATAATGTTAACCAAATCTAGATCCACCTCTATGGAATATTCTATTATTATTTGTTGGAGGGAAAGGGTGTTTGACTTGGGTCAAATCCCTTGATTAGTGAAAAATAAATAAATAAATGATTTATTTATCTTTTTAAGGAAGTGGTGGGGATATAATCAAATAAATAATGATTTATTTGATTAATGGTGGTTGATTTGGTCATATTTAACAAGGAATATTATTAAATAATTATTCCTAGAAAATAATAAGATAACTATGGGTTTATCTCATTAATTTATTTGTTTTTGGGTTAAACATGACTGGGAATAATAATTAAATTATGGTTTAATTAATTATTCCTTTTGGGGTTTCCTAATTAACATAGTGAAAGCAGTTTTACTTGGGGTAAGACTGGTCTTACATGGTGCACTTGGGTCCATCTAATGATGAAAGGTTAGATGACCAAAAAATGGTGTAACAACTTTACTCAAATTCTGAATTGGATCTTAGCACAACAAAATTAATATTCCCATTCATATCAATGATCCGTATAATGGTAGTCATCAAATTTTTGAAAGTTATCTATCTCATAAAACTCATCTATATTTTGAAAGTTGTGAAAATACCCAACTCTTTCGTGCCTTAGGACTTCCCTAATGAGAGTTATCTCATCATCCGCAGTTGTTCTATATTGGGATCAAATTTCATGAGCAGAAATATATGCCAGTATTTATCCATGTCAACTAGTTCTCTTTCAAAACCTTCTCTTTGATACACAGGTTTTTGTGAAAGGCCTTCATCAACAACGCCTCTCCTTGCAGACGGTCTTCCAACTCTGATATTAAATACCACAACATAGCCATAAGAAAAAAGAGAATCCTTATGTTTTATAAAGCTCTTCAATCACAATCCTACACTATAATATAAATGTAAGTCCATTTACAAAGTATTAGATGGAAAAAAATTTACTCTCTACAAAACAATTATCACAAAGCTAGACTAGAAAATATGCAAAGAAAGAACACATTTAAACAATGAAGAAATATGCAGGTATTAAATCAGTATATCTAACTCAAATTTTTTCAATTGATCTTTTGATATCTAATCAAGACTTTGGTTTTTTGGATCGAGATAGTTGATTTTAATTTTTAGCTTCAATCTTAGGGCTCAAACATAAATCCTTAATTAGTAGGCACCCATGTTTTCACCATGGCTTAGGAGGTCATGTTGGGCGCAACCCAACTTGGCCTCGATTTTCGCTAAATCTACGCGTTTTGAGGAGCGAAGCACGATGTATACTGCGTATAAAATAATTTTGGATATACCGCATGGTATCTTGGGGGCTTCAGGGTGGGTCAAAGCCCCTCCTTTTTGTAACAGGTTTGGGTTGTATTTTTCTTAGCCCTTGGTATTTGGACCATAATAGTGTGTCAATGTAATACTATAAAAAGGGATGTAATTCTATATCAAAATATTATACCGAATGTAAGTTCTATGGTAAAGGACTAGTTTTTAATCTGTCTTCTGTAGTGAAGGAAAGTCTCTATAGTTGAGTGCACAAGGACCTTAGAAGAGTCTACAGCTTAGTGCGCCGACCACCTGCAACTATGTCTACAGGTTAGAGAGTTGATTGTACTTGAAAGATCCATCATAATAAAGAAGAATAATTTTTGTGAAGATATTCTTTGTTCTTATATGTTTCTTCTCTATTTTCTTAATATCAGTTGTTGTGAAGTAGTTGTTACACTTGTGCATTATAACAGTGAAATTTATGATGTTGTGTAATGTGTTCTACTAAATGTGGTGAAGTAAGTAAACGGTTTTATACAATGGAGTCATTTTATGTATGATAAAAGATAATATTATCACAGTAGATCGGCCACATCATGCAGTCAGTCAAGGTTGTATAAATATTTTTCCCCAACCACCCATAAGTCACTTCGGTGAGACTTAGATCTTCTTGCAGTTCATTGTTGAAAGGGTTGGTGATCAATGGTTTTGTTGGTTCGTAGCATAGATCGAACCTAGGTCAAGCCCAAAACAAACCAAAAAATGGTTTTTGTTGGAACAGGGGTTCCTAGCCCTAATTTTGTCCAGTTTTGTAAGATTTTTGTAACATTTGGTGTAGCAAAGGGAGTTTGGGGTGGGTCAAACCCCCGATGAATTGTAACGGGTAAAAATGGTAGACCAAGGGTCTGCAAACCATGGTTTTTGGACCATAGGATAGCTTAGGCTAAGGTGCTATAAGTAGAAGGATAGATCAAGTCTAGAGGTAGGCTAAGGTTGATTGATGCTAATTGCAAACTGTGGAGCTATGTTTTGGGTTGTATTTGGGGAAGGACTCTGGTTGGCTATGTGCACGTATATCCTCAGTCCTACTGTGTGCGGACCCCATTGGTTGTGTGTACAAGTTGGGAATTGGGTCTGTATGTGGATTTTAAAAGCTAATGAATGATAAATCTGTTTGATCATATCTCTGTGTCATAAGAACTAGTTGTGTTTAAAGTATTACGGTGATTTTGTCTATTAATGTGCATGTGGATGCGGAGGTATTACTGAGATATGATTAGTATTAGTTTCTTTATTATGCTATCTATGGGTTTATGAGCTTTGCATTCTGAAAGTATATTGTTACCAGTTCTGCAATCAGATTTCTTATGCACCAATCTAATAGATCTTAAGAGGGTTTCCTCTATTAACTCTCTTTCTCTCAGGGTGCAGAAACCTGGGTCCAGTAGCCTCCCATACTACTTCGGGTGAGACTTTGGCCTGCGCAAGCAGATCATTTTCAAAAGGGCTAGTAGTATAGGGGTTTGCTGGCAAACCTTAAATCCGAACCTATGTCAGGACCCCCCAAGCCAACAAATGTTACCATTTCTAGGACTGGGATTATTTTGAGAGAAATCGAGTAATGCCATGAGGTCACTGGCAACTTGAGAAGTCTGAGCTTGAAGACTGGTTCGAAAAACAGCTCCATGAATTTTCCTTAAAAGAGAATCAAAGTTCAAGGGTAACTACCAAAGAATGGAAAAACAAGTATATCTTTACAGAAGTATATGAAATTTTCTTTGTGACCTTCACACATGAACTACAAGAGTGGTTAGCAAGGTTAGCAAAGTTCCAGACATGTGGAAAAAATGATCATGTTATGGAGTGGACAACTGAATTAATCCAACAATTGGAGAGGGTTGATAACAAAATCACCCATACTATAGATCACGGGGTGGATAGTGTTTTGGGAGGATTTGTAATGGAATTCACAGTTGATCAACTCGTATCTTATTCTAAAGCTTAGCGGAGGTTCTTCAAAGGGTTCCAAGATAATTTTTTTCAAACATTGCCACTACTAATTAAGATACTATTGTGCGAAAAAGGTGTGTTGTGAAGTCACACGAGGGAATTATCTACGATCAGAAAGAAAGTACAACACGAAGTGGTAAATATTACAGGGTTAATAAAGAAGGGGACAGATCGGTGTATAGTCCCTTAAAAGAGCCACCTATGCACACAAAAAGTAGTCCTTCGGTTACCCCACTGTAAAATCTACGAAAGGGAAAGAATTCTCCTACCCCACCACCAGTAATGAAATACGATATGGCCACGCACATGAAGCTATCTACCTTTAACGGTCTGGGGGACGAGGACATGGACTGATTTTGGTTCGTAGCAGAATCAGTATGGATTGCACAGAATGTTTCTAGCGATGTTGTAAAAAGGGCGCAGCTATCCCTAGCCTTTGAGGGAAGAGCCTTGGATTGGTTCATGGGGTATGTCGGCCATCACGCGGATCCATCAATACAGGAAATTAAGGATGCCTTAAAACAACAGTTTCGAAAGCTAAAGTCCTACACTCAATTGGTGATTGACTTGAAAGAATTTAGACAGGTACCTACAGAATTGGTATGGGAGGCTGATCAGCAGCTGAAGAAAGTTATCAGGGATGGAGATTTTAATTACAAAGATAGAAAAAATAAATAATGGTTCATTTCCAGGTTATTACCATACCTGCACAGGCCTATGGGCCAAAATATGACTAATACACAAGAAAAGGCCCTAAAAATTTCCCTGAAGCTAGAAGTTGCACCAAGGGACAATGCCCAATTTGCGGTGCAGCAGATCCAGGGCCAGTTGGTGGTGATGCACCTGAAAAATCCAAAATATATGAAAGGAATGGGGAAAAGAAGCCAGTATAGACATTTGGTGAATATGCTGTAGGGTGTCAGGCCACACCAAGAATCAGTGCCCTCTGCTATTAAACTACATGCAGGCTGGGGGGCCTAACCCATTACGCCCCAAAGAGGTTGCAGGACTAAGTAGCCCCACATTATGGTGCATTGATTGTCGAGTAATCGAATTGGATGATACAAACCACTTCCCCCAACTTGGTGCCTATGTCTCAGAATTGAAGCAGCAGTGGTGCAGATTCTTCTCGTCTGTAGGACATGATGAGCACAACTATCGTACATATAATTTGATGATAGATAGAGGAAACCTATATAGGGTATAGGCTGACCCTTTTACATCACTATCTTCCTCTGGACGAGGAGGCTCCCTGGCAAGAGGCCAAGGAGTGGGAAGAGGTGGAAGCACAGGATGGGGAAGAGGACAAATAATCTGTTATAACTTTGGAGAGGTGGGACACTTCGCAATGGATTGTCTGAACCCTACATGACAATCTTACAGGTATTTAAAGAATTTGGATCATGTGATCAAAGACTATCATGTACTGATATCAAAGATGCAGTAAAAATAGCAAACGCCGACACAGAATGTGCAAAGGGTTAAGGCAGAAACACGCGATCAGGGGCCTAGTATTAACATAATTACGAGTAGTGGCATGGAAACAGGAGGAGCCGAGGAAAAGGCTGCAGTCGAACCACTTATCAAAAAATCTCCTGAAATAAGGGAAAGCCTGGACTTACAGAAACAGAAAGAAACCTTCCTTGAAGTTGCAAAAGAATTTACCAAAAATGAGGCATCTACCTCCAAGGCCCCAACGGACCTGAAAGAAAATGAAGAAGTGAAGCCATTCCTGTAGACATGTATGAAGTTACTACGCAACCAAAAGGTAGTCGAGAACCTCCAAGCATTGATAGACAACTGCATAGAAAATATTTCCCCACCAAAAAAAGTGAGAGATGTCAACAAAATTTATAAGCATAAGAAGAGAACCGGTCGGGAAATGTGGTTAACTGCGCAGATTGGAGATTATGAAATGGATCAGGTCATCCTTGATTTAGGATCCGATGCAAATGTCCTGCCTAAACAGACTTGGCAGAGGATGGAAGAGCCCAAGCTGGAATGGTATACTATATAGATACGTATGGTGAATCAATAGAAGATCATACTGCTAGGAAGGCTATCAAAGGTTGTGGTAGACATCGCGGGAGTTAAGGTATACACAGATTTTGAGGTGATTCAAATTGTATACGATGCTGACCCTTACCCTGCGCTTTTAGGGCTAGATTGGGCTATAGAAATGGGAGATATTATCAACTTAAAAAGGTGAAACATGGTTTTTTAGAACGAGGGTACGCGAGTAATAGTCTCTCTAGATCTGGCAGAGGGCGAGCAGTATACAGAACCAGTGTGCGAAGGGGATGATGTTGATCAAATTTAAAATATGACTGCTTGGAACGAGGACTGAATAAACCCTATCATTGATGGCATGCTTTTCTTGGAGAAGGAAAACGAATGTCTCTCTGACTCAGATGGAGAGATAGAAAATTAGCAGAACTGGTTGCATGACATATCTGCGCTACGATGCCTAACGATCACAAAGAGATTCTGATGTATCTTCACAGAGATAAGAGAGCTACCCTATTTTGATGATTTTGGTAGTGTTAGGGATTTTCTTAGAGAATTCGAAGCATAAGTCCCACGGGAATGAAAGATGTGGACACTTAACCTAGCTATACGTGTGACCCTTGCACGATGGTGGGAAACTGTAATATTCCAGATCTAGAATAGCACAGCAAGCCTGCTGAAATAATGCACTCCTGAGAGATTGATGTACAGAAATGAGTTTACAATGCTTGGATCCCTTATATAAGAAAATATGGATTCTATATCAAAAAGGGGAGCAAAAGCAAACCAAACTAGGTGTGGTAAACAGATCTCCCACCACCTAGTATAGCTGAAAAACACCCTACAAGAGGGGTTGTAGCTATGCACAACAAGATGCTTCAGAAATAACGTAGTATTGGATAGTATGAGAAGGAGGCCATCAAATATTATTAACTTATGAGTAAACAACATCAAATCAGAATTATAATGAAGCTCTTTCAATATACAGTAGAATACAGGAGACAATAGAGCAAAAAATATTCATAAATGAAGGTTGCAGCACATATATAAACTGGAAAATGGCTCGACATCATTATTTTAAGGAGCTGCAGTAGCTGAAAATTACATCTCAGTTATAGGACATATATGAGGACAAAACATCAGATCCATATCAGATCTGGAAACTAGAAAGACTTATTTACAAGATCCCCTTGGGGTTTTGACCAAATCATGCATAAACAAGAGTAGATATGATTTTTATGTTGCAGATCTGAAAAATGCTTCAGAAATTTCTGAAGACAACTTTACATTAAATAGATCAGATCTAAACATAACATGGATCAGCAAGCTAATCCATGGATCACCAAAGTAAAAGGCAAAGCCCAACACCAGAGATATCTCATCAAAAATGGGGTCAAAACACCTTGCAAACCCTCCACTAAAAAAAACGCAGTTCCTCAATGAAAAATGCATTGTAGCTTGTATTACATAGGTGGCCTGAGGCAAAGATATAAAATTTGAAGTTAAAACAGTGGATGCACTCTTCCAGGAGGTTAAAAGACACACTCCATGAGAAGAGGCTCCAATACAAGCTAGATCTCTGCAGATCTAGGATCTTACTTGCTACAGCTTACAAAATCAAGCAAAACCTCATTGGATCGGTGCTACAATTGGAAGTAGAGCTTGGTCCAAATCCTACTAGTGGATCAAATCAGCAAATACTCCTCCAAGAATCCTCAAGGGAAGAGGTGAAATCCCTGCATGGGAACTCCAAGTGCTAAGCAGCACAATTCTCCACTAAACATCAGAGAATAGTATTTGTATAAACAGACAAGATACTTAGAAATATAATCAATCAACAACCCTCTCTTGCTGCATTCCCCTTCCTTTTATAAGATGAAATCCTTTTCAAACCCTAAACCACCTCGATGAGTTAGCTCCTTTCACATGAGGGGCCTCCTCCTAAAACTGCGTTGTCCCTTCATGAGATACATTGAACCTAGACAACATTGTAGATTTGGTCAAGGTTAACCTAGTCTCACAACTCAAACCCCTTTCACACCTGCAAGTGATTTATTTACATGGCCCTGATTTATCTTTGTTCACATGGGCATTGATTTATTCAGTCTTTTCAAGAGTTTTACATGTCCTCCTTTATTCATTTATTCATGCAACAGAAAGTAAAACAAAAATGAATATTCCTCTTAGCTTGGGCTAAGTAGGAATATTAGAGTCCTCCCCTCCAAAATTTTTCTTGTCCTCAAGCAACTGATAGGGTAAGAGCTACAGTACTTCTCCTCCTCCATTGATTGCACCATCAAGGATCAATTCCTCATCATAATCTAAGAGCTCATCAAGCCAATAGATCAAGAATTGTTCCCCCAAGGTCACCATAAGATGTGCATAGTCCATCCCACCAGGAGTGAAAAACTCAACAGAAATAAACATGGTTGGAGAAATGTTCCATCTAAAACATGTATCATGAAGTGTTGAAGATGGCAACAAGAAACAGTGAAGGAGGCATCCTGGAACATCTTTCCTGATCCTAGTTGGAAAGTGATCACCAAAACTAGGTGGGGAGCCACACAGGTGATTTTTTGTCGCAAAGTCTATTTTTAGACATATGGATCATGGTCTATGATTTGAAGGATGCCATTTATGGATGATTGGTCATGTTGGTAAAAATAGATGGACCTCTATTTTTAGACATTAGGAGGAATCTATTTTTAGACTGCCAGGCTAAAAATAGAACAGTCGAATATTATTAACCCTTAATAATATTTAGACTATAAACATTATCTTATCCTCTTGGAGCACTTCAGTTTGATGCTTGGATGTGGCACATGCAGCTGACAGAAGGAAATACGCCTTTCCTAAGGGTTAGTTGAGCTATTGCATGGTTGACTTCAGTTAGAACTCATGTGGCAGAGTTTGGTGGAGTTGATGAGACAGTTGGTGGAGTTGTGTTCGGTTTAACTTAGTTGAACTAGTTGTATTTAGTCTAACTGATAAATACACTAGTGATGAGTGGTGTGAATTAATTATTAATTAATTCACTAATTAGTAACTCATAAATCAACTAAAGAATACATCAGTTAACTACAATTCATGGACAGTTCAGTTGAGACCAGTGTTAGAGGTGGGTGAAAGGGTGAGTCTACTATCAGTTATGACTATAGCTGTGCATGAGATTTGCACAAAAAATGATTGATATTTCCAATGGGGATTGCGCAGTACAAGCCAGTGGGATTCAAACTTGGATCTCATCATTATTCATATTGGATTGCGCAGTAGAGGCAGGCAGACTGGTGGAGGAGATTTGAACTTGTGACTTGTTCATATCTGAGCTAGTTTATGTGTAGCATATGAGATAGTGCTGAGAGATGTGAGGATCTTTGTGCTATGTATTGTTACACGTTCTCTATCATTATAATATACAGATAGTTGGGGGTTTTCAGCTGTAAGCTTTCCCCATTACATACTGTGTTATATGTGTGCTTGATTATTGTTTTAATGTGCGCATGCGACTGCTTCTAATTTCCGCAAATTGATGATCAATTGTAGAAGAGGTTATGTATTATGCATGAAGCTTAAATAGTGTTTAATCAGGATAATCTCATCGAATAATTCAGCTATTATTCAAATTTATACATGGTATCAGAGCTAGATTGATCATCGAATCTATTACAGTGATTACAATTTATTTCGGTAGACAGAGTCTGTACGAGGGCCAGGTAGCCTCTGGATCCATCCTTTCTTTGCAAGGTGATAAATCCAGTAAATGCCCCTACAGTCGATCTCTGTGCTAGAAATACTTTGTTCTCATAGATCAGCAGTGGTTGAGTTTTGAGCTGGTGGAATTCGAATTTGCAGCAGTGTTTTCTTGGTGTCAAAGTTGAGATGTCTTTCAACGGATTGTGATTGGAGTATGCCCTTGAGGGCAGCTCGAATTATGTTTCATGGAAGGATAGGATGGAGGCGGTGTTAGATGACAATGGGCTGAAGGAATTCATAGATGCTGAAGTCCCAAAGCCTACTGATGTTGCTCAAGTTGAGGCTTGGCAAAAGAAGATAGCAAAATGTCGAAGGATTATGTTGGAGGGCGTGAAGGATCACATTGTATCCATCCTGCATGGGAAAGCTTCTCCATACTTGATGTGGAAAGAGTTGACAGATTTATTCAAAAGTAAGAGCGACTAGAGGAATTTGGCGCTCAAGGATAAACTCAGAAAAATAAAGATGGAGAAGAATGACACTATTCCGGTATACTTGACAAAGTTTGTCCACTGCAGGGATGAGCTTGGGAGTGTAGGTATTAGTGTGGATGATGAGGACTTGGTGGACTTGGCTCTCCTTGGTATTCCGAAGAGTTGGCACTCCTATCAGGACTCTGTCAATGGTCGGGAGAAATTTCTAGGATGGGAGTGACTTTGGTTGGATCTTGTGCAAGAGGAGATAAAGCGAAGTACCAAGGATGGATCTTCATCAAAGGCATCTGATGAAGAGGATTGCGCTTTGGCTTCCAAAGCAAGGAAGGGGAAGGGCAAGAAGAATTCTTCTCAATCCGGTGCAGATGGTAAAGAGTGTGACATGTCCAAAGTGAAGTGTTTTCACTGTCACGAGCATGGGCATTACGCCACGAATTGTCCACAGAAGAAGAAGAACAAGCAGGCTGCTGGAGCTGCAGCTGGTAAGGCTCTTGCCTCGAAATTTTAGTTGGACTTCTCATTGATCGCATGCATGGTGTCTAGTGCATTGGGATCAGGGTGGTATTTTGATAGTGGCGCTTCCTTTCACATGACGGGATATGTGAATCTTTTCAGTGACTTGGTGGAGAAAGATCTCCAGTTGCATGTTGAGTTGGGCGACAATGGACGATACAATGCGACTAGAATTGGTACCATAACCTTTCAGAGGGAGTCAGGTAAACTCATTATTTTACAAGATGTAGTGCATGTTCTAGGTTTAAAGAATAATTTTATCTCAGTTGCAATGTTATAGGATAAAGGGTATGAAGTTGTCTTCAGTGAAGGAAAATTTTTCCTTCGGCACAAGGCAACAGGACAAGTCAAGAAGGTTGGGATTCGAGCAAAGAATCTCTATAGACTTGAAGTAGATGGGATGTCTACGGAGCTTCCTACTGTTGGGAAGTGCAAGAAAGACATGCAATTGATGCTTGAGAGGGAGAAAGTTTTTCATGCAGGTAAAAGTGAACCTCGAGATGTGGAGCAGCCACATGATGAGGATCATGGAGTGGAAGAAACCACTCATGCAGAGAAATTTCGTGCCAGATGGGCAAAGGGAGTGCATGCAACTATACCACCAGGTGTGAGGTGGGGCGACATGCATGAATAATCCCAAGTGGAGATTTCTGGGCAAGATTCATGGAGATGGTGTGGATATCATGAATTGAACCTGGCTACGAGGTGCCCACAGTGCAGCAGTAACATGATCAGTTGGATTGATGCAGGCAGATCAAAGTGACAGTGTCGGATACTGGAGCGCAGATCAGAGTTGACAGCAAGTGCAAGAGTGCATGGGTGCAAGAGTTCAACAACGCAGTGGTTCCTGATGACATGTGCAATTGGTACCAGCAGAAGTCGAAGAATTTGATGATAGATGCATCAAACTGATTGAGTTGTTTGGAGCCTATTCAGTTTCAGAGGAGTTGCAGAGCATATGCATGGAGTTGCATGGCGCTTGTGAAGGTTGCAGGGCGAATGCATGGAGTTGCATGTCGCATGAAAAGACAGTCCTTTCTTGTTGAGAGGGAGTGTTGAAGATGGCAACAAGAAACAGTGAAGGAGGCATCCTGAAACATCTTTCCTGATCCTAGTTGGAAAGTGATCACCAAAACTAGGTGGGGAGCCACACAGGTGATTTTTTGTTGCAAAGTCTATTTTTAGACTATGTCTATTTTTAGACATATGGATCATGGTCTATGAGTTGCAGGATTCTATTTATGGATGATTGGTCATGTTGGTAAAAATAGATGGACCTATATTTTTATACATTGGGTGGAATCTATTTTTAGACTTCCAGGCTAAAAATAGAACAGTCGAATATTATTAACCCTTAATAATATTTAGACTATAAACATTATCTTATCCTCTTGGAGCACTTCAGTTTGATGCTTGGATGTGGCACATGTAGCTGACAGAAGGAAATATTCTTTTCCTAACGGTTAGTTGAGCTATTGCATGGTTGACTTCAGTTAGAACTCATGTGGCAGAGTTTGGTGGAGTTGATGAGACAGTTGGTGGAGTTGTGTTCGGTTTAACTTAGTTGAACTAGTTGTATTTAGTCTAACTAATAAATACACTAGTGATGAGTGGCTTGAATTAATTATTAATTAATTCACTAATTATTAACTCATAAATCAACTAAATAATACATCAGTTAACTGCAATGCATGGACAGTTCAGTGGAGACCAGTGTTAGAGGTGGGTGAAAGGGTGAGTCTACTATCATTTGTGACTATAGCTGTGCATGAGATTTTCACACACATTGATTGAGATTTCCAATGAGGATTGCGCAGTACAAGCCAGTGGGATTCGAACTTGGATCTCATCATTATTCATCTTGGATTGCGCAGTAGAGGCAGGCAGACTTGTGGAGGAGATTTGAACTTGTGACTTGTTCATATCTGAGCTAGTTTGTGTGTAGCATATGAGATAGTGCTGAGAGCTGTGAGGAGCTTTGTGCTATGTATTGTTACATGTTCTCTATCATTATAATATACAAATAGTTGGGGGTTTTCAACTGTAAGCTCTCCCCATTACATACTGTGTTATATGTGTGCTTGATTATTGTTTTAATGTGCGCATGCGACTGCTTCTAATTTCCGCAAATTGATGATCAATTGTAGAAGAGGTTATGTATTATGCATGAAGCTTAAATAGTGTGTAATCAGGATAATCTCGGCGAATAATTCAGCTATTATTCAAATTTCTACATGAAGTACAGGTAGAAGTTCCAAACCATGTGGTACATACAAGCTTCCTATCTTCTGTCCATACAATCCCATAAACAATACAACTATATCATCTAAGTATGGAAGCAAGAATACATATATGCAAACTAAAATCTAAACTTGAGGAGGTGGGTCAAAATCCCACATGTGATGCCAGCATAGTGCATCACCTGCTTGCATGAGATCAAGGTGTGGTAAGTGGTATTTCCAGCACACAATTGCTGCATGAGTCATCTTAACATGGCTAAAGATGATAGGTAAGTTTGGTGCCTTTGGAAAGAACCCATCATGAGAAGGAGTCTCCCTTTGCACAATAAGGGAGTGGCCAAGTTCATCATCTCTATTGGCCCACAAAAAAACATGAGATCCACATGATCTCTCACTCCCTCTAAGAGTCATATCCTACAAAAACATGGCAAAGGAATGTAAAAAATCATAAAATACAACTTGCTTGGCATGATCAGATCCTTTACCATCATAGTCCTTCATACACATGGAGTTGTGCTTGAGCATTTCCCTCCTCTCAAGCAAAGGAAGAGCTGACTGAGATGACTATTGAAAATAGTCCATTGGCTGCCCCAATCCTCCATAGCTAATGCACTCTTGAAAGTGTTGATGTAATTCCTCTATCATGCCTTCCCAATCAAAGCTCCTCATGATCAAGGTATAGATCTTCATTGAATGCATATGGCTGAGGAAGAATTATTCATGTGCTCCTTGTAGGATCTTCTGCTTGAGCTTGGAATCTCTAGCCAAGAAGACCTTACCATGATAATAGATGAATCCCCCTTGGACTAAGTAGCCCTCTTCTTGTTGCATGTCATCTAGTATCATACCGGTGTGGAGATATTTGGAATACTCTACAAGCAATTCATATTTCCAATACAGATCCACACTGCTCAACAATGACAACATTGCTGATACATCCATGGAAGTGCTTGTCATGTGGCTAACCTTATTTTTGACATTTCTCATGCCAAATTTGTTTTTTGGAAGGTTGATCCTCCCATTCTTCTCTTCCCATAGCATAGATTCAGGAAAGAGAGAGGGATATAGTGATGTATGAAGAAGATCCCCCTCATTCTCGAGCTGTCCCAAGCCCTCCAACGCTGTAAATTGGTCTCTCATTACTCCAATCCTCCCTGGATCTAGATTTGGAACAACACTTTGTGAGGCCTCCCCCACAAGATCTGAATCTGGTAGAATTACAGGTGGCTAGCCACTCGATAAGAATGTCCCTCGCTGCATTCTCATGAACATGAGAGAAGGGACTGTGAGATCCCTTCTTCCACTACGCAAATCCATCTTTGTTGTTTGTGTGGAAGTACTAGGTGAAGGATAAGTATGCATGCCTCAAATAATTTGTGCTTTCCCACTCTTCAAGTCCACCCACTCCATCTGCAAAACTTTCCAATCAGTGGTGACCTTCCCCAAGGTAATCAACCATTGGACACCCAAAATGATATTGGTGTCTGGTATGTCAACTACAAAGAAGTGATCCACCAGAATGTAGGATCCCATAGTGACAAAGAGTGAGGGAACATATTGCATGCATTGCATGGTCCTATATCTTGGGACCAGTACAGAGAATCCCTCAAAAGTATCAGTGGGGATTTCTCTCCTTTGCACAAGATGACCATCAATAAAGTTGTGGGTTGCCCCACTGTCAATCAGGATAGATACTCTCTAATTCGTGACTTAACCTTGTACTCTTAGGGTCAAGTACTTAGGCACTCCTCTCAAAGATGCAAGAGTCCCACTTATTGGAACAAAGGCTCCATCCCCCTCTCTAGATGGTGTTGGATCCTCCTCATCATTATTAGCACTATGACCCCTCCTAGGTTCATCATCTCCATCTTCCTCCTCAAAATCTGAGAATAATTCTATGTAGTGTGCTTTCCCAGTAGCACATCTATGTCCTAGTGCCCATGACTCTTGGCAGGTGAAACACAATCTCTTCTTTCTCAACTCCCTCCTGAGTTCAATATCAAGAGGCTTCTTCAAAGAGCTCTCCTTGGAAGGAGCAGATTTTCCTTCCTTCCCCTTAGAAAAGTGAGGGGCCTTGCTCTAGAAAGTTGCCTTTGCTTTTGGGAAGGCATCTTGGAGGTCTCTAGCCCTCTCAATGGCATCATGAAAAATGATGGGCTTAGTAGATTTAACCAACCCATGCAAATGTTCCTCTAGGCCATTTATGAACATGTAAACCCTCCTTGCTACAAATAGATCAGGAACCATGACAGATAATCTCAGAAACTTAGAGATATAAGTTTCTGCATCCCATGATTGCTTTAGCTTTACAAGGCTTATGAAGGGTGCTTGAGGATCCTTCCTGTCAAACCTCTCCACCAGTCTTCTAGTAAACTCAGAGTAGGTAGTCACATTGATATGTCCCAATGTAGACAACCCATGGAACCACCAATTATGTTCTTCACCTTCAAAATTCAGCACTGCAATCTTGATGGCTTCGATCTTAGGGACTTTGTTCAACTGAAAGTAAATATCCATCTTTTCTATCCATGCCTTGGCAGAACTGGAGGATGATCCATAAAATTTGGGAAAAAATAATCTTCTCATAGAGTGGTGTCTATCCTGATTATGAAAGAACCCACCATCTCTATACTGTTGCCTTGGTCTCCTTTTGTCCTTGAGGTGACAAAAGTCTTGGAAACTAAAGTGGTCCTTGAATCTCTGACTCTGAGAATCATACTCCACAAATTAATCTTCAAGGGAAGCTTTCTCTTATGGTCCTTCATTCTCCACAACCAAGAAAGTAGGCATAGTGGAGCGTTGTGAAGCTTGTGGGGCTTGTGGCTGATTCACTGGTTGACCAGTCCAGTGATGAGACATGTCAGAGCTTTCCCCTGGATGAAATCTCCCAGGATATTCCCTCGTTTTTTCCATCCTCATCTCTTTTATCTCTTTGTAAATATATTGCATGGCCACCAGAAGACTTCTTGCAAAATCTACTCCTTATTTATCACTTGCAGTCTCAGGAGCTTTACCCTTGTCTTGATGATCATTAGTGTAATAATACTTCTTGTGACTTCTATTTTGATACCTCTTCTCCCTCTCAGTAAGAGGTTCATCTTCTTCTAAGTGCAACATGGTTGTGATGCTCCAAGCAAAGCACAAGTTGTGCCAAGAAGGGAGCTCTGATACCACTGTAGTATTCCAAATATGGAATAGCACAGCAAGCCTGCTAAAATAATGCAATCCTGAGAGATTGATGTACAGAAATGAGTTTACAGCCCTTGTATCCCTTAGATCATCAGATCTGGAGTCTATATCCAAAAGGGGAGCAAAAACAAATCAAACTAGGTGTGGTAAACATATCTCCCAACACCTTGTCTAGCTGAAAAAGACCCTACAAGAGGGGCTACCTCTATGCACAACAAGCTGCTTTAGAAATAACGTAGTCTCAGATAGTATGAGAAGGAGGCCATAAAATATGATTAACTTATGAGTAAACAGTAGAAAATCAGAATTATAACGAAGCTCTTTCAATATACAGTAGAATACAGGAGACAATAAAGAAAGAAATCTTCAGAAATGAAGGCTGTAGCACATATATAAACTGGAAAATGGCTCAACAACGTTATTTTAAGGAGATGCAGCAGCTGAAAATTACATCTTAGATCTAGGATAGATCTGTGGAAAAAACATCAGATCCATATCAGATCTGGAAACTAGAAAGACTTATTTACAATATCCCCTTGGGGTTTTGACCAAATCATGCATAAACAAGAGTAGATCTGAGTTTTAAGTTGCAAATCTGCAAATTGCTTCATAAATTTCTGAAGATGAATTTACATTAAATAGATCAGATCTAAACAGAACATGGGTCATAAATCTAATCCATGGATCACCAAAGTGAAAGGAAAATCCCAACACCAGAGATCTCTCATCAAAAATGCAGTCAAAACACCCTGCAAATCCTCTATTGAAATAATGCAATTCCTCAATGAAACCCACATTGTAGCTTGTATTACATAGGTGGCCTGAGGCAAATATACAAAATATGAAGTGCAGACAGTGGATGCACTCTTCCATGAGGTTAAAAGACACACTCCATGAGAAGAGGCTCCAATACAAGCTAGATCTCTGCAGATCTAGGATCTCACTTGCTGCAGCTTACAAAAGCAAGAAAACCCTCACTAGATCTGTGCTGAAATTGGAAATATAGTTTGGTACAAATCCTGATAGTGGATCAAATCAGAAAATACTCCTTCAATAATCCTCAAGGGAAGAGGTGAAATCCCTACATAGGAACTCCAAGTAAAAGCAGCACAATTCTCCACTATAGTATTTGTCTAAACAGACAAGATAATCAGAAATATAATAAATCAACAACCCTCTCTTGCTGCCTTCCCCTTCCTTTTATAAGATGAAAGACTTTGCAAACCCTAAACCACCTTGATGAGTTAGCTCCTTTCACATGAGGGGCCTCCTTCTAGAACTGTGTGGTCCCTTCATAAGATACATTAAACCTAGATAGTGCTGTATATTTGGTCAAGGTTGAACCAGTCTCACAGCTAAAACCCCTTTCACACCTGAAAGTGATTTATTTACATGGCCCTGATTTATCTTTGTTCACATGGGCATTGATTTATTCAGTCTTTTCAGGAGTTTTGCATGTCCTCCTTTATTCATTTATTCATGCAACAGAAAGTAAAACAAAAATGAATATTCCTCTTAGCTTGGGCTACGTAGGAATATTACAGAAACTCATAAGGGGACTTTCTAGGATTGGGAGGAATGTCGCAGAATGTTGATCCTACAATTCGAACCTCCGGTCAACCTACCCATGGAAATTTTCCTCGGTCGCGGGGACCCACGCAAGCACTTGTCTGTATGGATGGAAGTATGGTGCGAAAGGACTTGGAACGAATGGGTCCACATGTTTATCCATGCCTTGGGACCTATCCAAACCACATGGTATTCGGATGCATAGCTACATCAACACACTCGCCACTAGGACACCATGAGGGAATAATTTTTGGGGATGTTCGGATTGGTAGGCAGGACTGAGAAATTACACAAAGCCCTATAGGACATAGATGCTCTAGTATTTGATGAATCACACCGTAATATATAATGTGGGGAACCATCTTAGGATGCGCAGATGCAAGATATTACCAACTGTCAGAATCTATCAGTGGAAGAATGTGACGAGGACTTGTGAAATATCACTATCCTAAAGTCCGAGGGTGAACTCGCAGTTTTTGGAACCCCATTACAAGCAGTAGATGTGACTAAATCTCTCAAATTAAAGGAAGTCAACATTGGAATGGAAGAATAACCCAATATGGCTAGAATTGGGGATTAATGGTATGATTATACCATTGGAAAAATCATGAAACTGCTCACTGAATATCCGCATCTATTTCCCACAAACTTTTCTGAGCTCAAAGGTATTTAGGGGACCTGAGTGTCATGTGGATCACCTTAAAACCATATGCACGTCCTGTCAAGCAAGGAGCTTACCGATTGAACCCCAAATATAAGAAAAAATTCAGAGAAGAAGATGATAAAATGATAGCCGCAGTTATCATCAAACAGGTAGAACAATCTGATTGGGTAAGCCCTATGGTGGTCAAAGAAATGAAGACAAAAGAGGAAATAAGAATATGCGTAGACCTGCGCAAGTTGAATGATGCTTGCGTACATGATCCCTTCCCTACACTATTATTAGATGAAATTCTTGACAATGTGGGAGGTTAGGAAGCATACTCGTTCACTGGCGGGTTTTGGGGCTACCATTAGATCAGAATCACACCCAAAGATCACAGCAAAACTACCTTCGCAACCAGGATCCTTCCAATACACTGTCATGCCCTTTGGGCTCAAAAATTCCCCTGCCATCTTTTCACAAGTGGTTGTGGTAGTGTTCAAGGAATTCATTCACAAGTTTCTAGAAGTATGCTTCGATAATTGGACAGTGTTTGGATTGGTAAAGAAGCTTGTATCGAACCTATGCATGATGTTGGATGCCTGCAGAAAGCAAAAATTTTCCATAAACATTAAGAAGTTCATATTCTGTGTACCTTTCGAGATCTTCTTAGGACATGTGGTCTGTCGGTAGGGATTGATGGTTAACCCAGCCAAGGTGAAAATTATCATCAATTTAGCAGTCCCCATGACTTTCTACTATAGGAAATTTATTCAAGGGTACGCACTGATCACGACACCAATCAAGAAGCTACTAAAGAAGGACGTATATTTTTTTCTGGGACGCGGAATGTCAAAATATTTTTGAGCTGCTCAAGGAAAATAAGGTCTCTACACCTATCCTCATATTTCCTTACTAGGCGAAGGTTTTTCATGTCCATGTGGATGCCTCAAGGATCGCCCTAGGCACTACCCTTACGCAGCCTGGGGAAGGGGAAATTGACCACCAATTTTTGTTTGCTAGTAGAAAAATTTCTAGCGTAGAACGTAATTACTCTGCTACTGAACGTGACGAACTCGCAATGGTGTATGCCCTGCAAAAATACTAGCACTATATACTAGAAGGGAACTTCAAGATGTTCATGGATCATTCAGCTTTGAAGTACCTAGTCAATAAGCCTGTGTTGGGGGGGAATATTTGTCGATGGTTACTATTGTTTCAAGAGTATGATTTTGAGATAATTGTGAACCTGGGAGACTAAATGTTGGACCAGACCACTTGTCCTGAATCGAGAGTGGTGAAGAGCCAACTAACTTAAAATAAGGCTTGCCCGATCTGTAGCTCTTTTCTATTAAGGTGGTTGATGAACACTTTGCAGATATTATTCAATTCTTAACTATGGGGATGGCGCCTACAGACTACTTAGTACAACAGAAAAGAGAATTGGTCACCTGTACCGCTGACTTTACCATCATTGCAGGCCAATTGTACAAGCTGGGAGCTGATGAGTTACTGTGAAGGTATGAGCATGAAATACAAGAAATTTTATCATAAGCCCACAGAGGAGCAGGAGGAGGTCACTATGCTGAAAGAGAAACTGTGCAGAAGGTACTGAGAGCTCGGTTGTGGTGGCCCACACTACATAGTGACTTCCATGCATATTGTAAATTCTCTGACACGTGCCAATGGACAAGAAGACCTTCTCATTGGGACAAGATGCCCTTGCACCCACAGAGGGCCCTACAGAGTTTGATAAGTGGGCCATTGACTTTGTAGGCCCCATTAACCCCCGGTAAGAAGACAGGTTCTCGATATATCATTACAGCCACAGATTACATTACCGAGTGGGCTGAAGCTGTAGTTATCAATGACTGCACTACGGACACGGCAGCACACTTCCTTTTTGAGAATATCTTAACTAGGTTTGGGTGCCCCAGGTTCCTCATGAGCGATAGAGGGACGCATTTCATTAATGAAACAATTAAGGCTTTGACTGAGGAATTCCAGATCCACCATGCCAAAAGTACCCCATATCATCCGTAGGTGAATGGAACCATAGAGGCATTCAAAAAAAATTGGAACAAGCGCTCACCAAGGTCTGTAACGCACAAATGAGTGATTGGGACATGTGCATTTCCCCTTTCCTCTACGCCTATAGAAACACGTGCCAAAATCTCACGGGAAAAACACCCTTACGCCTGGTCTACGGAAAGGAAGCTATTATGCCTATGGAATACATTGTTCCCAGCTTGCACACCTTGGCCTTCACAAATATGGCCAATCCAGACATTATGAAGGAGTGCTTAACACAACTAGTAGCATTGGAAGAAGACTGGTTCATCACCCAATTCAACCAACAGGTTCATAAATCATGGGAGAAAGCATGGCACGATCAACATATTTGACAGAAGGACTTTTTGGAGGAATCATTAGTCCTACTATACGATAGCCAGTTTTTGCGATATCCGGGAAAGTTTTGACAACTATGGTTAGCGTCATATGTGGTCAAATAAATTACCAATGGTGAAGCAGTCAGATTGGCTACACTACACAGCGATTCATTGCCAGGATATGTTAACGGGAGTCGACTAAAGCCCTACTGGGACTCCTCAGTGCCGATCAAATGAATATATGGTCAGAGTAGCTGTACCATGGACACTGCCCGCAGGGAGGATGCGTAGGAATGGATGCGTAGGGGTGATACACAAGACTGGCAGTATGGGTGGGTGTGAGACAGATGCAGTTGTTGCACGCAATGGACAAAACTAGCCATCGAAATGGAGTGGCAGCATGTAAAACTGCGCTTCCCGTTTAATGAAGTCGGTAACTAGCAATTAATGTGGTGAGTTATGAGGACTTTTTACCGTTCCTGTAATGATGAAAGGAAATTAAGAATCCACCAGCCATTTCTCCCTCCCAAAAGCTATAACATCGAAGCTGTTTATTTTACGGTATTCAATTACTACTCAAGCTTGTCACACCCTGGCCACTTGGGTATATACCATTGTTTCTGTCTACCTGTCATTCGCATGAATCAGCAAGCTCCGCTATCTAACAATAGCCACGCTGAATTCATCTTTCAAGCAAGGATGACTGCTACCAATCCAAATGCGCCTCTACCTGAATCAACGTCTGACTAAATAGGATCTGATGCAGTCCGAGAAGAGTAATATTTTGAGCAATTGGAGGTTATGATGTCCACTCTTGTTCCTGCCAAGCACTTAGCCCGTCTTCAGACTAGCCACACACTACGCACTAAAATTATGAGGCTGCGGTGCAAGAAATAGGTACTCAGTGACCATCTCACACTGTGGTCGGATGATGCCCTCAATCTGTCGCAGGACTTAGACAGGGCAGTGAGACAATTGAACCAGAATCTCGACAGTGTCACCGCTGCTACAGAAGGACCAACCTCATAGAAAATGGTGGGCATTGCACAGACTGCCACTGCACTGAGCCTTCTTGTGTTACCTATACTTATTGTTTCGATGGAGCATCTCAAGGATAGGATGAAGACCCCACCGGCGCTGTGACTTGGGACGAGTCACAAGATTGTGTTGGGGGACTGTTGGAACAGGGGTTCCTAGACCTAATTTTTTTTAGTTTTGTAATATTTTTGTAATATTTGGTCTAGCGAAGGGGGTTTGGGGTGGGTCAAACACCCAATGAATTGTAAGGGGTAAAAAGGGTAGACCAAGGGTAGACCAAGGGTCCACAAACCATGGTTTTCGAACCATAGGATAGCGTAGGCTAAGGTGCTATAAGTAGATGAATAGATCGATTCTAGAGGTACGCTAAGGTTGATTGATGCCAATTGAAAACTGTGGAGATATTTTTTTGGGTTGTATTTGGGTAAGGACTCTAGCTGGTTGTGTGTGTGGAGATCCTCAGTCTTTCTGTGTTCAGACCCCCTGGCTATGTGCGCGGGTTGGGAATTGGGTCTATAAGTAGATTTTAGAAGCTAATGAATGATAAATCTGTTTGATCATATCTCTGTTTTATAAGAACTGGCTGTGTTTATGGTATTACAGTGATTCTATATATTAATGCGCACGTGGATGCAGAGGTATTACTAAGATCTAATTTGTAATAGTTGCTTTATTTATGCTATCTTTGTCTTTATGAGCTTTGCATTCTGCAAGTATACTGTTAATGGTTCTGCGATAATATTTCTTCTACACCAATCTAATAGATCTTAACAGGGCTACCTCTATTAGTTTTCTTTCTCTTAGGGTGTGGAAACCTGGTTCCAACATCCTCCCATACTACTTCGAGTGAGACTTTGGCTTGTGCACATAGTTCATTGCCAAAACGGCCAATAGTATAGGGGTTTGTTGGCAAACCTTAAATCTGAACCTGGGTCAAGAACCCTCAAGCCAACAGTTTCGTTTTTGGGATCGGGATATTTTTGAGGGATATGTGGATGTGGCATTCGTCAAATAAGGAAATTAAATATTGGATAGTACAGAAGGAGTGTGAATTTTCATGTCAATATATCAGAAATTTATGCTTCGTTACAGAGCTATATTTTCACAGAGCAGTACAAAATTTTCTTCAGATCATTCCCTAGGGAATTGTATGAGTGAGTGTCTAGGTTGAATGAAAGGAATAATTTCTTTAAGAATGATGAACCTACAACGTCGACTCTTGAGCTTATACATCGACTCAAGAGCACTAACAATAATATTTCAAAGGTTTTTTACTTCTAGATTGATATCATCTTGGGAGGCTTCATTACTGAGTTCATTATAGATTCCACTGTGTCCTATAGTGAAGCAGGGCTAATATTATTCAAAGGACCATGAGGTAATTATATGAATTCTTCAAAATTCCGAATTAAGATGCTTTCATGTGAAAAGGGAGTTTTACAGATGCAATAAAATTGCTATTTTACGTAGGTTTGGAGGAAGAAGTAAATATGAGCAGGACATCGATAGAACACGAAGTGTAAAAATGTATAAAGTAGATACCACAAAGAGATATAATGAAGAAGATCTGAATACCTTCATAGAGAAAGATTATAGTCCTCTGTTGAGTGAATCTGGAGGTGAAAAAGAATAAAACTACCCAAAGAACTTCTAGGAAACTTTGCAGTATACCCCCTTCCATCCTGAGAGTTCACCGAAGCCATAATCCAGCAATAATCAGGGTGCTAGTGGTCTCCCTGCACCCCCTACCCCTCCTACCCCTCCATCCCCGTCCCCCTCCCCCTAACACCCCAAAAATAGGTATGGATGTTGACATTAAGCTACATGTTTTCATAGGAATGGGTTAGAGGAGACAAAACATTTTTGGTTTCTAGCCGAAGTTGTACGGACATCAAAACAGAAAAATGACGAAGATATAAATAAGGTGCATCTCATCACGACATTTCGAGATAGAACGCTGACATGGTACATGAATTATTCAACCACTCACAATGGTACATTTGCAGATATTAAACAAGTGTTGATACAGGAGTTTAATAAGTCAAAGCCTCAATCATAGTGCATTACTGAGTTAAATGTGATCAAACAGAAATTCAATGAGTCTATTTGGGAGCTTGATCAAAATTTTAAGGTATTATTGGATCAAGTGAGATTCAACATACTACCGGAGCATCATAAATAATGGTTTATAGTTGCATTTTTACCACATATCAAATTTCCATTAACGCAACAGGAGATAGAAACTCAAGCCGAAGCTTTGGAAATTGTGATGAAGTTGGAAGCTTCATTGATAGGGGACACTAATGCAAGTATGCAGCAGATTCAAAGTCAACTGGAAAACCTGACCTTGAAATTGTAGGATATTAAGAAGGGTAAAGAAGTTAGAGAATAAGTGTGGTTTAAAAAGTGTAAATTAGAATTTCATTCTAAGGAAAAGTGCCATGTTTTTAGATATTACATGGCTAGTGGAGCACCTAGTCCCTTGAATGCAGGATCCATCCTATGGTGCGAGATATGAAATCTAAGAGGCCGACATCACTCTGAATAATGTTATTTGTTGCAGAAATATGTGCAAACCCCAAGGAACCTATTTTGAAAATATTGTAATTCATTGGGACATGATGAGAATAATTTCTGAAGTTATGATCTAATGATGGAGCACAGTGTTGATGCTTACAGAATGCAAGTAGAGGAGTGCGCACATGAGGTCAGTGGATATCGTCATAGTAGAGGAGGTTATCAATGAAGATTTAAAGGAGTTGGATTTGGTCAAGGACGAGGACAAATCATTTGCTATAATTGCAGCCAGGCAGTTGATTTTGAAAGAGATTGTCAGAATCCTACTACGTCATGTAAGTATTGCAAATCATTTGATCATGTAATTGAAGACTGTCCTATACTTATGGAAAATATGCAAGAGAAAAGAAACCAACAACCCACACATAACATCAAAATGATGAAGGTTGAAAGAAGGAACGATATACCTTGTGTTAATATTGTCACTAGAAGTGGAGTTGCGATTGGAAGTGATAAAGAGGATGGGAAGAAGGAATTTTAAAATCTAGGTGCATGGGTTAGAAAAAATCTGGAGAAAGTTCATGTTTTTTATGTTAAGAAAGAAAATAAAGTGTTTATAGAAGAAAAGAAATTTTTTATGGATGTAGGATATTTGAATTCTATTGCACAACAAGGGCCTAGTAACTGCACCATGACATTAGTTCTGACACATAACTAAGCAGCGACGTGAGATCAAGCTTTGCAACAAAGTTCAACAAATCAAGAAAGTATGTTGCGATATTTTCTACAAACTTGTATTAAGTTATTAAGAGATCAAAATGTCGTATAAGGGCTTCAGGAATTTATAGATTCATGCGCATCAAAATATACACCATGAAGTGAGATGCACGTAGTTAATAATGTACATCGACAGAAGAGAACTGGCGAAGAAATGAGAAAGTGCACAGATATGAGAATATGAAATGGATCAGGTTATTTTGGATTTGGGTTGTGATGCTAATGTATAGACAAAACAGACATGGGAAATAATGGGTAAGATGAAGCTACAATGGTCAAATATTCAGTTAAGATTGGAAAATAAGAAAAATATATTTCCAATGGGAATATTATTAGGTGTCACAGTATATATTGATGGAGTTCACACTATTGTTGATTTTGAAGTAGTAGAAATTGTTGATGATATTAATCCTTACCCTTATTTCCTTGGAATTGATCAGGAAATGGACAATATGGTAGTAATCAATCTGACGAATAGGAAAAATGATATTTGAAGGAAAAAATATGAGGGTGATTGTTCCTTTAGATCCATCTGAAGGAGTAAGATATATAGAGCCAATTAGAGAATAATACAGTGCAGCAGACATAGATAACATCTATCAATTAAAAGCCATGGAAGAATATTATATTAACCCTACCGTAGATGGAAATTTTAGTTGGGATCATGATATTACCTGCACATACGATTCAGAGGAAGAACTGCAGAATTAGTAGACCATATTGCATGAAATATCCACAAAGCGTTGTGCAAGAATTCATTGTATGAAATTTGAGGTATGTAACCTACCTTATTATGATGGTTTAGGTAATGTAGAATTTTTTTTTAATGATTATGAAGAGTGGGTACTGAAAGATCAAATAATTTTAGCTTTAGATACATCCCTAATATCTACCCCTACTAGATGGTGGGGCACACACAAGAACAATATAGGAGATTGGAAGCTATGTCAAATATTAATCTGGATAAGGTTTAGACAAGTAGAAACATAAATGCAAAATATATATGATGGTGAAACTAACCCAAGAGAGGATATTGAGCTATGAATTATAGCATGGAATGAGATTCCATAGCAGGAATGGCTACATGGATTTATTCACACATTGGAGACAATTCCTAAGAATTGTTACCTAGAAACGGAACTGCGATATTGTACTATGAATTGGGCATACTTGGTTGATGGTTTTATTTTAACATTCAGATTTGAGGATGAATGTTCGGGCATAGATTCGTCCCTTCAGGTAGTAAAAGAGAATATTGTTGAGGGAGTAACCACACTCACATGGCAGCAACCTAATTGGGTTTCACAGATAGTGTATGCACTAGAATGCTATAATATTACTACAGAAGAAGTAGAAGATCCATGAAAAATCGACATAGTAGAATCATAAGGGCACTGTGAAGTACATGTACCAAAGATATAGATTTCAGATATCACACAATCATTGAAAACAAATAAGGTGAACATTGGATAAGAAGAGGAGCCCAAGTTTAAAATAGTAGGAGATTAATGGGAAGAGAAGATAGACAACAAAGTCAAAGAATTACTGCAAGAATATCAAGAGTTGTTTCCCACTAAATTTTCAGATATGAAAGAAATATTAGGATATTTGGGAGTCATGAAGATTCCCTTGAAACCTTATGCAAAACCAGTCAAGCAGATACCTTATAGGTTGAACCCAAAGTACAAGGAGAAAGTGAAGCTAGAAATTGATAAGATGATAGCATCAGTAATTATTAAACCTACCTAATCTTCATAATGGGTATACCCTATGGTAGTGCAGGAAAAGAACAAAAAAGGAGAGATTAGAGTATGTGTTGAACTAAGGAAGTTGAACGATGCATGCTTACATGATCATTTTCCCACCCCTTTCACAGATGAAGTATTGGATAATGTAGGAGGTCAGGAAGCATATTCATTTACAGATGGATTTTCAAGATATCTTCAGATCATAATTGCACCTAAATATCTATACAATACCAAATTTTCTACAGAGTGGGGATCATATCAATATACAATAATTCCTTTTGGGTTGAAAAATTCGCCTACTATATTTTCTAGAGTGGTGGTCGCAGCTTTTTAGGAGTATATTCACATGTTTTTGGAGGTATGCTTTGATGATTGGATAGTATTTGGACTATTGAGAAAACAAGTTGGAATTTAAAGGCTTATGCTCGACACTTGCAGACAATTTCAAATCTCTTTGAATCTGAAGAAGTGTATATTCTATGTACCTTTTGGTATATTGTTGGGACATGTTTTTTGCAAACAAGGACTCATGGTGGACCATGCGAATATTGTTGTCATTGTAAACTTGCATCCACCTAAGACAGTAAGACAATTGTGCACTACATTGGGACATACCAGATACTACATAAAATTCATTAAGGGGTATATGTAGATCACTGCGCCAATGGAGAAATTTTTGAAGAAATATGTGATTTTCAATGAAGAATTCCAGAAGAGCCTTGACATACTAAAAGAGAATATGGTAACTGCACATATTCTAGTATACCCTGATTGGAATAAGGAATTCCAAGTCGATGTTGATGCTTCTTGCATAGCTCTAGGAGTGGTATTGGCACATCCTCGTGAAGGAGAAATTAACAATCCTATAACTTTTTCAAGTAGGAATTTGTATACAGCTGAGAAGAACTACACTGCCACAGAAAGGGAAGGTCTAGCTATGGTGTATGCTCTGCAGAAATTCAAACATTATTTGTTGGGATCACATTTTAAGATGTTTACAGATCATTTTGCATTGAAGTACTTGGTAAATAAGCCTGTCCTAGGAGGGAATATTTGCATATGGTTATTATTATTTCAGGAATATGAATTTGAAGTTTTTTTTAAACTAGGAAGGTTAAATGCAAGACCTGACCATCTGTCAAGAATATAAATAGGAGAAGAACCAACTAGCATAGAATAAAATCTCCCATATGCATAGTTATTTGCAATCAGAGTGGCAGATGAACACTTTTCAAACATTATTCACTTTTTTACCACAGGGATGGATCCTTTGGAATATAATACGTAGCAGAAGAAAGAAATTGTGGTTAAGGCAGCTGATTTTTCATTGATAACAGGAAAAATATATAAGATTGGACCAAATGAGATACTACGCAAATATTTCCCTGAACATGAAATATAAATGATTCTAGCAGAATCTCATGGAGGCACAGTTGGTGGACAATATGTAGGAAAGGCTACTACACAGAAAATCATCAGAGCAAGATTGTGGTGGCCCACACTATGTAAGGATGCAGAGTATTGTAGCACATGCAATGTATGTCAAATAACAGGGAAGCCCTCTAGAAGAGATGAGATGCCATTAGTTCCAATAGTAACATTGTAGGCTTTTAAAAAATGGGCTATTGCTTTTGTTGGACCTATCAATCCACCTTGGCAGAAGACTGGTGTGAGGTATATAATAACTGTGACTAATTATTTGATAAGATGGGTTGAAGCACAACCAATAAGGAACTGCAGCACAGACATTGTCACGAAGTTTATTTTTGAATACATATTGTTTATATTTGGGTGTCCAAAGATGTTGATGAGTGACCAAGGCTCGCACTTCATAAATAATCTTATCTACGAATTGAATAAGGATTTCCAAGTCTGTCATCAGAAGAGTACTCAGTATCATCCTCAGCCCAATGGAATAGTGGAAGCATTTAACAAGATTTTGGAGAATTAACTCACCAAAGTATGCAATGTGAATAGAGATGATTAAGATATCATAATTCCAGTTGTATTATGGGCTTATAGGACAACATGCAAGAAGTTTATAGGACAAAAACCTTTTAGGTTGGTGTATTGGCAAGAATTTGTGATTCCGATGGAATATATTCTGCCTAGCTTGAGAATTACAGCCTTCACAAATATGGCAGACCCTAAAACAATGGAGGAAAGAATGTCAAAGTTGGTTGCTTTGGAAGAAGAAATATTTTTAGAAATATTACATCAGCAAGTGTAGAAAGCAAGGGAGAAGGCCTGGCATGATAGACATATCAAGCAGAATAAGTTCAAGGTCAGAGACCTTTTCCTTCTTTATGACAATAAAAGTTTGTACAATTTCCAAGGAAATTCAAAACGCATTGTTTGGGCCCATATATTATAAAGAATATTATTGATGGAGGAAAAGTTCAATTGGAAACGTTGAATGAATAATAGATTCAGGGAAGGGTAAATGGAAGTAGTTTGAAGTTGTACATGGATGATCCTGCCCCTACAGGTTCGCACTGAAGAAGAAAAAGGAGGAAAGTCTTAGTGCCACCTGCAGTTGAAAGTGGGCACTGGACTATAAACCAATCTTTAGAAAGAGAGATTCTACAAAAGATGTTTCTTCACTACATTCTAGATTATGTCATAGTTCGCAGGAGCTGCGATGTATAAAGTATTTTCACTGTAATATGAACGTGTCAGAGTTCGCCAGAAAAATATGACCATTAAAAGATAAACTTGTCGTTGGAGGAGCTGAAAGTCGCATTTATGGAGACAGGTTGGCAAGCATCTAGGAAGATATATGCAGTTAATGAACACAATCCTAAAAATATCTGATGATGGGCATAGAATATTAGAAGCACTATAAAAATTCGCATCCCACCAAGATTTTGGCACTTTTTTATCTGAGAGCTGAGAAAACGTTGAGTATTGAAAAGTTGCAGAAGTTACATGAATGTATGAAAACCAAATAATTCATCCACATTTTCAAAAGGAAAGGTCTATAAGGACTCATGGAAGCCAAAACACCATCTAATACACCCACAACATCACCATCAACCCCAACATCACCTCTCTTGCACCGAACATTGCCAAGAAAGAATCATGATAAGGAAGAAAGAAAAAAGAAGAAGCAAGATAAGAAGCTCATCAAGCCCCAACCAGAACCCCAACCTATTGAAAATAATGAAGAGGAAATAGAACAACATCAGATGGAGATAGAGGGCACAAAAATTCTGTCGCCACTTTCAGCATACTTACCACCTAGGAATCCAGATGCTAAACCCGTGAAGGACTCTAAAGATGTGAAGTATGGCACATTCACACCATTGTTGTTGGAGAAAGTGCCATTTGAGGGAGAGTTGCTAGGAAGAATCCCCCAGCTGAATTTTTATATTTAGACTTCAATGACAGGAAAAATTATCTGCATTTTGTGCCAAGTAGATACCTAAAGATGGTCGACTATCCATAGAGCAGAGTGACAAAATTGGAGCCACTTAAGTGGGCAAGAGGGTTGGAATGGTCTGGATTGATCAACACTGATTAGGGGAATTTTTAGGTCGAAATTGGGCCTCCTAAAAAAAATTTACAACAAAAATAAACATTATAAGAACCAATAGGATTCAATATGATGATGTCAACCATAGGGGATAATTCATCATTTTTTAAGTAAAATGGTAAAAAGATTAAAAAATAATAAAACTACTTTTTTAACATGTATTTTCAACTTATCTCCCAAATTTTTTATTCAAATTTTGAGAGGGAGTACTTTTTGGATGCAAAAATTAATTCCTCATCCAAGGAGTACCCATGTTGCATAATTTTGATGGACCCTACTACACAAAAAATGAGAAATACATCAAAAAACGTGATTGAAATCACACTTTTCATGTATTTCTCATTTTTACTATAGCAGGATCCATCAAAAATATGCAACATGGATACTCCTTGGATGGGGAATTAAATTTTGCATACATAGAGTACTCCCATTTGAAATTTGAGTAAAACATTTGGGAGATATGTTGAAAATACAAGTTGAAAAAGTAGTTTTTTTCATTTTTCTCTCTAAAATTGGATGATGTAATCAAATATTATTTTATTATTTCCACTATTATTTTATAATTTCCTTAGGAGGCCCATTTTAGATCTCAAAATTCCCCTAATATGATAATGTATGTGTCTCACTTTGGTAGAAGTACAAACAACACTTCCTGCGTAAGACAATTGTTCGCGTTGTTACACGATGGATGAATCTGTATGGGGAAGAGGATCCTCATTGATGACATGCTAATATCGAGAATAACCAAATTACCATACCAAGGAAGGGATCCCACCGAAGATTTTTTGGGTAAGGATCAAGACAAAGCAATAGTGTAGAGCATGAAGGAGAAGTTCAACTTGTTCAAGGGAAATAGAGGCTATGACATAAATTCGATCAAGGACCAAGGAGTATGCTTCGTCATGAAAATATTGGCTAGATATATGAGGTGGTAATAATGAGCCAATGAAGTCCCCACAGTAGTAGTTTCACTAGCTGCACAGTGCAACAACAAGGTCCAGTACAACTGGGTCAGGTATCTATGCAGGGAATTTTTGGAGGATTATCACGGAACCCGGGAGAAAGGTTAAACCTTTCACTACACATGGCTAATTTTGATCATCGCATTGATGGCATGGAAATAACTGGAGGAATTGCAGTTTCCTACAGTAGATGTCAATGTATGTGAAGCAGCACAATATGCCTCGTTGTGGCATTATATCAAGCAGTCAAGAGCACATGAGAACCAGGTTTTCTTTTCATTGTACCACATGGATATACATATGGTGTTGAACCATAATCCTCTGCTATCACCAAGCCTGTACCAGAAATATGATGGATTTGTGAAGTTGAAGGTGGACTTCCATAGAATATATGTACAGACCAGGAAGGATACAATGAAGACATGGGATCTGCTACCATACTTAGTCAACGAAAATGATCTTGATACATTGATACAACAGTGGCCTACAGAATAGATGACTCTAGAAAAGGAAGAGGCTGAGGGTAGTCAGACGGATGAAAAACATCAGAGAATGGAGGCCCGAGTGGAAAAATTTAAGGAAAAAGAAGAGAAGGAGAAATATCGGGAGTCAGAGCATGACAGAGGTTATCTAGATCGTCTTAGAGGCGATGAACAAGACAAGGAGAAGACAACGATAGATAAAGGAAAAATTAAAATGCAGACTTAATATTCCCCTAAGAGTAAAAAGAAGCCGCAGGATGATAAGTCAAAGGGTGTAATTCCATTGGTCCTTACTGATGGGGACATAGATGAAATCTAGGAAAAATTCCAATAAGTAGCAGAGGAATCATGGGGAAAAGTCGAGGATCGCTACGATGCCCTCTTGATAGAAGTTGAGCAGATCATTGCAGAGGTGAAACTTCTAGTGCAAACAATTAGATAACCAGCATTAATAATCCATGCACTCCATCAAGAAATATTGATAGAAACAACATTTGGGATGAAGATCATGTAGATACCTGCCGAAGCACTGTAGTTTGACACAATTTAATCAAAGCAAGAAGAAAAAATTTGGTACAAGTTCAATATGAACATTGCAGCACTGCCTATTATGGTATTGCATGACCTGAATCAAGGTATTATACATGAGCTAAAGGAGTGGGAGTAACACATGTCAAAATTAAATATTCACATAGAACAAGAGTAAGAAATAGCTCAACGAGACAATAAAGGAGAAGTACCAAGCACAACAACAACAACAGAGGTTGAAAGAAGTGGTCGAAGCCACTTGTATAGAAGTTCCTGACATAGATGTCCACGAGGAGGAACCATTAGAAGAAAAGGTTGTAAAGCTTGTCCTTGCAGTCAAGGAATCCAAGAATAAGGTTGTCTAAGTATAGTTAGAGTATAATATCAAGATCAATGAGCTACAATGAAGCTGTAGCCAACCACGCCACCATAATTACAGGAGCATAGGGAGATTGACCTGAAGGTTGTAGTGGCAGGCATCCCCGGGACAGTAACAAAGTACAATTTATTACTGGAAGAGACCTTTCAAATTTGGACTTTGCTGGAGGAAGAAACAAATGTACAGAAGATAGAGGAAGATATCCAACAAAAGAAGAAGAAGTTGGAGGAAATCAAGACAACATCAAGGAACTTTCCTGTTTCGCAGAAGCTCGCAATGATATTGAAGGAAAGACACTGCAGAAGTATATCGAATAACTCAGGACGGAAAAGAAAATTTTGATGTATAGAACTCAACCATGGCAAGATGAGGCTCTCTAGCTGTCACAGAAGGTGGAAGGGAAGCTCCAGTAGCTTCGAAAAGAGGAAGAGGAAACACTAAAGAAGACTGCAAGACCACTCACAAAGGGAGTTTTGGAAGAATTCTGCAGTCATGAGAAGCAGGTTGCAGAGGTGTTGCAGAAATTCAACAGTGTATACAATAGTATAGTAGCAAAGATCAAAGGGCAAATAATCTGAGTTACTCGGGACAAGTCACATGTGAGTGTTGGGGGCCTATTGGGCACAACTCAACATTGCCTTAATTTTGGCTAAATATATGCATTTTGAGGAGTGAAGCATGAATTATACTGCACAACACATCATTGTGGATATACCGCGCAATATCTTGGGGGCTTCGGGGTGGGTCGAAGCCCCTACTTTTTGTAACGGGTTTGGGTTGCATTTTTCTTATCCCATGGTCTTTGGACCATGGTATTGTGTCAATGTAATACTACAAAAATGGATTTAATGCTATATCAAAAGAAATACTGACGCAGTCACACAGCTGAAAGTTAGCTCCCTTTCAGTCTACCCTCGTTCTTTGGCTCCACGTGGTCAAATTGATAAATAAATATATTCAACAGATTTGAATATCAAATGGTATCTCCCGGCTTGTATCTTATTCCCAACTTTATAATCAAAGTTTATACCTTCGCACATTATATATATTAATATTGGCTTTATAATGAACCTTTGTAATTTAAATAAATTTCCACGCCTTATATAATATCCCGACACCTTATAAATAACCGGCATTACAATGGGCCTTCGGCCCGGCCCCACATATATGTCAATGGCCCAATCAAACGCGTGCGTCGTACCTTGTTTAAACTTCGTGCATCTCCTTCAAACGAAGACCGTCCGATGGCCTTTGCCTAGATCGACGGCTCGTACGCATATCGCTCGGCATCTAACGTCGAAGGTTAACGCGCGATGGCGCGCTTGAATGGTGGTTTTCCGAGGGTCCACCTTTCCACGTGTCAAACTCTCTATGGAATCGCTCCTCGACTAGAAATACCACCTTCGCACCAAAAGCGGTGCGATATGGGCAGTCCGCTTCCACAAATTCGCTAGCGGTTTTGAATAGTGGCTAACTAGGGTTCGCGTCGGGGTTTGCGTTCGCCTATGTGTACTCCAGTTGTTAACTCAGGTTCGGACTCCGGTAGAAAAACAATTGTAACTTACTTTGTTAAGCGGGATTCTATTACCATTAACCAGATTTAAATGACCACGGTTTCACTACTTCTCTACTCGAGCAAATTGAGGGAAACAATAGACAGGGATATGCAGAATCTATACAACGGTTTGTTCCAGTAGATACATATGCACAGAGTTCATCACTTCGAAATTAAACAACCTCTTGAAAATTAATGATTCAACACGATTCTAGGGTAAATGCGCACAGAAACTATTTAATTGGAAGCAATCGTAACATATAGAGTTTATTTCAGAATCTCCTCTCTTCTTCTTTTCCTCCTTCATACATCCGAGGGTTTACAATTATATACATAAACCTATGACTCTTCGGTACCTTTGAGAGGACCGTTTCGGGAAATCAACAGTCTAATTAAAACAATTCGACTAGCTGGAAAATGACAACTAGACTAACTGAGCTATTCGACTTCCATGACTCTAACTGAAATAATAATACAATCAGCTAAGGTATTGACACCTAGCTGTGATAATTCGACTATTTTCAAAACCCTCCTAGCCACAACATGTGGAAAAAAATCCTACATTGTTGGCTAGTGTCTAATGCCCCTGCATCAGACTCCTGAGGGCAATTTTCTTCATGGGCTCCTGTCCATGAGCTCTTCCACTGATCTGCCTATCTTCTGCAACATTTCTTCAGTCATCCAGGTGGCATCTTCATCTGGTTTATCCTTCCATTTGATCAAGTACTAAAAGTACTCTCGTCCTCTTGTCCTTCTGAACACCCTTTTGTCCAATATCTTCTCTGGTTGCAATGGTTGTGCTAGTGGTAGCTGCTCTCTCCAATAAATTTGTTCCTTGTTTGCTGCTCTTTCTTCTGCACCATCATCTTCATACTTGTACAAATCTGCAACATTAAAAATAGGAGATATTCCAACATCAGAAGGTAATTCAATCTCATAAGCATTTGCAAAAAACTTCCTAAGTATCTTGCATGGCCCAATCTTCTTGAACTTCAATTTGTTGTACTGCTTCTTTGGGAATCTCTCCTTTCTCAAGTGTGCCAAAACCTGATCTCCTACTTCAAAATGAACTTCTTTTCTGCTTAAGTCTTCTCTGCTTTTGTACTTGATGTTGCTGCCTTGTAGTTGCTGTTTCATTTGTTCATGTATGGCTTGGATCTCTGAATCAAATTCCTCGCCATCTGCACTTCTCAGCTCTGCCTTCCCCAGATTTCTCAATTCTGATATTCCTCTGGGGTGCATTCCATAAAAAATATGAAATGGACTCTGCCCTATGCTTCTTTTTGGTGAATCATTGTATGCATATTCTGCCTGGGGAAAAATATGATCCCACTGCTTGGGATGCTCTCCTACAAGACATCTCAACAAATTTCCCATACTCCTATTCACTACCTCAGTTTGTCCATCAGTCTGAGGATGATAAGCTGAGCTGAAACTTAGCTTGGTACCAAGTTTCTTCCACAGTGTCCTCCAAAAATGACCCACAAATCTAGTATCTCTGTCTGAAACAATACTCTTGGGCAACCCATGCAATCTAACAACTTCCTTAAAGAACAGGTTAGCAACATGGGTGGCATTACTATTTTTGCAACATGGAATAAAATGTGCCATTTTGGATAATCTATCCACCACAAAAAAGACTGCATCATTCCCTCTCTGAGTCTTGGGCAATCCTAGAACAAAATCCATACTCACCATGTCCCAAGGCCTGTCTGGAATAGGTAAGGGAGTGTACAATCCTGCATTCTGGCTCCTTCCTTTGGCATATTGACAAATCTTGCAATTCTTCAAAAACTTGTCCACTTCTGCTCTCATCTTGGGCCAGAAGTAAAAGTGACTCAGCTGCTCATAAGTCTTATTAGTACCAAAGTGTCCAGCAAGTCCACCACTATGCTTCTCCTTGATCAAATTTTCCCTCATGGAACATTTTGGTACACACAGTTAGCTTCTTCTGAATAGTAAGTCCTCCTGCGAGAAATAATCCAGCCACTGGCTTCTATCTATTAAAACAAGGTTACTACATGCCTCAAATGCTTCTTTAAAATCTGGATCTGTTTTATACAATTCTTTCAGAAAATCAAACCCTACAACTTCAAAATTAGTTTCCTAAACAAGCATGTGCCTCCTACTCAAAGCATCAGCTACTTTATTGGCTTGGCCACTTATATGTTTCAAAACAAAATTAAAACTTTGGAGATACTCAACCCATTTAGCATGCTTATGTTTCAACTTGGGTTGCTGTACAATATACTGCAAAGCATGATTGTCAGAATATAATATAAATTCCCTGGACATCAAATAATGTCTCCACTTCCTCAGTGCCTGAAAAATTACATATAATTCCTTCTCATAGGAGGAATAATTTCTTCTGGTGTCATTTAGTTTTTCACTAAAATATGCCACAGGCCTATCATCCTGACTTAGCACAGCTCTAATGGCCTCTCCACTGGCATCACATTTTACTTGAAATGGTTTTGTAAAATCAGGCAGAATCAAAACAGGCTTCTTTGTTATCTTTTGCTTCAGCAGCTTGAAATTCCTTTCTGCTTCAGCAGTCCAATTAAATGGTTATTTTTTCTTCTTTATTGTCTCTATTATGGGTGCATTAATCTTACTGAAGTTTCTTATAAACTTTCTGTAAAAACTAGCAAGTCCATGGAAACTTCTTACCTCAAAAACATTCCTGGGTGAAGGCCACTCCACAATTGCCTTAACATTTTCTGGGTCCATCTTCAATCCTTCTACAGAAACAACAAACCCCAAATACACCAACTCTTCCTTCATGAATCAGAATTTCTTCAAATTTATCAGCAGTTTCTCTTGGTGTAGCTTCTTCAGAACATGATTAAGATTCTTTAAATGTTCTTCTCTAGTTCTGCTGAAAACTAATATATCATCCAGATATACTATCACAAATTTACCAATGAATTCTTTCAACACTTCATTCATAAGTCTCATAAAAGTGCTAGGTGCATTTGACAACCCAAAAGGCATTGCCATCCATTCATATAACCCTTCATTTGTTTTAAAGGTAGTTTTCCACTCATCACCCTCTCTTATTCTAATATGATGATCTCCACTCTTTAAATCTATCTTTGAGAAATATTTAGCACCACTCAAACAATCCATTAAATCCTCAATTCTGGGCAATGGGAATCTGTACCTGATTGTAATCTTATTAATTGCTCTGGAGTCAGTACACATCCTCCAGCCTCCATCTTTCTTTGGGCTCAAAACTGCTGGTACTGCACATATATTCAGACTTTCTCTTATCAGTCCTTTATCCACCAAATCCTGTACTTGTCTCCTGATTTCCTCATTTTCATTGGGAGCCATTCTATAGGCTGCCTTATTTGGCAGATTTGAACCAGGGATAAAATCTATCTGATGGTTGATCTTCCTCACAGGTGGCATCTCATCAGGTAAATCATCCACAACAATGTCACAGTAATCATCTAACATCTCTTGGATTTCTACTGGTAAATCAGAAATCTTTGTAGAAGTAAGAACTACTTTAGGCTTGCAAACTAAAGCAAAGCTTACCTCTTCTTCTTCTATCTGCTACAGATATTCCTTCCCGCTCAGCAACAAGGTCTTTGGATCAGTCACTCTGCTGGATGGCTCTCCTTCCTCCATGGGAATCAATGTATGATGTACCCCATCCTTGAAGAACTTGTAAGTGTTCTTCTTTCCATCATGCACTGCTGCTCTGTCAAACTGCCAAGGTCTACCCAGCAGTATATGACACACATCCATGGAAATTACATCACACAGGACCTTATCTTTGTATTTGCCCATTTGCAGCTCTATCTCAAACTGTTCTTTTACAACCAGCTGGCGCCCCTTATGTAGCCAAGACACCCTGTAGGGAGTTGGATGCTCCCTTGTCTTCAGCTTCAACTTTTCTATTACCTCAGTGGAAACCAGATTGTCTGTGTTGCCACTATCAATGACTAGCTGGCAGCATTTCCCTTGGACTTTGCATATGCTCCTAAACAAAGTATTTCTTTGTGCAGGCTCAGTGACCTCTTTGGCTTGCTTCAACAGGACCTTATTCACCACCAAGGATTCTCCCCTCTCTGGAAGAATTTCTTCTTCAATATCTGCCTCTTCTCCAGTCTGGGCAACAACAACATTCCTTGGACCAGCACCCACATTCTCTGGACATTCACAGTGCTTATGTCCCACTTGCTAACATCTATAACACCTCAATTCTCTACCTCTGCCTCCGTCTCTGCCTCCTCTTCATTTTCCCATGTAAGAACCCCTTCTGCCCCTTGCATCATCCTCTGCAGATGCATTTTGACGTGAGCTAATGTTAGCTCCATCCCTGGGTGTAGCAGGCTTTCCTCTACCACCCTGACTTTCCTTTCCTCGGAAAGTACCTCTCTTCTTGGCAGACTGTTTCCTCAGGAGTTTCTCCTCTGCTTTCAAGGCCATCTGATAGGCCTCTTCCATTGTCTTAGGAGACAGGAGACCAATCTCATCTTGGATCTCCAGCTTGAGACCATTCACATATTTGGCAGTCTTCTTTGGTGTGTCTTGCAATTTTCCAGCCCTTATGCTTACTCTGTAGAATTCCTCTGTGTATTCCTTTACTGTCAGCAACCTCTGTCTCAGGTTCTGCATTTGCTTAAATAATGTTAGCTGGTAATCACTAGGCAAGAATTTACCTTTTAATTTAGCCATCATTTTGGTCCAGCTCTTGATAGGTTTCTTGCCAACTCTCCTCCTTTCTGCCTGCACTCCATCCCACCAAAGTGCAGCATGTCCTTTCATCTTTGTTACTACAAAATTGACCTTCTTATCTTCACTTATTTCTTCATAATCGAAGCAATTGTTCAATTCATTTATCCATTCCACCAGTTCTTTTGGATTCAATCCCCCTGCATAGTTTGACACTTCAATTCTGGGCTTAACTGCAGACCCCAGAATAGTTCTAAGGAGTCTCATGTCAAGAGGAATTTCAACATTTTCTTCTGCTTCTTCTGTCTCAGGTTCACTGATGTCTTCAGGATCTCTGGGTTGTCTTCGCTCCATGGCATCAATTCTGGCCTCGACCCTCTGCAACATCCCCAACACCTCTGCGTTGGCAACAGATCTTCTTCTGCTAGCACCTCTACCCACTAGGATTGCCATGTCAGCGAAACAACTTCAGACTTGCTCTGATACCACAAATGACGCAGTCACACAGCTGAAAGTCAGCTCCCTTTCAGTCTACCCTTGTTCTTTGGCTCCACGTGGTAAAATTGATAAATAACTATATTCAACAGCTTTGAATATCAAATGGTATCTCCCTACTTGTATCTTATTCCCAACTTTATAATCAAATTTTATACCTTCGCGCGTTATATATATTAATATTGGCTTTATAAAAAACCTTTTTAATTTAAATAAATTTCCGCGCCTTATATAATATCCCGACACCTTATAAAAAACCAGCATTACAATGGGCCTTCGGCCCAGCCCCACATATATGTCAATGGCCCAATCAAACGCGCACATCGTACCTTGTTTAAACTTTGTGCATCTCCGTCAAACGAAGACTGTCCGATGGCCTTTGCCCAGATCGACGGCTCGTACGCATATCGCTCGGCATCCAACGTCGAAGGTTAACGCGCGATGGCACGCTTGAACGGTGGTTTTCCGAGGGTCCACCTTGCCACGCGTCAAAATCTCTATGGAATCGCTCCTTGACCCAGAAATACCACCTTCGCACCAAAAGCGGTGCGCTATGGGAAGTCCGCTTCCACAAATCCGCTAGCGGTTTTGAATAGTGGCTAACCAGGGTTTGCATCGGAGCTTGCATTCACCTATGTGTACTCTGGTTGTTAACTCAGGTTCAGACTCCAGTTGACAAAAAATTGTAACTTACTGTGTTAAGCGGGATTCTATTACCGTTAACCAGATTTAAATGACCACGGTTTCATTGCTTCTCTACTCAAGCAAATTGAGGGAAACAATAGACAGGGATATGCAGAATCTATACAAAAGTTTGTTCTAGTAGATACATGTGCACAGAGTTCATCACTTCGTAATTAAACAACCTCTTGACAATTAATGATTCAACACGATTCTAGGGTAAATGCGCACAGAAACTATTTAATTGGAAGCAATCGTAACATACAAAGTTTATTGAAGAATCTCCTCTCTTCTTCTTTTCCTCCTTCATACATCCGAGGGTTTACAATTATATACATAAACCTATGACTCTTCGGTACCTCTGAGAGGACCGTTTCGGGAAATCAACAGTCTAATTAAAACAATTCGACTAACTGGAATATGACAGCTAGACTAACTGAGCTATTCGACTTCTACGACTCTAACTGAAATAATAATACAATCAGCTAAGGTATTGACACCTAGCTATGATAATTCGACTATTTTCAAAACCCTCCTAGCCACAATATATGGACAAAACTCCTACATTGATGGCTAGTGTCTAATGCCCCTGCATCCCATACTGAATGTAATTTCTATGGTAAAGGGCTAGTTTTGTATCTTTCTTTTATAGCGAAGGAAAGGCTCTACTTATGAGTGTGCAGAGCCCTTAGAAAATTCTGCAACTTAGTGCGCAGATCACCTGTAGTTGTGTCTCTAGGTCAGAGAGGTGATTGTACTTGAAATATCCATCATAATAAACAAGAAGAAATTTTGTGAACATATTATTTGTTATTATATTTTTCTTATCTATTTGCTTAATATCAGTTGTTGCGAAGTAGTTGTTACAGCTGTGTGTTATAACAGTAAAATTTATGATGGTGTGTAATGTGTTCTACTAAGTGTGGCAAATTAAGTGAAGGGTTTTATAAAACGTAGTCATTTTATGCATGATAAAAGATAATATTACCACAGTAGATTGGTCACATCGCGCATTCCCTCAAGGTTGCAGAAACTTGTTCTGCAACCACCCATAATCCACCTCGGGTGAGACTGTGATATTTTTGCAGGTTGTTGCCAAAAGGGCTGGTTATAAAGGGTTTTGTTGGTACACAACATATATATAACCTGGGTCAAGCCCAAAACAAACCAATAGGTCCTCACCGGCTGCTTGTAAAAATGGTGAGGAATGTTTTGGTGAGAGACAAACAATAGTGAAGGTATTTAAAGAGTGAGGAGAGGGATGTGTTTATCATGGATGTCTTTTAGGAGACTATGAAGCATAAGATAATGACAGTAGAGATGGGGATTCACCGTTGAGATCTCTCCTCCAAATTGTAGATATTACAGTAACTCGTCTGACTTACTCACCATCAAAAACCATGGGAGTTTGGAAGAAATTAGTTGAATTCCTTAATAGCTATATCGGGAGCAAAAAAAATTCACTAGTAGATCCTAGAGGTGTTTTTCATGGTTTTTCTAATGTACTAGTAAACCTTACTCTAATGGAGACAAGAGCCAAAACTATCATTTAGGGATGATGTTCTAGGACCTTTGTAAGCAAAACCTCCTCCAATATAGACAAGAGCATAAAATATCATTGAAATATGATGGTCTAGTACTTTCATATGCACTTTTCCTAACATATTTGTATTCTTCGTTGTTAAAGGTTGCTAAATTGTGTCACATTTGGTACACTCATTTTTTATTTGTAGAATCTATTGTAATTGTCTCATAACACAAAGGAAAAAAATATCCATAAAAACAACAACATGACTTTTCATATGAAATCAAACTTATTTCAAGAAGGTTTTAGATTATGGATACAAGGTAGGAAGGTGGGTGAAAGTGGCCTTTAAAGTGGAAGTGAAGTATGGCCTTGGATTCTTTGAAGAATTGTTTGATTATAACCAATCGTTTTGTACTCCAGGTTTTATGGTGACCAAAGTGGATGATAAATATACGCTTGAATCTCTTGTGGTTTCACTGAGATTATTTTCTTTTATTTGCATCCAGACCGAACACTGAAAAACAAAAGTCCACAATTTGTGTGCTTAAACTATGTGGTGATTAATGTACAAGGTGAATATGTAATCCCTTGTGGGTTTCATTGAACTATATTTTATCTTGAACCAAAAAAGAGTACAAATTTTAATAGGTGTGAAATTTTTGTACTATTTAGTCACAATTTTTCTCAAGTAATTCTAATTGTGCTCTTCTCTTCTACCTACAGCTAGAAAATATTTGCCATGGAAGATCCCAAAACTCCCAGTGATCATGATTTCAAGGAGGAGATAGCATATTTCCAATTTAGTTTTTTGAAATATATGAAGCAAGGAAGAAAGGTGCACTGAAATCATGAGAATTTTTTGAGGAAGTTAGAAGAGTTGGTGAAAACAATTATCACAACCCTCACACTCCAAATAAAATCCCTTTTGGTTGTAGAGAAAACCTTAGTTGGAACGTTCATGGGGCAATGGCCAAGTTACGAGGACCCTAATATCTAGGTAATCAAGTATAGTATCCCTTTTATGAACGGATTGGTCATTGTTTTTCTTTACTGAAGATGATATTGCTTTCTTGTTTCAGCTTAAGAAGATCCCATGGCCCGATCTTCAAAAGTAGTCCCTACTTCCTAGGCCCGGAAGGGCTATATATGAATCATTGGATGTTGGAATTAAGCATAGAAGAATATATCCCTATGGCTAAGTTGGAAAAAACATAGAAACATCTAAATTTTTTCGAAATGGGAATGCTGGGAAACATGAACCCCCAAAATGGATATATATGGGCACAATATATAAAAAATACAAACACATAGGTGTGTATTTTTAATTAAATAACACATTGTCTTGCAGGAAAGTAAGAATGATACAAATAAATGACATTTTAGGAGACTCGTGTCTATGTTTACTCTCGTATGTGATTACATGATGAAAATCTCATGGCCTTTTGTTCTTAACAAATGCCAATCTCAGACCCTCATACATTATAGAATCCAATGGAAATGCTACAATCATGCCACCTCTGAAATATTGAAAATACTAAGTCTGATGAAATCCAAATGGGATATGAAATTCAACTTTCTCCATACGAGGTAACATGAGGTTGGAACCACTCCCAAAGATCCTAAAACAAATAATGATAATTAAAAATTTAATCAGGATACAAAAGGTATGATAAGGAGAATGTCAACCTTTAGAAAAGGTAGCATAAAGGAGAATGTCAACCAAAAAGGAAAGATAAAGGAAAATGTCAACTTTTAGAAAAGGTAATATCAAAGAGAAATCAAATTTTACTTTAATAATTTAATATTATCATTAGTTACCATAGTGAAGATCTCCTCAAATCTTAACTTCTTATATCCATTTTGTTTTAAAGGGTGATTGGCATACAGAGAATGATAATTTTCTATCATTCCACACCCCTCTCATACACTTAGGTCGGCCCATAAACTTCATAGTACCTGAAATGTCATTAGAAACAAGTATGAAAGGCCTTGAAAACACCATCAACCGTATAGTATTAAATTTATAGATTTGGAAACATCATACGATAAATCCAACAATGTTTCTAAGGAATTTCATACCCATTTCAATGTTTTGATTACTAGAGTCTAGGATATGGCCAAACTGGGCGTTTATCGTAACTCATCCTTACAACAACCCAAATTGGGTGTGCCTTCTTCATCTATCTCTCATCATTCTAGGATAGCCTAACTCTTCAATAGATTGGAAAAAATGCTCGCAACTTTCTTGAAAGACTAATTCTAAATGTGCTCAATATGTATGTGCCTGTACTACATCAAGATGAATCTAGAAAAGGGCATAACTAATGCTATCCAACTAAGCCTCGACAGTTGAATTCAACTACAAAATATAGACTATAAGAAAATATCATTCAAATGCAATTATTCCATGAATATGGTTACATCGTGTAGCATTTAAAAAAGGGGAAACCTTCCCCTCAAATATATCCAAACCCAATGCAACCCACTCAAGAAGAGAGAAGCATGGAAACAAGGAACAAACAAACAAGAAGGCAACCCTCACTTCAAACAACTGAAAGCAAAGCCCCAATTTCAATTGTAAATCAATTCAAGTTTCTAAATCAGTGTAATGAAGATGAGGTAGAGGGAATTCAAAAGAAAAATCCAACTAAGGAAATTCATGGAGGAAGGGGAGGATATCACATTAGATCCATCTTAAACCTGAATCTATCAAGCACCAAGAGGGGTCAATTATTTTTATAAATGAAAAAAAAATATCATTTAATTCGATGTCATGTATTCAAAAAATCGATCCCTCTTGGTGCTTGATAGATCCAAGTTTAAGATGGAACTAGGTTAGTTTAATTGTTTTAAATGTTACCACATACATTATTTACATGTGTAATTATTTATTTTTATTTAATTTATTAATACTATTTAATGTAATATTACATGACAACATATACCCATACTAAGTTGCAGAGCACCTCGCTACTCTTGATCCATTTCCCTAAAGCTAGATTTTGGATACATTGTTACCTCCAAATATTACAAAATCGCCCAAAGAGTGCACTATCATATTTTTTAACTATTCCTTCTCTCTAGTGATATGGTTAGTTACACTCAAATCAATATACCATAATCATTAAAGGCATTATGTAATAATAGCACATAGCATTGTTCCCAGTTTTTGGCTCTTTTCTAATTGATATCCACTTTATTGAGTTTCCTACATCCATTCTACACCTTGAATTTTATTTTTTCCCTAAAATATTCCTTGCTTGCATTCTTATTGAATCCCATGCTTCATTGTTTTTCTACTAACAACATGCCTACCTAAAATTGGAGAGTCCAAAAGTCTTTTGTCACATTCAGATTGGTGAAAAAGGGTTGAAGACTAGCTAACACATTGATAGTTAGTGAAACAATCTTTCTCTTCAACCTTGTCCCCAGCTGTAATTGACCAATCTATTACATTTTGGGTTCATGTTGTCTACTCAATGACACTTTGACCTTCAATATATTCAACACATACAACTGGTTATGAATATAAATTAATTGGAATTTGGAATTGATTTGAGGTCTTGTACAAATTCTACAACATCATATATATCATGTTTGTTGTATTTTTAATTCTATTCTGCAGAATGCTATGATCTTCTATAGATCATAAGCAATCCAAAAATATAAATTGTGTCTTCAGTTCTTGCTCCATGCTCTCTAGTTCAAATTTATCAGTTGGAGGTTTCTAATAGCCTTCAATTAACTTCAATAATTTCTATTTTATGACTCTATTCCAGATCTTGTACTATAAAATACCATAATTCTTGATATCCGTCTTAGTTTCAAAAAGGGAATGCTAAACAAGGTTGTTACCACTAGAATCTACAACCCCATCTGACTCCCAATTTTATGGGTTTTAGCAACTCTTCCAAAAGCTTCTGGAACTAGATTCATCACAACTCTTAAAAAACTTCCAAAACTATAGCATGAGCTCTGACTTCAATCTCCCATAGACAGAATCATTGAATCTAATAATGCGAGAAATTATGACTTCTTATGTTTGGGTTTTACTGACTCTCTGAGTACACTGATACACAAAAATTGCAAAACTTCAAGGCAGAAGGTTTAGAACAATGCATAAAACTATCAATTACTTCCAACTATAGCTCTTATACCACTGCAAATATTGTCTGCAAACCAATCACTTGAATAGGATTTCACTCAACAATTCCACCAAATTTTCTTATTATAATAACTTCACTACAAATTTTCATCGCAAATAACTCCAAAATGAGACTATGCAACATGCAATCTCAGTTTTAGCATGAACATGCATGCATATTACTTCATGGCACAAAATGATTTCATTAATTATAGCTTGAATTAAGTAAGGAAACTGAAAAAAAATACAATTACAGCAATGATTCAACCAGATTGGGCTATTTGTATGTATCAAAATCCCCAAAACAAATTTTACAACTCATAGGCCAACTCAAAACTCTGCACAGAGGAAAGGCCTCTAAATTATATATGTTTCACATTCCCCAAAAAAATGGATTGTTCTATGGTCCCTTACAAATCAGATAGTCCCTCTAAACTATGTTTTTATTGCTTCAGAGTAACTCAGTGTCAAACATAAACATCTTTCACATACATATACATATATATATATATATATATATATATATATATATATATATATATATATATCATAACTTAGGTTGATCACTTGTTTTTTACTCATTCTTCTTCCATATCAATCTACAATTTGGACCCACATGATAGTTAGATCCCAAATTATTTGTCATCAGGTGTGTTATAGCAGATCCATATAGCTAACTTACTCAACTTTTAATAGGCACCACTTTTCTAGTGAGAAAATTTGATTTGACTCTAATCAAATTTGATTGAGTCAACTTCTACATTATCTCTTGTGTTAGATCGACAAACTGATCTTTGAAACTTTATGGTCCTAACTCCTAAGAAGTTTACAATTGATTTTTTCCACACATTCAGTCTTCCATACTTTTCATTCAACACCTGCATTTTGCAAATTTACTCTATTCAATTTATCTTCTTGAAAAAACATCAATTTTATCTGAAGTCACACTTTTTTCCCTAGTATAATCACTAACAACATCAAGAAAAATGGTTTGGTTTCTAACCATGGAGGCAAGTTATAATTTACTAAAAATTTAAAAACATTGGCCAAGTTTACAATTCAGTGCTTTGATCTGAGAAAGGGTTCACCCCATTTAGATCTAAACCTAGCCTTATGTTGATCAGTGGTTGTCATTGATGTCAACCCAAGCAGCACCAAGGGTTACCCTGATCCTGCATGGGAATTTTGACTTGACAACTTACTCTATTCCGAGTCAAGGATATTTTAGATGGTTTCTACTTGTCGATATGTTTCCGTTGATATATGGCACACCAAGTAATTATTCACGGTTTGATAGATATTCATGTTTGAAGTTAGTAACCCCAGTTAGTGGGCTAAAACCCCATGGGGTTGTAGCATGGCACTAATCAATGGTTGTGGTCATTGAATATTCAATAACTAATAATTTTTTAAACTCCTAAAATCCATCCAATGTTCACTTGTTGAAGACCCTCTCAACCGAAGCATTTATATAAATTGTGACCCTCATATCCTCCTGATGCAAGGATTTTTCTACTTAAAATAGGTCATCCTGGTAATATCACTATAAATTTTTTTGTATGAAGCTTCATATGCTGAAAAAAAAAACCCATTTGAGCTGAAATCCTGATGAAGTGCATAGCCAAATTTTAGATATTGGTTCTCTATATTTTCAGAGATATGATTTAAGGAACTTAGGGTTTTTGCAGGCTCCCAAATTTCATGTCAAATAGGACCAAAGGTTGAAACAGTGACATGTGGAAATTCGTACAAGTTCAATCTACTGAACCAGTCTATAATCAGCTCATATTAGGAGATTGGGAATTACTATTTCTTGAAGATTCCAATATTCATCAAACCAATGGGGTTGGAAAGAGGACTCTTAGGTCTACCACAGGATGCAATTTCATACCTTGGAGATCGAAAATTACATAGATACAGTAGATTTAATATCGAGCTTCTAGAAGGCAAGAAAAAATATGCATTCAAGGATCATTGTAGTAAGGACAACACATCAACATTCAAGGGTAAGGCTACTATAACAAGGTATGTATGATTAGTGTTTGAATTTTTATTTGAATATCATCTCTTACATTTATTTTTGTAGGAAAATGTAAGTACTTTGTATGTATGTTTGATTGGGTTTTGTTCATAAATGTTGAATATATTTACATTTGAATTTTGAATATTTCTCTGATATATGGTTTGCAGGACAGTGTAAGTATTTTTTTTGTACATTGGTTTGGGTCTTGTTAATTAATGCATGTGTAAGAAGGAGGACACAGTAGGAGAACTTAGACACATACTAGAAGGACAATGCAACGCCAAAGTACCATTACTTGAAGCAAGCACAACAATATATTAGCAGTTTCTAGTGTTCAAAGAAGCAATGTCAAGTCAAGTATCAGGTCGTCTCAAAAGTCGGTATTGTAAAAATCATCATTGTAAAATTTTAAAAGTCATTATTGTAAAAGATTCAATCTACCTAGAGTTGGAGAGGAATTTTTGGTAGTTATAAGTGTCATTGTTCGATTATGTTATGGTTGGGTTAAGAAAATCGTTGTGAATCATATTGTATCATGGATCATTGTCCCTGGTATGGGATTCCACACTCTTGTCTTATTTCTGATCATTGTAGGGTGGTAGGGAGGTGCTAGGTTGGTGCATGAAGTCACCTACAGGTTGGAGCTTGTGAAAACTTCAGTGTGGTAGGTTGGTCTAGGATGTCAGGGCATCCATTCAGTTGACTACTAAAGAAACTAGGGCATTGAGGTGTCCTTCCAGTGGGAGATGGAGGAATTATTTTCTAGAATTCTAGGAATTTGTACCTTTAATTTAAGTTGGGGCTGAAGATTAAAGAATTTATTAGAAAAGCGTTCGGTGGTTTTTGACCCGGAGGGGGTTTTCCACCTAAAATTCATGTGCCTATTATGTTCTATTGTTTACTTTTTTTACTGGATAAACATCAAGAACAATTGAAGATTAACTAATGCTCTGAAAATATTTAAAAGTGATAATTAATAAGAAATATTGATTCACCCCCACCTCCCTCTCAGTATTTCTAGCAATTGGTATCAGAGCTTGGTTCCTTAAATGGCAGTCTAACAATGGGAAGGAGGTCATGGATTATACTAAGAATATATTTCCTCTCTTCAATGGAAATAACTACGCACTTTGGACTGGAAGAATGCAGGTTCATTTGTTGGCGCAAGGATACGAAGTATGGGAAATCATTGACAAAGTCTTTACAGCGACTCGGGATGAACAAGGAAAAAAAAATATGGTATATGATGCAAAGGTTAAAGATCACATTATTAGTGGGATTATCAAATATGTCTATCTTAAGGTACTGAGTTGAAAAACTGCTAAAAAAGTATGGGGCAAGCTTGAGAATATATATGTAGGTGACTCAAATGTGAAAGAATCAAAGCTTCAAATTTACAGGGAGAGATTTGAGCAAATCAAAATGAAGGAAGATGAAAATATTGATGCATACTTACAACATGTTGATGAAATAAAAAATGCATTGGAAGGTATAGGAGAACCTATAGACATGAAATTTTTTGTCCAAAAGATCCTTAGAACCTTGGGAGCAAGATTCAACCCAAAGGTATCTGTCTTGGAATATAGTTCGAATCTAGCGAATCTCAGCAAAGATGAATTGCATGGAGTGCTTACGGCATATGAAATGAGGATTTAAGAAGAGGATGACATATATAACCTAGAAACAAAATTCACTGCATCCAAGAAAACTAGTAAGGACAAGCATACTCCGAAAGAGAAAACTTGTAGTTGTAAGGAAGAAGAAAAGGAAGAATATGAAGAAGAATTTTAGATAAAGAATATGCCTACTTCCTGCAAAAAATGAGAATAGGTACGAGGAAATTCAAAGAGAAACTTCCATTGATATGTTTCCATTGTGGTGATATTGGGCATTTTGCAGCCAATTTTCCTCACAAAAATTACGGTGTTACGAAAGGAAAGAAAGGTATGAGGAAGTTCAACAAGCAAGGCAAGAATAAATTGTTTAAGAAGAGTCTTCTCCAAAGAAGATAGCTCCTCATATTTTTAAGACAGTGATAACGAAGAAGAAATCAATGGAAGAGTATTGTTTATGGCCAACCATAATAAGCAAGAAGCATCTGATGAAGAAGGAGATGGAGAAGAAGAGATGACTGAGGTTGAATTTCAAAATGAAATGATCAGGGTTATCAAAGAGATCAAGGTTGAGAAGAAGCATGTCAACACTCTTGAAGAGGAATTAAAGATAGAAAGGGAACAGGTCCTAAATCTTAAAATCAAGGTTGAAGAATAAAAACGAATGGAATAATCGCTCATGGAAGAATTAAAGGAAAGCAACAAGGAAAGAGAAGAATTGGAAGCTGAAATAGTTTCTCTTCGAATGCAAGTAAAAAATGGAAAAACTCTTCAAAAATACACCAACACCTCTAAGGAATTAGAAGAAAAAATCAACAATAAATGATCAAATAGTGACAAGACTGGTCTTGGTTACAAAGAAAAATCTGAAAAGGAGCCAAGTCCTTCTATGACAACAAAAGAAGATGGATATGCAAAATCTAACAACCAAGTAGACCTTCCAGCCAACTCAAGAGATCAGGACTCGCAAGAAGAACCATGGAAGACAATTCCTCGAAGAATATTTCCTCCTAGGTATCAACCTATATTCTATGGTCATTGTTATTCATGTGGAAGGTTTGGGCATAGAGCTATAGAATGTCTCACGTATTTTTGGAATAAATAAAGTTTCAAGAGATCTTTCATAAATGGATATTCTGGAACTCATCAGAATATTAACAAATTTGATCATTTGAGAGATGATGTCAAATGTTACAAATGTAAAACTTTTGTACACCTGGCTAAAGATTGCAGACTTGGAATTTCTTCAAAGGAATTCTCACAAAATCAAAATGAACAAATATGGAAAAAGAAGACTGGAAAATGCATTATCGCTCTCAAGGCTCAAAGAAACAGAAACTTTTGGTATGCTAATAAGGGTTGCTTAACTCATATGACTAGAGATGGGAATAAGTTCATATCCTTGAAGGAAAAGAAGGATGGAACATTGCCTTTTGGAAATGATAGGTATTCAAACATCATAGGAGTAGGTACAGTCACACTTGGAAGAAAGAATGCATTAGCAAAAGATGTGTTGTTGGTTGAAAATATGAATCAAAATCTACTCATTGTTGGACAAATTTGTGATCAAGGACACACGATGCTATTTAAATCTAAGAAATGTGAAATCGGGAAAGGAAAGTTCGGTAAAATTTTGGCTACAGCAAGCAAAGCTCCAAATGACATATATATTTTGGATGCGACACCTAAAGGGTTATTTTTGGTGAAATAAGATGAAATTTGGTTATGGCACAAACGAATGGAACATATAAATTTCAACAATTTGGTCAGGATCAGAAATAAGGAAGCAGTAAGAGAAATGCCTAAAATTTCAAAACCCACCAATACGACATGTGAATCTTGTCAGCACAGCAAGCAGACAAAAACTGAGCTCAAGACAAAAGAATACTTTGTGTCGCGTCCACTAGAATTAATACATACTGATCTATGTGGTCATATGAGAACACAAAATTTATATGGAGAATTATATTGTATGCTAATGATAGATGATTACACCATAATGACAATCATCAGCTTCTTAAAGAAAAAGACTGAGGCATTTAAATGTTTTAGAATCTACAAGGAATTGGTTGAAAATGAAACTGATTTAAAGATCAAATGTCTGAGATCAGATAATGGCAGAGAATTCACTTCCAAGGTATTTCAGTAGTACTATGATGAAAATGGAATAAAAAGGAAATTCTCGATAGCCAGAACATCGTAGCAAAATGAATTTGCTGAAAGAAAAAACAGAACCGTATAGGAAATGGGAAAAACAATGTTAAATGACTCAAAATTAGATGATAAATTTTGGGTTCAAGCAATGGATACATTTGTATTCATTATAAACAAAGGTTTTCTAAGGAATAATTGTAACATTACTCCATATGAATTATGGTAGGGAAGACGTGCTAATGTCAAATACTTCAAAATAATTGGAATCAAATGATACATAAAAAGAGAAGATAAAAAAGTGGGCAAGTTCGATTCCCACATTGATGAAGGTAATTTCATTGGTTATTCATGCAAAAGGAAGGCTTATAGATGCTACAATTTGAGGCGAAAACAAATAGTGGAAAGCATAAATGTTACTTTTGATGAAGATTGTGTTACAAAGGATGACGATGAGATTGTCCCTTCAAGAAAATCTGAGGGATCTGAGGGAGAATCTATGAAGGATGAAGAAGAAGCTCTAGAACAAGACCAATAAAATATGGAAACAACATTCAACCAAGAGGAAATAAGTAATGATCACCACGATGTACAATAAAATTATCCAAAAGATTTAAAAGAATGGTGTCAAAAGAATCATCCGTCAAATCAAATCATCGACAACATAAATGAAGGAATTGGAACCAGAAGAAGTTAACTGCTTCATCCATCATAACAAGCCCACCTTTATTTTTTAGCAACTTTTGAGTCTGGCAATTTTGAGGAAGTTATTCAAGATGAACACTAGGTAGCATCTATGAATGAAGAACTTGACAAAATTGAGAAGAACGATACTTGGGAATTGGTTCCACGTCCAAAGGATAAAAATGTTATTGGAACTAAATGCATCTTCAAAAAAAAAATTAATGAGGATGGATAGGTTACCAAGAATAAGGAAATATTAGTCTGCAAAGGATATGCACAATTTGAAGGAATTGATTTGGAAGAAACTTTTTCTCCCATTGATAGAATGGAAGCTATCAGAATTTTTCTCGCTTATGCCTGCTCAATAAAAATCAAGGTCTAACAAATGGATGTTAAGTAAGCCTTTCTAAATGGTGAATTGGAAGAAGAAGTTTACATTAAACAACCTGAAGGTTTTCTTCTCTCCGAAAATGAAGACTATGTCTTCAAATTAAAGAAGGCATTATATGGTTTCGAGCAAGCTCCTAGATCTTGGAATACTCATCTTAATGGATATATACATCAACAAGGATTCAAGAAAGGAAGCATCGACAAGAATATCTAGGTGAAAGTGGATCAAGATAACCTAACAGTTATCAAGGTATATGTAGACGATACAATTTTTGGAAGCAACGATGACAGATTAAGTAAAAATTTTCCATAAAGATGCAAAGTGAGTTTGAAATGTCTCTACTTGGCGAGCTCACATATTTTTTAGGACTTCAGATATCTCAGCAAGATAAAGGAATATTTATATATCAAACTAAGTACATCAAGGAAATGCTCAATAAATTTAAGATGGAATATTTCAAGCTTGTCCTTACCCCAATGGTAACATGTTGCAAGTTAAGTTTAGATGTGTTAGGTCCCTATATTACTAGTATAGTCCCTTATTGTTGTTAGTGTAAACCCCTTATTGTTATTATTGTACCCCTGTAACCCCCATATTTTTATTATCGTACCCCTGTAACCCCCATATTGTTATTATTGTGCCCTTAAATTGTTATTGTTAGGTCGGCTAGGATTACATTATGGCTACTATGATTACATTATGGCCCCATGGACTCCTATATATAGAAAGGAGGTTTTGTAATTTGTATCATCCAAGAATTTTTCATTAATGTAATGTATTGGAGGTTTCCCCCTCGAAGTGGCTTATTTCTAAGGCATTGATATCTCTTTTCTTCTATATTTGGAGGTGGTTACACAACATTTGGTATCAGAGCTTTCAATTCTAGGGTTTCGTTGCTCCAAACAGGTCATTGTGGCATTTTCGCTATAACTTTTTTTCTACAAAGTTTTAGAAGCTTAAATTTTTAGGGTGCGAAGTCGAAATCCTAAGGAACATCGTCAAAAAAAATTCAAAGCTTGGTTTGCAATATTTTCGGAGATATGATATGTGGAATTTAGGTCTTTTTGCAGGCTCCTCAATTTAATCTAAACAGGTCATCATGGTATTTGTGCTATAACATTTTTCCTACGAAGGTTCAGAATCTGAAATTTTTAGGGTGCGAAGATGAAATCCTGAGGAAACTCGTCAAAATATTTCATAGCTTGGTTTGCAATATTTTCGGAGATATGATCTATGGAAGGTAGTTCTTTTTCAGGCTCCTGAATTTCATCTCAAAGAGGTGATCGTGGGAAAATCTTCATAACTCTCTCTCTGAGCATCGGATTGGAGTGTCGTAAAAATTGGTTGCAATTACACACACTTTAGTTTCTTCTCTATCCATTTCAGAGCTAAAATATGAAACAGTGACACGTGGAAAGTCGTACAAGCTCACTCTACTGAACCAGTCCATAATTAGGTCATTGTGGGAGATTGGCAATAACTTTGCCTTGGAGAATCCAAATCAAGTCAGACCCATGGAATTCAAAAGATAATTCAGAAGGCTACCTCAGTGCCCAATTTAATATATTGAAGAGCCACAATCATAGAGATAATCTAATTTAAATATCAAGCTCCTCAAAAGCAAGAAAAAGGTGTGTATTTGTTTTTCCGAATTGCATAAGCCTTGTTTGAAGAATCAATTTGAATTGATTACAAGGGTGTATTGTAGAATAGATATCAGTATTGGGTTCTAATAAATGCCCCGTAAAAATAATTCAACACCTATTAAGCCTTCAGAAGGCTCTACTATGACTCATGAAGATGAAGAATTGCAACATCATGTATCAAAATTACAAGAGCAAGTGCACCAAATTTCTCTCTCGCAAAGAGCAGAAAAAAATGCAATGGAAGTTTTGAATAAAGGCATGGAAGAAAATATGGATGGTTTGAAGAATAATATGGATGGTTTGAAGAAAGGCATGGAATCTAAGATAGATGGCATGGAAGCTGGCATGGAATCTAAGATGGATGACATGGAAGCTAAAATGGAAAACATGAAGAATGATCTAAAAGTAGACATGGAAGGTCTTACAAAGTGGATACAAGAAATGTTTCCTAATGGTGTAAATATAGTAGAGGAAACTCATGATGAGAACAAAATAAATGTTAATCGTGATTTCATAAACTCTAATGTTGCTGGGAAGAACCACCATATTCCAAAAATGGATATGAGTAAGTTTGATGGAAAGGATCCTGTAACATGGATACTACAGATGGAGCAATATTTTGATCTCAATAATGTGCAAAACACACAAAAGGTATGCATTGCAACTTTACATTTAGAACAAAATACATCTGTATGGTATCGATGGATTTTCTCTCTAAAAAAATTATCACTTGGTCAATTTTTACAGAGGAAATGATAGCACATTATGAGGATACAAAGAGCAACACCTTCTTTAGCCAATTGATAAATCTCAAACAAAAGGGCTTAGTGGGGGAGCACATTGAGGACTTCCAAAAATTGAATATAAGGGTAACTGATATTCCAGAGGAACACAGGATTGATCTCTTCATAGGTAATTTAAAGGATAGAATCCAACATGAAGTTCATGTTTTGGAACCTGATTCATTATAGAAGGCATTCAGGTTGGCAAGAAAAATTGAATGTAAAATTATGGCGACAAGGAAGCCTACCACTCACTTCTATAAAGAAGGAAGTGTTGCTATGCCTAGATTTCCACAACCTACAAGGTTGACACCACAACAATTGGAAGAAAAAAGAGAAAAAGGGCCTTGCTACAGTTGTGATAGCAAATACGCTAAAGTTCATAAGTGTGCTGAGAATAAATTATTTTACATAGATTGTGAAGAGGATGAAGAAAATGAACAAGAAGAGGATATACACCAGGAACCAGCCCTAGAACAGGAAGAAATGAGTCCGACCATATCGTGTAATGCATTGGAAGGAATTACCACTCCTCAAACTCTCAAGATAGAAGGATATATCAAGAAGAAAAAGGTAATAGTGTTGATTGATTCAAGTAGCACCCATAATTTTATTCATTGTAAGGTAGCCAAGGAATTGAATTGCTTCCTATACCCAGCACCAGAATGTCAAGTGATGGTTGCAAATGTAGGAACTATAAATTTCTCTGGAAAATGCCATAATATCAAGCTAACCATGGGGGAATATGTATTGAATATTCCAATGCTTTAAATTCCTATGGGAGGTGTTGATGTTGTACTAGGAGTACAATGGTTACAATCTTTGGGGACGGTAGCTTTTAATTTTCAAGAAATTTTCTTGAAATTTTTTTCAGAAGGAAACGAAGTCGAATTATGGGGTATTGCAGGGAAGCCAGCAAAGATAATAAGATATAATTTCATGACAAAGCTTCTAAAGGAATAACAACGAGGCATAATTGCACAATTATGCTCACTAGAAGTTCCAACATCAAAATCATCTATTTCTACAAATCTCCAACAAGTCTTGGATAATAATTCCAAGTTGTTTGAAACTCCCAAAGGACTCCCACATATTCGTGATCATGATCATGATATTCATTTGATTCCAAGAAGTGTTCCTCCAAACATCGGGCCTTATAGATATCCTTATGTCCAAAAGAGCGAAATTGAATGTATGATTGCAGAAATGTTAGAGGCGGGTATAACTCAACCTGGTCAAAGTTCTTTCTCTGTTCCTGTAGTATTGGTACACAAGAAGGATGGATCATGGCACATGTGTCCGGATTATGGGGAGCTCAATAAGCTCACCATTAAAGATAAATTTCCCATTCCTGTGGTTGATGAATTATTGGATGAATTACATGGAGCAATTTATTTTACCAAGTTGGATCTTCGTTTAGGATATCATCAAATTAGAATGAAGACTGAAGATATTCCAAAAATAGCATTTCCAACTCATGAGGGTAATTATGAATTTTTGGTCATGCCTTTTGGCCTTACCAATGCACCTTCTACATTTCAAGGGTTGATGAATTCCATTTTAAAACCCTTCCTTAGAAAATTTGTGCTAGTATTTTTTGATGATATACTAATCTACAGCAAGTCTTGGAAGGATCATGTTGAACATATTGACAGGGTGCTCAAACTATTACATGAGAAACAATTATATGCAAAAACATCCAAATGTTTCTTTGGAGTACAAGAGGTGGAATATCTGGGTCATATTGTATCTCACGAGGGTGTTAAGGTATACCCTAACAAAATTAAAGCCATTAACGAATGGAAAGTCCCCACAACCATAAATCAGTTGCGAGGATTTCTCAGGTTAACAGGGTATTATTACAGGTTTGTTAAGAATTATGGGAGAATAGCAGCACCTCTAACAAAATTATTGAAGAAAGATGCATTTTCATGGAATCATGATGCAACTAAGGCCTTTGAACATATTAAAGAGGCAATGTGCCTAGCACCGGTCTTAGCTATGCCAGACTTCACAAAAACCTTTATTATGGAATGTGATGCCTCAGGAAATGGAATTGGTGTTGTTTTAATGCGGGAAGGAAGACCCATTTCTTTTGAAAGTCATCCAATCAAAGGAAAGTATTTATAGAAACCTATTTATGAGAAGGAAATGTTAGCAATACTGCATGCACTAAAGAAATGGCGAACTTACCTAATGGGAAGACACTTGAAGGTAAAAACTGATCATGATAGTCTTAAACACTTTTTGGAACAAAGACTATCTTCAGAAGAGCAGCAAAAATGGGTCACAAAGATGTTGGGTTATGACTTTGAAATAATCTACAAAAAAGGGAAGCTTAATGTTGTTGCAGATGCACTCTCAAGAAAGAATGAAGAGGTGGAAGCATTGCATTGTGCCATTTCTATTATCCAACCAGATTGGATAACCGAAGCAAGAGATGAATGGAAGAAGGAAAAAGAAGTATGGACACTCATTCAAAAGTTGCAGCAAGATCCTAGTACATCTGATACATTTAGTTGGAAAAATGATTCCTTATGGTACAAAGATCGCTTATATCTTTGTAAGAATTCCCAGCTAAAACAAAATATTCTTCTGGAATTGCACACTTCTCCTTTAGGAGGACACTCAGGATTTTTAAAAACTTACCACAGGGTGAAGAAAGAATTTTTTTAGGATGGCCTTAAATCTGATATTCAAAATTTTGTGGCGGAATGTTTGGTTTGCCAGCAGAATAAAGTTGAGACAATTAAGACCCCAGGACTTCTACAACCTTTATCCATTCCAAGTCAACGTTGGGAGGAGATTTCAATGGGTTTTATCACAGGTTTACCTAAGTCCGAAGGAAAGAGTGTCATCATGGTGGTAGTTGATAGACTTACCAAGTATGCACACTTTTGTGCATTATCTCATCCATTTAAAGCAAGTATAGTTGCTACTAAATTTATGGACACAATTCAAAAGCTACATGGAAACCCAAGGGTTATTGTGAGCGACAGAGATCCCATTTTTACTGGAAATTTTTGGATGGAGTTATTTTCTTGTTTGGGTACTCAATTAGCTCATAGCTCATCTTATCATCCTCAATCTGATGGTCAAACAGAGATAGTAAATAAATATTTGGAAGGATATCTTCGTTGTTTTGTATCTGATAAACAAACACAATGGGTCAAGTGGTTACCTCTCGCTGAATGGTGGTATAACATTTCCTTCCATACTGCAGCAAAAATGACCCCATTTATGGCACTTTATGGATATCATCCACCATCGATCACATCATCTTTAAGGGAAAATTCGAAGGTTCAAGCAGTGGAAGATCACATCGAGCATCAGCAAGAAGTTCTCCAACTCTTAAAGGATAACCTGAATTTGGCACAAAATCGAATGAAACAACGGGCATATCAACATCGCAGCGAGAGAAGTTTTGATGTAGGAGATTGGGTATTTTTACGGCTACAACCATACAAACAAATGTCCCTCAAGCAAGCTAAGAAGGATAATAAATTATCGCCAAAGTCCTATGGTCCTTACAAGGTGTTGCAAAAGATTGGTACTATGGCATACAAATTGGAGCTTCCTGCTTCTTCGCGAGTACATCCAGTTTTCCATGTTTCATGCTTAAAGAAGGTTATAGGTGAAAATCTTCCAGTTCAAACAATATTGCCAGAACTTGATGAGGAAGGAAAAATCATATTGGAACCGGAAGCGATCACGGAAACAAGAACTCGACAACTACGGAATCGATCAATTTCAGAGTATCTCATCAAGTGGAAGAACTTACCCACTGAAGATTCTACATGAGAGGATGAGAATTTTATACAAAAGCACCCAGAGCTACTCAAGCGTTGAGGACAACACTTTTTTTGAAGGAGAGGGGCATGTTAGGTCCCTATATTACTAGTATAGTCCTTATTGTTGTTAGTGTAACCCCCTTATTGTTATTATTGTACCCTTGTAACCCCCATTTTGTTATTATTGTGCCCTTAAATTATTATTGTTAGGTCAGCTAGGATTACATTGTGGCCCCACTAGGATTACATTATGGCCCCATGGACTCCTATATATAGAAAGGAGGTTTTTTAATTTGTATCATCCAAGAATTGTTCATTAATGTAATGTATTGGAGGTTCCCCCCTTGAAGTGGCTTATTTCTACGACGTTGATATCTCTTTTCTTCTATTTTTGGCGCTGGTTACACAACAAGATGATTCGTCAAAGGATGTCGACTAGAGGTTGTATAGATCTATGATTGGCAGTGTTCTATATGTGACAGCTTCACGGCTAAACGTAATGCAGGCAGTTGGACAAGTAGCAAGATTCCAAGAAGCACCAAAAGAATCTCATATTATTTTCATCAAAATAATACTCTAATATCTTAAGGGCACAACATAATATGGTTTATGGTATCCCAAAGGAAATAATCTAGTTATCCAAGCTTATATAGATGTAGATAGGGCAGGAATTGTTGATGATCGAAAGAGTACCAGTGGAGCAGCATTATATCTAGTTGGTTTCCTTGTTTCATGGTTATGTAAAAAGCAGTCTTCAATCTTGTTATCCATGACAGAAGAAGAATATATCACGGCAGCAACTTGTTGTACTCCAGTTCTCTGGATGAAGCAAACTTTGCAATATCCTCAAGTCAAGTTTGATGAGCCTATTCCCACAATTTTTGATAACACTAGTGCCATAATTATCTCCAATAATCCTATGATGCATTCCAAACAAAGCACATTTCAATCAAATATCATTTCAGTAGAGATCAGGTCACTGAAAATAATATCAAGCTTGAATATGTTGGCACAAAGGAACAAATTGCCGAAATCTTTACCAAACCATTACCTCTTGAAGCATTTGAGTATCTTCGCCTAAAGCTTGGGATTATCCCAAGTTCTCATTAGACACTTTCTCTTATCTAACTAAGTAAAAAAAATGGGGGGGAGTTGAGGTGTGTACAGGTACGCAGGATGACGTTTGTCAGGGTGAGTTACCCTTTGCCATTGATGAAAAAGGGGGAGATAATTTTGTAGGAAGAGGTTGCATGATCGCAGGGGGATTACTTGTGTTGCCATCAATTCTAAAGGGGGATATTTTTTATCAGTATTTTTCATTGGTGTCAACCCAAGCAACACCAGGGGCTACCCCGATCTTGAATGGGAATTTTGAATTGAAAACTTACTCTATTACCAGCCAAGGATATTTTGGATGGTTTCTAATTGTCGATATGTTTTTGTTGATATATGGCACGCCATGTAATTCTTCACGGTTTGAGAGATATTCCTGTTTAAATTTAGTAACCGCAGTTAGTGGGCTAATACCCCATGGGGTTGTAGCATGACACTAATCATTTATTGTGGTCATTAAATATTAAATAATTAATAATTTTTTAAACTCCTAAAATCCCTCCAATGTTCACGTGTTGAAGACCCTATCAAACTAAGCATTTACATAAATTGTGACCCGCATATCCTACTGATGCAAGGATTTCGTTACTTAAAACAAGCCATTGTGGCATTATTTCTATAACCTTTTTTCTGTGAAGCTTCAGATGTTGAAAAAAAAAACCATTTGAGCCAAAATCTTGATGAAGCGTGTGACTGAATTTCATATATTGGTTCTCTATATTTTCAGAGATATGATTTGAGGAATTTAGGGTTTTTTCAGGCTCCCGAATTTCATGTCAAACAGGACCAAAGGTTGAAACGGTGACACGTGGCACTTCGTACAACTTCGCTCTACTAAACCAGTCTATAATCAGGTCATCATAGGAGATTGGTAATAACCATTTCTTGAAGAATCTAATACTTATCATACCTACTGGGTTCAAAAGAGAACTCAGAGGGCTACCATAGGATGCAATTTCAGACCTTAGAGATCTAAAATTACATAGATACAGCAGCTTCAATATAGAGCTTCTAGAAGGCAAGAAAAAATATGCATTCAAGGATCACTGCATTAAGGACAACACATCAACAGTCAAGGGTAATTCTACTACAAAAAGGTATGTATGATTAGTGTTTGAATTTTTATTTTAATAACATCTCTGACATGTGTTTTTGCGGGACAATGTAAGTATTTTGTATGTATGTTTTATTGGGCTTTTCTCATAAATGTTGAACGTATTTACATTTGAATTTTTAATATTTCTCTAACATATCGTTTATAGGACATTGTAAGTATTTTTTTTGTATATTGTTTTGGGTATTTTTCATTAATGCATTTGCAGGAAGGAGGACATAATAGGACAACTCATACACATACTCGAAGGACAATGCAATGCCAAAGTACCTTTATTTGAAGCAAGCACAACAATACCTCAACAACGACTAGTGTTCAAAGAAGTAATGTCAAGTCAAGTATTAGGTCATGTCAAATGTCAGTACTGTAAAAATCATCATTGTAAAATTATAAAAGAGTCAATATACCTATAATTGGAGAGGAATTGTTGGGAGGTATAAGTTTTATTGTTGTATTATGTTATGGTTGGGTTCCAGGTCATAGTGTGATTGGGTGATTGGTCTAGTCAAGAAAATCAATGTGAATCATATTGTATCATGGATCATTGTTCTTGGTACGGGAGTCCACACTCTTGTCTTATTTCTGATCATTATATGGTCGCAGGGAGGTGTTGGTTTGGTGCATGAATTCACCTACAGGTTGGAGCCTGTGAACACTTCAGGGTGGTAGGTCGGTCTAGGATGTTGGGGCATCCATTCAGTTGGCTACTGAAGAAACCAGGGAATTGTGGTGTCCTTCTAGTGGGAGATGGAGAAGAATATTTTTTTATAATTATAGGAAGTTGTACCTTTCATTTTAGTTGGGGCTGAAGATTAAAGAATTTATTAGAAAAGAATTCGGTGGTTTTTTGACCCAAAGGGGGTTTTCCACCTAAAATTCATGTACCTATTGTGTTCTATTGTTTACTATTGTTACTAGATAAACATCAAGAATAACGAAAGATTAACTAATGCTCTGAAAATATTTAAAAGTGCTAATTGATAAGAAATATTGATTCAACCCCCCCCCCCCCCCCCAACAACACCTTATATTGCGAGGATCTTGGGAAAAATCAGGTGATTTGTTGTCAAATTCCTTCCATATCTTAGAATAAGCCACAAATAATTATTTTCCAATGATGCTCTTATCAATTGGTAGGAATGACGAAAAAATGTGTATAAAGGGCAAGGAAATAGTTAACACGAGCTGATGGCACATGTTTACTACGAATTCTGCATTGAAGATCAATATTGTAATGATCTATCCCCATCATGATGCAATTTGAGAAGATTTCCCAGTCCTCTTGAACCAGGGAGAAAAACTCATTAACCACATTAGTGTAGCACATGTGTGTCCTATAACATCCAAAGGTATTTTGTAATAGTTAGGTGTGTAGTGCAAAAATTTTTTGTATTGGATTTTTTCATTCTATTTTTTTTGTGTATCATACTGAATTCAAATCTAAACTGGATAACTATGAAAAAAAATCATTAGGAGAAAATTTATGATTTGGAACAACAAATCATGTACCTGAATGAAATACTGGAGAACTTTGAGGCATTGGATACCAAGACCAAGGTTTCAAGTCCAATTCCTGAGACAGTTCCAGGTTGAGCATGGAGGAGAAAGAAAGCAACAACCAAGAGCCCATGGAAACACAATAATGATTAAAATTGACTCATCCCATGCAGAAATATCCTACACCTGAAAACCCAACCATCCTTCTCAGTTGCAAACCATATATTTTTGCAGGCTTGTGGTTCTAGTTTTGGTTTGGGGAGGAAAGAAGTGTATATATAGGAAATGTAATAGAGACTTCCATAACCTATCATTATTTACTATGATGGCCTATATGTATTTTTGGGGTGTTGGAATCATGCGTGTATAATCTAAAAAGAAATGGAAAATGATATGAGCTTGTAAGGCAATCCAAGAGGAGCAACATGCCCTTCGAAGATATTTCATTCTCCTGGTCAACAGGCTTAATTTTCAAGAGATACCACTCGATCAGGCTAAATAAACAACATCGAGGACATTTTTATTCAGCACCATGGAAAACTGGTCATGATAGGGTGTAAATGTTGCAAAATTTATGTTTTATTTTTTCTTCTTTTAGATCCGTTATTTCAATAGTGTTAATTAACTTTCCATGTTATTAGGCAGAGATCTATTTTTCCAAAAAAATGGATTGGTAGTAAATATAAATGAAGCCCTAATGATTAGAGAAGCTTATTCCTATAAGGGGCATAAAGGTAAAGTTAGAAAAAGGGGGAGAATAGTCTTGAAATTCACGATCAAGGAAATTTTTTATTTGCCAATTTGGTTTATCGCATTGGCCAAGAAAAAAGTTGTCAAAAGTCTCGATTTGGTCTTTTGATGGGAACCCATATTCACAAGTACAAAGTCTGGGATTTTGTAATCCTAGTGTAATATATCTTATTAAAATAATATTTCTAACACTAAACAGTCGAATTTTTAACACCAGTATTGTGAAGATATGCAATCAGAAGCCATCACACAGAACCAACATAATATGGTAATTCCAGGAAAATAAAAAACAAAAAATAACAATTAAAAATATGTAAAAATTCACACTAGTAAACAATAAATCCCATGAATACCTACCTTAATCCATTTTCTCTTATGCTTCACAGACAATGCTCCTGAAGCCACGCTTCCTCTTTTTGTTGTAGGAAACAAACTGACCCTTATTGTCCTGACGCTCGATACTCAATCCTTTGCATGAGGGAATAAGGTACAAGTTACATATGTTGAATCTCCTCCTACCTCGTAGGACTGATGCACTAGTCACTAACCTAGATGTATAGGAGTAAGGCCTATAGGTTGTTGGGGGGAGGATATACCCACTGTCTCTAGTACACAATCCATTATAGATCAAACAGTAGACAATTCGTAGAGTAAAATTTTTGTTTCCTAAACTATAGGACCCATGTGAGGAAATATGAAATAACCAAGAGCCCAAACAGGCTAATTCTCGGGTTTATAAGGACCTAAGGAAACCTGCAATCTAAATTGTAAAACAGACTAGTACTGGAGAAAACAAATCAAAATATGTTCCACAAGAAAGTAAATAATGGGTTGTTGTATTAAACAAGAGAGGAAATACATGATAGTTAATAACCAAAAAAATAAAAACCAAGTAAATACTCAGATCAAACCACAAGCCTCACGTACATTGGGGGTGACCATACAAATTTAGAGGAACCCACAGATGAAAATTGTGATAATTGACAATGAGGAACGAAACAACATTTATTTAAAATGAATACCTACTATATATATGTTATAATTGACAACATGGATGAGGTTCTCGTGGATGAGTGTTTTTAATGGATGCATACGAAATTCAATGTGGATGAGGTTCTCGTGTGGATAGAATTTTCACACAGCACAGATTTTGTGCTGAGAGGAATATTCTACAACCCAGTATGTAGGATATGTGTAAGTATGCCACATCTCCAACAAAATAATAATAAAAATAGAAAAAAATTAATGTTCACCCAAAACAAAATGAAAACAACCATATATATAAAAAAAACTACAATACAATTCAACACAAGAATCTAAAATCATGCTCCAAAATATTTTGATATTTCTTTTGATTAAATATTTGTATAATGAATCTTTAGAAGGAAAAACCATATGGTATGGATATATTAAAATATTTAATGACATAAATATTTCCACGTCAAATTTGTAATATTTGAAAATATTAATTTTGTTATCATGCAATGTAAAAAACATCTAATATTAATATATCTATCTTAGCCTTGGAGCTATCAAGTGCGAAAGGGATCAAATATCTTGAGATACAAACCTCTTTTACTATTAAAAGATATTTGATACCTATCAGCGCTTGATATATATGTGGTTAAGATGGATATAGTTTGGTGATAGAGTAGTTCTCCTCAGGGGTAATACGAAAATGACCACCAAACAACCTCAACCTCCATTAATGATTCAAAAAAATATATGAGAAAGATGAATTTTGGGAAAAGTATAAAATGTGAGGTGGTATCTTCCCTAAACCCATTAGTGAAAATTTAAAGGATAGCACCATGCCAAATATTCATCCTCCAAATCCTCCACATTTACTCCTATATTGCACCCGTGGTATGCAACCTCGATACTCAGTGGGGTATAAATTCCCCTAAATGTAGAGAAAGAAAGTGGAATCTATGTATAATGTGATTCTTATTTAATTTTATGAAGTATTTTTACTTGGAATCTAGTTCATATGTTGAATTGTGTTATAGTCTTACTCGACACCTTATTGTTACAAGAGAAACCCTACCCTATCTTACCTCAAATAATAGGATGAGACAAAAATTGAAGTTTCACCACTCTAGTTAGCTTGAAATAGAGTGATGCATCACTCTATTGAAATGTGTAAAGAGAGATGAACTTGTCATAATTGTAGCATATTTTCTCACACTTGTTTGAAGATGCATATGTTGGCCTAACTATATCATCCCTTCCCCATTGTATAAATTTTCCCCTCATAAAATCTCTTTTAAAAACAAAATGCGAGATCACATACACTCTTTTTGATCTGGCATAACACATATGCATGTGACTCTTAATAAAGCAAAGTGTGTATACATACTAGTCTCCCTAAAGAAATTTCTAGTATATCCCTTTATTTTGCAAAAAAAAAAAAAAAGTGTGCATTAGTGTGCATTTTGGAGCAGGGTTTATATGTTTTACTAAGAGCCACATATTGTAGCTCACCCCCGATGATCTAAAGTATGACCAAAATTCTAAAGAGGAGAACTAAGTAGCCTCAAATAACATGGCTAAATTTAGAAGAAAAAGAGAATGAATTACACATGCACAAGAATAATAAACACTAACAACTCCCACATGAATGCTCCAAACTAATATGCGCAGGTTAGGCACTAGAATAAAGGCTTCAAATAAAAACAAACAACATCAGCAATCTAAATAGAAATGAGACCTATAGATATTGAAAGCTCCAAACAAGAAAAATGACTAAAAATATAAACAATGTTAAGTAACCTTCAACTATCGAAATCTTCAAAGATCCATATAAGAACTACAAGTGAAAAATTTCATGCCCCCAGACCAGAGAGAATTAAATCCACTCAAATCACCCCCACCCCTTTAAGTGAAACTTAGGAAAGAGTAAAGGAGCCTTGACACAAATATGTGATGAGTTATTTTAGCTCCCTATAATTCTAGCAGATTGGTGAGACTAAAGCTGCAGGGAGAACATTTGAACCACTTTGGGATTCTAGGATCTAGCCCTCCTGAATCCAGAGAGGGATCTCTCTATAAGTGCAAAGATTGATTTATCTTTAAGGCTTTTGGGTATCATATTAGGCTAGTTATTAAGAACAAGGGTTTTTGTTTGGCTTTGGATGGTTGAGCATGATTTTTAGTTGAGTGGAAAGTTCTAAAATGAAAGAGTTTCAAAGGGGTGAAGGTATATGCAATCAGGACAAGCTTCGGCTGATAGGATAGATATGATGTTGGTTTTTAGTCCATTGGGCTATGGAGTCATAAAAGGGTTTAATTGCGCAACAATTTCAAGAGTGGTCCAAGGGGCAAGTCATCTATATCACAAGATATTTTAGATAAAATGATGGAATGGAACAATAAAAGTGTTGAAGGGGTGGAAAAAGACAATAATTTCAACTCAGATTTATCAGTCTTTCCAAACAAGAAAATCCTTTTAACTGTTTAAAACCAACCAAAGGACATGGCTAACCATAGACTTCTTTGGACAAGCTTGTATTAAAGCTAACTTATCAGACAAAAAATCCAGTAATCCACATAATTACTTTCAAAAGGGATGAAAACAGATAAGAAAAACAAAGTGCAGCCTAAGATCAGATAAGATACTTTTAAATCTAAATTACTTTCAGCATACTCTTAGGGAAACTTTCAGAATTACCTTTGGAGAAAGAAACTAGAAGACAGGGAAAATCATAAAATTTTCTAGTCAAACTCTACTAAGCATATAATGAAAATATCATTCAAGAACTTCCTTTCAAGCTTCGCACATCAAGACAGGGACAAACCAACATTCCTTTATAATGTTTACACTCAACTTAAGTCATTCTTAAACACACAATTTCGAGGAAAACATTTAGATAAATCTTATCAGTCAGAGAAGGGTACTGTAAACAATAAATCCTAACTCTATGCTTGCTGTTCTTTATCAGAGAATAAGTGAAAAAAATGGCATACATGAAAGGAAAACAATAACAAAGAAAGAAGCACTTCACCAATGACATAGACTAGGATCCCAAGAATCAACTTGTATATTGATGTCAAACCAGTTACATTCTTCAAGTCTAATGTTTCAGTTCAGCAATCATCTTCTCTTCTCAGCCTAACTTATTTGATTACAAATAGAACTTCAAGAGCCTCTGAACACTATTTAGATGTAGAAATTTTTGAGCACAAGTATATATCAAAGTTCTCAACCAACCCTTTACAATGTGCTCCTTAAGAAGATTTTATAGGAAAATTAGGAGGTGGATGAGAGAAAATATCTATAGGCTCAATTAATATAGTTTAATGCTTCTTGACCTTTGAGGGGCTCAATGGAGAATATTTCAGATATTTCCTCTGTATTAATGGGTTTGTATTAAGTTTTTGATCTTCTTAGCAGAGTTTGTTTACTTTAGAACTCTTTCTCATCCTTGTAATAACTCTGTTGACAGTTCACAATAAATTCCTTTGGTTTAATTAAATTTTTAGCTATCTTGAGGTGAATATCTTCTATTCTGGAAATAACTAGGCCTCTTTTGAATGCTTTGAGACTGCAAGTGGCTTTTGGTAGTTGAGAGGATTCAATTAGCCTCTAATGTGGCAATGGAGGCTTCTCGAACTGATAGATATTTATTGCTTTTCTTTAAACATTTTTAATTTGTTTTAATTCTGTGTGTTAGGCTTAATTAGGCCTAATTTCAATATTTTGTTCTTCAAACTGTGTTTAATTGAGAGGATTAGACTTTGATTTGCTGAAAGTGGGCCTTAATCCTTCAAAACTACATAACCAATCTCCAATTCTTTATCTATGCTATGACTAGATCCTTTCACACTGATACTCTTTGCTTGATTAAGTTTTTCTGTGTCTTGTTGATGTGCAGGGGTACAGAGGGCTCTTTATAATTTTTCCAGTGTTCATGAGGCACTGGTAAAATTTGATGGGAAACCATGTAGAATGATCTGCTTGATGCATAAAGGCCTGGGGGATCGTCACCCCGGCCTTCAATTTTCTTTTAAAACATTTGATAAAACCATTAAAACCTGCACAATAAAGAAAAATTAGGAAAAATACTGTGGGATAAGGTTTAGACTGCTTCATAAGTTTAGGTTTAGAGCGCAACCGTTGGATGAAAGCATCCAACGGTGAGGATTAATTTTTCAAGGTCGAAAGGAGAGGTGGTTGGATGAATGGTGGGGAGATTAAGACGAGGTTGTCGATCTACAAGGATCAATGGTTGATATCGATCGGGGAAATATAATGTAGAGGGGATCATATTACTGCAATATGGAAGAAAATGCAAAGAAAATAGGTGAAAAACCTTTGGCGGAGGAAAAAAGCATTAAAATTGAAATTGGGGGTTCGGAAAGATTCTGGGCCGTCGGATGAGATCGGCCACAGAGATCAACGGAAGAGAATGATTCTGAAATCCCTTGGAGGATGGGTAGAGGGCGATGAACTAAAGGCGAGATCGAACGTGAGCCATTAGACCTGAAAGATCAACGGTGGAGATCAATTTCGGGAAAACGAAATGGGAATGGGAAAGGTGGTTTCGACTGAAGAAACCGCTAGTTTCGTGTGACGAAAAGGAGGGAAGGCGGTATTGCCTTTTTGAATGCGATATGCATTACTGGCCGACACGTGACCTTTCAAAACCACCCTCATCGCGTAATTTTAAAACGTTGACCTTCGGGCATAAAATTACACGAAACCACGCGTTGGCTGTCAGATCTGGGGCCTTAGATCGGACAGTCGTGAGGAGAGCACGATGGAAATGAGATGCACGGGAAAAAAGAGGTAGGGCAGGGTGAAAGAGGTTTCAATCTGGACCGTCAGATCAGGAGATGGACGACAGAGATTTGATCTGGGGAAAGGTAGGACCCAAAGGAGTTGGGCCTATCAGGTTTATTCTAGACCGTTGGATGAAAGGAATGAACGGTCCAAATTAAATCTCGGGGTTAATAGAAAAAAATATGAGGCGAGGGTCAGGAAGAGTTTTGATTAATGTGGGCCGTTGATCTATAGATATCAACGGCGGAGATTCGCCGAGGATATTACACTGTCGGGATTTGAAAAATAACAAAGGGAAATGAGAATGGATCTGGACAGTCGGATCATAGTGTATGGAAAACCCAGATGCAATCAGAAGATCGTGATCGGAGGAGGCAAAGGGAAAAAAGTGCTGATGCGATTGAACGAGGACCGTTGATCTGAGGACCAGATCGACAACGGAGATTGGTTCGTAAATGCCAAAGGCAGATATGCGGGCTTATGAACAGAGCGATGTGGGCCGTCGGATCTAGGCCTGGCGGGGAAGATCAATGGTCGGGAAGGGAAGAAGGGAAATGAGGAAAAATAGAGGAATTTTATGAGGTAAAAGGGGATAAAAATGAAGGTTAATTTTGAGTGAAAGGAGGGGTAAAAATGAGGGAAAAATGGGTTTTTGCAGTAGTCTTTTCTCCTTACAAACAATAGATTTTTCAGAATTGAGATGGAAACAGCAGTGAAGATTAACTCAAGGATAAGTCATATTCATAAGACTTTAAGAACCAACAATTTGGCAATAAAATTGTTTCTTGAAGGCTTCAAAAAAATGATTTAGCCACCATTTGATATGACAAATTTTATAGGTGGCTAAGAGTGGCTCCACATGAGGATGGTGCCTTCTTGAAGGCATCAAGAACTTTAGACTTGTATTCTCTAGGGGGGTGATCAATGCTTGATCCATTGGGCTGCAACTTTCTTCACTTGGATGATCTTCTTCTATTCTGATAATGTTAGCAGCCATGAAAAACAATGGAATGCTATCAAAAAATCTTTCTACCTACCCAATCCTACTGATCTAACATTTTTTCTTCTTTTAAGAATGCATTTGGATTGGCAAACTCTTTTTACAACATTTTATTCTTTTGAAAGAAAAACACTAATATAAGTCTATTTCTTATTTCTCCATGAACTCAGATTAAACAGTTGAGTTTATAAGCTTCTCTACCTAACTACTATCTGTTAGGATTAAACTATCTAACAGATTTTTATTCTCTAAATTCTGAAACAAGAAATTTAAAAAGCATACAAGTTAGGATTGAACAGTCTAACTTGTTGCTGATCTATGGCATAAAAACAAGATGCGCATAGCTTTATTATTTGCAGAAAATTAAATAAAAAATGGTGAAGGCTTAAGATCTGAAAGTTTTAAGCACATCCTTCTCTTTTCTTCAGCTCTGTTTTTGAGTTTGTTTGAGTTTTTTTTCTTTGTTATCTGGTTCAAGTTTTGAGCTTATTAGAACCAATTTGCTTCTATCTTTTACTCATGATTTAAACAGATTAGAGTCATTCTTCTTTTGGAATCTTAGGTTCAGATTTTGAGCTTGTTTGAACCTTTTTTCTTCTATCCTAATCTACGTAACTGATAAGCCAAGATTAAGTTGTTTGGAAAATCTAATTTCACTAACCTATCAGCAGTAAATTTAAAACTAATTAGTCATGATTAGGTTGTATGACTAACTAGAATTGTGTTTCTTAGGAGTGGCATTTGAGCTTGCACACTTTCAGATTTTGTTTCTCTTTTTTGGTATGGGGTTGTACCTTTCTTGTTTTTACAATCTGCCCTCTTTTCTCTTTCTATTGTTTTTGTATTTTTTATGTTTCTAACTTTGAATGCAATGATGGATGAAATATTTATAATGAGAAAAAAGATAAAAAGGCTTCCAAACATGATAGGATCAAGAGAAATAATGTTTGAGCATCCTTCCATTGACAAGACCCTCAAACAGTTTAGCTCCATTTAATTCCTGCAAGAAATAAGCATTTTTACCAACAATAGAATGAATGAGACAAGGGCCAAGCCATAAGTTATCAAATTTCCCATGCTTTCCCTTGTATTCTCTCCTTGTGTTCCACTTTAACACTTCGTCACCAATGTTGAAATTGCTAGCTTTTTTCCTTCTATCAAAAATCTTCTTGATGCTTTCTTGCTTTTGTAATGCTCTGTTGTAAACTTCCTCTCTGGTTTGCTGAAGATGTATAGTCTGATTAATCCTTTTGATCATGTCATTGTATTCATACTACACTTCTTGGATCAACTTCATAACTGGCACACCTAGGCTGGTTGGAAAAATTGCATCTATTCCATACACAAGTTGATAGGGTGACATCCCAATAGATTTCTTAAGTGTTAATCTGTCATCCCATAGTGCATGCACTAGCTTTGTGTGCTAGGACTTCTTGTTGTCCTCCAGCAAATTCTTGATTATGTTCACCAAAATATTGTTTGAATATTCTGCCAGCCCATTACCTTGAGGGTAATAAGCAGTAGAATGACCCAATGTTATTTGATATTTGTGACATAATTCAACCATCTTTTTAGATCCAAATGCAGCTGCATTATCAGTGATGATCTTCCTAGGACAGCCAAATCTAGAGAGGATATGAGTCTCAAGGAATTTTATGATGACAGAGTCATCGGCTTACCTAGAAGGGACGACTTCTATCCATTTGGTGAAGTAGTCAGCTGCAGTGAGAATCCATCTATGTTGGGCAGATGATGGTGGATGGATTTCTCCTATGATGTCAAGTCCCCATTGTTAAAAACGAGCTTCAACAGTGATTGGATGCAAAGTTAAGGGAAGAAATTTTCTTTTGCCTTCAAAGAGTTGGAATTTATGACAGAAAATTATCATCTTGTGTACATCTAGAAAGAGGGTGGGCCAATAGTAACCAGCTCTAAGGATTTTGTTGGCTGTTGTCTTCCAGAAGAGGTGGCCTCCACATTCTCCTTCATGGAACTCGTGCTTAATCTTCTCTGCATCATTCTCAGGAAAACATTTAAGCAATAACCCACTTGCATTTTTCCAATAAATACATTTATCTATAATACAGTAGTTTACAGCTTTTAACGTTAAAAACCTTGCCTTTTTTTTTTATAAACCAGGAGGTGTATTCAGATTGAGAAAAACATATAGAATATCAGTATACCAAGAGGAATTCATAAAATGGTCTTCAACAATGGGAGTTGAGAATTCTTCTTGTTTATCTAAAGCATTTATCATATTTATATCAAGGACTTCGAAATTTGATTCATCCATTAATCTAGCTAGACCTTGGACTTTAATGAGTTTAGTGGGCTTGATCTCTAAACCGTATTCAAGTATCACAGTTATCCACTTACCTCTTTTTCCATCTGTTTCATGTGTTATAATGTCTTTCACAACTGAATTTGGGACAAAGGCAATGATGTGGGAGTGCAGAATGTAAACTCTTAAGTCTTTTGAGGCTTTGACTAAGGAAAAGGCTTGTTTTTCCATAATGTTGTACTTCATAGGGGCATCTCTCAATGCCTTGCTAAAGAATGCAATGGGATGCTCTTGTCCTTGTGGATTTTTCTGCAATAGGACAGCAGCTATTGTTTGTTCTGATGCAAATGAAAAAATGTAAAAATCTTCTGAAAAATTAGGACTTATTAGAACTGGTGTTTTGGTTAACGCCTGTTTCACCAGCTCAAAAGACTTCTTTGCTTCCAAGGTACATTTAACTCCTTGCTTCGTTTTTAGCATGTTTGTGATGTTTCTAAGGAGTTCATCCAAGTTGGGTATGAAACTTCTCAAGAAATTAATCTTTCCAATGAAAGATTGAAGTTCCTTGATGTTTCTAGGATGAGTGATTTGCAATATAGCATCAATCCCTTTTGGGTCTATCTTTATCCCCTCTTTTGATATGATGTGCCCAAGAAGTTTACCTTCTTGGAGACCAAACAATGTTTTCTTTGGATTTAAAGATATCCGAAACTTTCTACATTTCTTGAATACTTTTGTCAAGTGTTCTAAGTGCTCTTCATCTGTCTTGGAAAAATAGTGACATCACCAAGGTAAATAATGATGAAGTAGCCCAATTCTTCTGAGAATGCAATGTCCATGGCTCTCTGAAAATTAGCACCAGCATTCATTAAACCAAAGGGCATTTTCACATACATGAAAGTGCCCCAAGGTGTAGTAAAAGCTATCTTTAGTTGATCATCAGGATGTACTAAAATCTGATTGTACCCTGAGTAGCCATCTAGCAAAGAAATTCTTTTAGAACCAACTACCCTTTGTAAAATATGATCCATCTTGGGTAAAGGGTAATTGTCCTTCAATGAGGCTTTGTTTAAGTTTCTGAAGTCTATACAAAGCCTAATCTCTCCTTTTTTCTTCCTAACTGACACTAAAATAGACACCCATTCTGAATATCTTATAGGAACAATAATACCAGCTTCACACATCTTCTTGATTTCCTTCTCAACCCAAGGTAACTCAACAAGGTTTATTCTGCGCAGTTTTTGTTTAAATGTCTTTTGGTTTTCCTTGAGAGGTATCTTGTGCTGAATTATTTTAGTGTCATAGGATTTCAGATCCTCATAACTCCACGCAAAAACATCAGAAAATTCTTTAAACATCTCTATGTATTTGAATTTGATGTGAGCTGGTAAAGTTTTAGACAGTTTTATCATCTTTGGTTTTAGTTCACTACCTATATTACACTCTTCAACTTCATTTTCCACAGGCTCCAGTTTCGGTTTCTTGGCCACATCATTAAAATCAAATAGCTCTTCTAAAGGGACCAGACCCTTTGGCAGACTTTGATTGTTAGACTGCAGAGTTTATAAGTCTTCTGTTTCTAACTCTGCAACCATTTCTGTTGTGTTTTTAAGTTTTTTAGACAACATATTTACATCAACCGTCTTTGGAGACTCTTCTTCTTTATCAAGTAGATTTTCTTCACTAGGACAGTTTGTTTCATAGTCTGAATCTGAACTTGGTAGTTCAAATTCATTTCTGGACTGCAGGAAATATTCTATTTGTTTGTCTCCATCAAGCACTTGCCAATATTTCTCGTTATCAAGGACAGCTGGTCTAAATTTAATTTTATTTGTGCATTGTTTGGTTTCAAATGGTGTTAAACATGTTCTAGCAGCAAAAGCTAAACTGTGGGCACGAATATTCTTTTCTCTTGCGACAAAAATCAGTTGTGATTCCTCAAAAATTTTCAATAAATCCATGACATCGTTCCTATAGGCTCTGAGTCTAGGGTGTTTTGCACTATATTCCCTATTTACTTTCGTGAAAATTAACTATGAATCCCCATGCAATTTTATTCTTTTATCTCCTAATTTCTTCAACAAGTGTAAGCCTAAAAGAAGGGATTTGTATTCCACTATGTTATTCGAACACTCAAAATTTAATCTGTAGGAATGGCCTTCAGTATGATTATTTTCGGTGTTATGTATCCAGACACCTGCACCAACATTGCTCCTAGTGCAAGACCCATCGAAGTTCATACTCCAAAGAGGACTAGTTTTAGGTTTAGTAGTTTGGTTACTATCCTCTTTAACTAGTGTGCTTTCAGATTGTTCTTGAAGATTAGCACTTCATTGAATTTGTCTTAATTCCTCAGGTTTTTCATTTCATTGAGGACTACTTTCCTGACTCTCAAGGTTTAAAATCAAAGGATGAATGATTTGTAGCTCTAGACCTGCGTTTTGTTTGCTGTAGTTTTCGGGTTTAGCAAATTGTTTTGACACTTCTGTCTCATTTTTCCCCTCCTCTCTATCTTCCTTAATTCATTTAAGGTCACTTTTTCACTGACTGTTTCATCATTGAAAAGGATAAACGAGTCAAGGCCAGTGTGGACAGAATAGAGGGGATATTTTTGCGGTCTCTCTTGGCTAGTAACCATGTATTGCATATGAGACTCCCTATAAAGTCTTCTATTTTGATTAAATACAGTGATGGTCACATATGTCATATCCATCTGCATAGTTCCTTGTAACTTAGCTCCCCAAGATCTTGATAACAGCATACCATATTTTGGGGGTACATCAGCCACTACAATATCCATGACTAAACACTTGGCTGGAATTTGTGCTAAGTTTACACAGAGGTCTTTGATTAAGCCTAAACATTTCACTCTGCTTGAGTCAAAGGAGTAAAGAGCTTTGTATGGTCTAGTGATTTCAAGGCCTAGGCTCTCCATTACAACTTTTGGCATTAAATTGTGGGAGGACCCTGAGTCATGCATGGCATTGTGCAAAATTTTGTCATGAACATTTAAACTAACATAAAAAGGAGGAACTGGTCCCTCTTGATATCTACCCTCAATCTTAGGACTGAATTTGAGCTCTGGCTAGTCATCATTAAGATTGACAGTGTCATTATTTTCTTCTATGTTAACAGCCTTCAAAATTTGGGATCTATACACATTTTGGGTGGATAATTCAATAAGTGGAACAAAGATCTTTATTGTGCCAATTTCCTGCTCCAAACTAAAAGATAGCTGAGTTCTTACAAGGTTCGTTTTAGCTTTGTTAACCACCATTTTATTAGCAAGATCAGCTTGCTAATTTTCTCTATTTACATTGGTTAGAATTGTTTTAATAGGAGCACTAGCTGAGATACTAGCACTGCTAAGATCTGCACTCTATTCTTCAGTACTTTGAGTGCCTTTTTCTTTGTTTTTATCAGAATTTACATCCACTGTTTTGTCTTTCTACTTTGTGACTTTGGGTTAATTTACAAGGTTGTTTTTTGCAGATTTTTCAGAGGTTTTTGTCTTGGGAGTTTCTTGATTGCTTTTACTCCTAAGGTCATATTCCTTTATGGTTTCTATAATGAAATTTTCCATTTCCTGATAATAATATTCATCTTCTGCTCTTTTGTCATCATAGGGTGTGTATAGACCTTGTTTCCTATTGTAATGAACTTCAAAACCATCATTATCCACTCCCAACATATTTACGTCATATTCCTCTATTTGTTCAATTATTTCTTCAACCTCACTTACATAGTTTTGATGAAAAGGAGGAGTAATCTATTGATCATCCTCCCTTGGTCTTTTTTGAGGTTGGTTTCTCCTAAAATTCTGATTTTGGTTTTGATTTATGTTCTAAGGAGCTGTTTGGTTTTGACTAGCTTGAGCTCTCTCAAGTATTCTCATCTTTTTCATCATCTCCTCCATCATTCTCTCCATCTTTGAGCTAGATGTGGAAGGTGTAGATTTTTCTCTAAAGGACACTTTATTCTCATTGCCCATTCTTTCTATTTTCTCCATTAAATTAACTTCTACAGCAAGAGCTCCTTTTTTCATATCTTCAAGAGTTAAAGGATCTCTCTCTCTCAGCTGATAGGCCATTTAAGGATCAAATCCTTGTTGGAAATATGATGCAGAGTGTTGTCCTTGATGGCAACCCACTGAATGAAGATGAAGACATGAGATTGTTGACATGTGTTGTCCTTGATGGCAATCCACCTGATGAAGTTATTCTTGACTTGATGGACTTGGTAAATGATGTAAATCTGATGTGATATGATGTTTGTTGACAATATGATGTTGGGTGTTGTCCTTGATGACAACCCACTTGATAGAGTGTTGTCCTTGAATGGAAACCCACCTGATGAAGTTGTGTTTGATAGAATATGTCTTGATGAACCTGTTTAAAGATGTAAATCTGATGTATCTATAGAGAGTACAGAAGGTAATGAAGAAAGGAATTCAATATGTGCTAGATCCATGATGAAAAGAGTATGTTTCAAGGAATACGCGTATTTGTCTAGGAGAAGTCGCGTATGCACGCAGTAAAGTACGTGCCAAGTCGCGTATGGGAAAAAGCGCTCAAAAAGTGAAAAACCAGGGGTAACCACCATGGTATTGACCCATTGTATTGGGTAATGATTTGTCTAAATGACCCCGTCCAGGAATACCATCGGATGTAATGTGGTTTTGGCTCATGGTATTGAAAAAGGGTAAACCTATATAAAGAGAAGAAATTCATTGTGCAAATCATGAGTGTGGGGGCAAGATGTCTGAGCTTGAATGAATACTTCTCTCTGAAGTATATCTGAATGGAAAGGGTTACAGTTGAATGATAGATCTGAATGCATGATGCTCCAATGAAGAAATGATGAAGAAGGGAATCTAGATCTGAAATGCATTTGAATTGCCTAGATCTGTCTATGGAATGATTAGATCTGAGATAAGGCGAACATCTGTCTGAAGTAAAGGGTAAAAATCTGTGTGATGTATCTGTTCTGAAGAATTGCAATGACCTAAATGTTTGAAGAACCATACGCTTGTTTGTTGCAGAGGAAGCGCATATATACGCGGCTTCACTGAAGAGAAAACGCATATGCGCAATGAAATTAGATCTGTAATATGTACAGAAGTATACGCTGGTTTATGTGAATGAAAGCGCGTATGCAAACTAGGGTTTGCTGAAGTCTGTGGTAATAAATGTCTGATCTGTTCTTCTGGTTTACTGATATCTGTATCAGTTTCATGTTTGACTGTGCTTAAATGTATGGAGTGGGTCCAGTCTGAAAATTTGATGAAACGTGGCCTGCAAGTGGTGTCCTAAAGGAAGCTTTGGATCTAGTGTGAAAATTGATGAAACGTGGTCCACGCAGGTGTTATATCAGCCTTTAGTCGTGGGTTGTAGTGTCCTTCTGGTGAGGTCGGGTGGACGCAGGCGGTCGTAGCTCTCTCCAGAGAGGCTGGTAAACGAGTCGTGGGGTTGGAGCTCCCTTCCGGGTGGAGAGGTCACAAACGAGCACGTGGGTGCCCTCGCGTCGAGGAGCTTCCGCACTCACACATATGTTGTGCGCTTTCTCACAGGCATGATGAAGGCCTTCACAACCCAGCCGGTGGTTTTCTCTCGACTTGGGTTTCCACCTAAAAAATCCTGGTGTTCATGTGTGATGCTTTGTGTGATGGTTTATTCTGTTGTTACTACACATGTTTACTGTTAACTTAACATCAGATGAATGAATAGTGCAAAGATCTAAGTTAATAAGTATCTGCATATTTAGATCTCTGCTAATACGCGAGTTGTATGAAGGATATCCGCGTGTATACGCGAGATTACTAAAGGAAAGTAGCGTATGGGTTTTAGAGAGTGAAAAGGTAAAAAGTTTTGAATATGCAGTAAATACTGATTCACCCCCCCTCTCAGTATTTTTCCCAACAATTGGTATCAGAGGAGGTCCTTCTGCAGAAGCTTGATCGCTTGAAGGAGATCCGTCGCAATGGGAAGTCATGAAGGAGTAATTTCTATAAAGCCACCTCTATTCAATGGAAGCAATCTGATATTCTGGAAGGTACGAACAAAATCATATCTGCAAAGTCTTGGTGCAGATGTATGGGCAATCGTGGAAGAAGGTTATCAATACCCGACAAGTATTCCTACTGATGCAGCAGAAAGGAAGAAGTATGAAATCAATGCCAAAGCAATAACTGTCTTATTAGGAAGCATGTTTGAACCTGAATTTTCTAAAGTGATGTAGCTACATTCAGCAAAAGAAATATGGGACAAAATCATTCTAAGCTATGAAGGAGACACAAAGGTAAAAAGTGCAAAACTCCAAACTCTTAGAATTGAATATGAAAATCTGAAGATGCATAGTGATGAGAGTATTGCCCATTTCTTCTTACGTCTGGATGATATTGTAAATCGAATGAGAAATTTGGGTGAAACCATAACTGATACTACTTTGGTGGAAAAGTCTTAAGATCCTTGACTTCAAAATTTGACTCTAAAGTTTCAGCTATTGAAGAAAGGCAAGATCTGCAAACTCTTACTATTGTTCAATTACATGGTATTCTGACTGCTTTTGAAATGAGACAAGGAGGTCCTTCTCAAATCAAAGAAGCTGCTTTTAAGGCGTCCGCAAAAGGAAAAGAAAAGGAAGTTGTCAAAGAATCCAGCTATATATCCGAAGAAGAAGAAGCGAATTTTGTGAGAAAACTCCAACTAGGTACTGGAAGATTCAAAGGTAAGTTTCCCTTCAAATGTTTTGAGTGTGGAAAAGTTGGTCACTATGCTGCTAAATGTCCTTATAGAGAAAAACATGGTAAAGGGAAACAATTTGAAAAGAGGAAGAGTTTTTATGCAAATGAAGATGATGATGAAGTGTCCAGTGAAGATGAAGAAGATTATGACCATGATCTGAAAGTGCTCATGGAAAAGAAGCAAAAGAAGAAGGCTACTCGAAGCAAGCAGATATCTCAGAAAACATGTATAGCAGAAATTGAAGAAGATGAATCAGATAGTGATTGGGGTCCTTGTAATCTTCTTTGTGCAAGCAATGGTATAGATAGTGAAAGTAATGTTGTGGACCTAGAAGAAGATCAACAAAGATTGTTTAATGAGAAGGAATCTGCCTACAAAGAGATGATCTCTAAACTGAAGGGACAGATAGAAACAATGAAGGGACAGATAGAAATACATCAAAGACTGTAGGATGAAGTAACCAATCGAAGTGAAAGCCTTGAAGCTGAAATTATCTCCCTCAAAGAAGATTTGAATAAAAAAAATAAGAAGAATGCAGGACTTGAAGAAGAAATCATATCTTTGAAAGTAAATCTTGAAGCATCAAGTAAGAAGAATGAGGAACCTCTACAACCATTTGAAAAGGAAGGCCTTGAAGCAGAAATCATCTCTCTCAAAGAAGATCTGGAAAAATCGAATAAGAAGAATGAAGAGCTGCAACAAACATGTGAAGAAAACGAAAATTGGTTGAAAGAAGAGATTCTAAATCTGAAGGATCAAGTAGAATATGGAAGAAGGAAAGAAGAAAGCATGACAAAGCAATGTCAAGCCTTGGAGGTTGAGGTAAACATTCTCAAAGGTAAATTGGAAGAAAAGGTTAAACTTTTGAGGTTTCAAGATAGTACTAATATTTTGGACAATATTCTGAGTAATCAAAGGTCTCCTGCTATCAAAATTGGTCTTGGTTTCCATGAAACTGTTAAAGGAGAATCTAGCTCACAAGGAAGTGCAAAAAATTCAGAGGATGTCAATGCAAAACCTGAAGTGTTGAAAGAGACAAAAGGTCAACCAACAATGATGAAATCTCAAAGGAAATCTATCAATAATGTTGAATGCTTTAAATGTCATATTTATGGGCATATTGCAGCAAATTGCAGGAGCAGATCATTTAAGCCTCAAAAAAATAGTTCCTACATAGAAAGGTACTCTGGTTTCTTCAAGGGATATTGTTTTTCATGTAATAAGTATGGACATAAAGCAGCTGATTGTAAAAGGAGGAAGATTAGAAATACTCATTATGATTCTTATGCTTATTTCTCTGGACACATGAGATGTTATTCTTGTAACAAGTATGGACATGTAGAAAGGGAATGCAGGTTGAACAGATCTGAGAAAGTGGACAATTTTCAGCACACAGTTAGGAAGTTCAAGCAAATTTGGAAAAAGAAGGAGGACCAATCAGAAACGTAGGGAATTCTGACCCTACTGCAGTCATCCGCTTCTGAAGCTTACTTCTCTTATTGACTGCATAAATGATGTGGGATACATTATGAGATTTAGTAATGTATCGTCACAGGGGGAGCAATGTATGATGACTCTCATAGTTGATTTGATTATTCTGGTTATATGTATTTCTGACAGAGCATCTGATATGAAGAAGACAGGTACAGGAAGTACAAGTTTAGGGGGAGATGAAGGAATGTGAAAATTTCTATGCTTCACTTTCCATACGCGGGTTCTATGAACAAAAGTCGCGTATACACGCGAGTTCCAGCAGACACAGTCGCGTATGCATTTATGATAAGAGAATTGGGATGACAGCTGAAGATCAGGAGCAGAGGTTCAGGGGGAGCATCAGTCTGACTATTAATAACTGTATTATTGACTCAGTATCAGCTTAGTTTCTCAGTTCTAAATAATGATGATATGATACTTGGTTTCTTATGTTGAAGATTATGGATGAGACCTGTTTGCTTTTTGATGAAGAGTATTCGTTGCTGAGATGAAAGTCTTATAATTCAAAGATAAGGACAGATCATACAGAGATTGTTGCTGATGACTTGCTGATGAAGGTGTTCAGGTTGCACAAGTTAAGAAGGAGCACTGGTTCAGGGGGAGCAGCAGGTTGAATACTAATGATTGCATTGTTGGCAATATGACTGCTTATTCTTTGGTTTTTGTGATTCTCATGCTCAAATGATGATGACTTGGTACATGGTTTATTATGATGAGTTTTTGAGCCCTGGTTGCTGATAAGTATCTTTTGTGCTCACACATGGATGAGTTGGATGTCGTTTGATTCAGAAATAAGAATAGATCATGCAGATTTTGTTACTATGGTTGAGATCTTTTGCCTACATATGTTACTTCATGCTCAATCTTCAAGATCATGGTGATATTGGATCACATGGATGATTGACACATATTTGAAGATGCTGTTCTGGTATGATAATCTCTCTTGGAAAGATTGTATTGATGCTGCAAAGAATCTGAAGGCTTGGTTACTAATGTGCTTATGCTACAACCGTTGGATGACGCTTGAAGACACAACTACACTGTTCTATCTATCTGTATTCCAAGGAAGCATTCAAATATATCAGAAAGAAGCTGAACACTGTCTTTTCCTCACAAAGGATCAGATCTGGTTAAAATATAGAAGATGGTATTGGATACGCAGTTTTCCTGAAACACAATCGCGTATATACGCGAGTTCATGCACATAAAACCGCGTATGACTGGTTGCTGACAAATTTATATTTGGGGTCAGCTTTCTTCAGCACAACTGTAGTGCTGTTTGGTATCTCTGATACTGTTTGGTATCTCTAGTGGTGTTCCAGTTCTCATAATTTTATTTCTAATGTTTTGATAAAGATGCCTTGATGATTTGTTGGTGAAAGTGTTCAGGATGCACAAACTAAGGGGGAGCCTTAGTCATATGGAAAGGATGCTTGGATGCACAGATTCAGGGGGAGCATTAGCTTTGCTGAGTATAATGCATTTTTGGCATTATGATGGTTCTGAAATATGTTCTCCTTCTTGAGGACTTTCTGGTGTTGGTCATAAATGGTCATATTTGTAATTTGATGAAAAGGTCCTGTTGAGACCCATGATGAAAAATTGTAATATTCAGTGATGTAAGGACTTGTCAAATTTGTAAACCCACTTGGTTGGGTAGCTGAGTCAAATTTTGTAAACCCACTTGGTTGGGTAGCTGAGTTGAAATGTGTAAACCCACTTGGTTGGGTACTTGAGTCTCATATGTAAATCCACTTGGTTGGATGTTTGATGTAAGTATGGGTCTTTTGGTGATAGGAAGTTCATAGAGTCATGTACTTCATTGAAAAATATGTTTGAAGATTCAGCATGAACTCAGGGGGAGCTTGGTCACTTCAGTATACATTAGATATGCAGAACGCTTCTTCTACATGAGGAGAACAGGGGGAGAGTGAGTTGGTTTTGATCCGCCCTTTGCCCTTGATGTCAAAGGGGGAGAGTGACATGGTGTTTGAATGAAGAGAACGAATGGTGTCAAAGAATGGTGAGAGTGACATGGTGTCAGTGTATTCTTAATGTACCTATCTGTTGTGGTGATCAAACACCATCGTGGTTGCCATCAAGTCCAAAGGGGGAGATTGTTGGCAATATGATGTAGAGTGTTGTCCTTGATGGCAACCCACTGAATGAAGATGAAGACATGCGAGTGTTGACATGTGTTGTCCTTGATGGCAATCCACCTGATGAAGTTATTCTTGACTTGATGGACTTGGTAAATGATGTAAATCTGATGTGATATGATGTTTGTTGACAATATGATGTTGGGTGTTGTCCTTGATGACAACCCACTTGATAGAGTGTTGTCCTTGAATGGCAACCCACCTGATGAAGTTGTGCTTGATAGAATATGTCTTGATGAACCTGTTTAAAGATGTAAATATGATGTATCTACAGAGAGTACAGAAGGTAATGAAGAAAGGAATTCAATATGTGCTAGATCCATGATGAAAAGAGTATGTTTCAAGGAATATGCGGATTTGTCTAGGAGAAGTCGCGTATGCACGCGGTAAAGTACGTGCCAAGTCGTGTATGGGCAAAAGCGCTCAAAAAGTGCAAAACCAGGGGTAACCACCATGGTATTGACCCATTGTATTGGGTAATGATTCGTCTAAACGACCTCGTCCAGGAATACCATTGGAAGTAATGTGGTTTTGGCTCATGGTATTGAAAAAGGGTAAACCTATATAAGGAGAAGAAATTCATTGTGCAAATCATGAGTGTGGGGGCAAGATGTCTGAGCTTGAATGAATACTTCTCTCTGAAGTATATCTGAATGGAAAGGGTTATAGTTGAATGATAGATCTGAATGCATGATGCTCCAATGAAGAAATGATGAAGAAGGGAATCTAGATCTAGAATGTATTTGTATTTGCTAGATCTGTCTATGGAATGATTAGATCTGAGATGAGGTGAACATTTGTCTGAAGTAAAGGGTAAACATCTGTGTGATGTATCCGTTCTGAAGAATTGCAATGACCTAAATGTTTGAAGAACCATACGCTTGTTTGCCACAGAGGAAGCGCGTATATCTGTGGCCGGCCCCGAAGAGAAAGCGCGTATGCGCATGATAAGAGTAGATACGTAATATGTACGAAGAGGTATGCAACGGTTTGAATGAAGCGCGTATATACGACATCGAGGAAGAAAGAAGCCGTATGCAAACTAGGGTTCTTGTGAAGTCACAATGATGAGAAATGTACGATCTATTCTGCTGGTTATTGATATCTTTATTATCGATTTCATGTTTGGCGGCACTTACCAGGATGTTTCAGTTCCGGTGCGAAAATTTGATGAAATGTTTTGAATTAGTGGTGTCCACAAGGAAAGCTTTGCCTCCAGGTGAAAATTGATGAAACGTGGTCCATAGAGTGCTGAGGGTTGGTAGCCTTCGGTCGAGGGGGGTTGTAGCTCCCTTCCACGGTGAAAATACAGGTAAACGGAAGCGAGGGTATTAGCTCCCTTCCGGGAGGAGAAGTGATAAGCAGAGTCGGGGGGGATTTGGAGCTCCCTTCCGGAGAGGTACAGTAAAAGAGCGCAGGTGGGTGCCTGCGTGCTGGTAGGAGTCTGCACCAGCACATATGTTGTAAGATGTTTTCTCTATAATAAAATATTGAAGGCTGAGCAACTGTAGCGGTGGTTTTCTCCCGACTTGGGTTTCCACCTAAAAATCCCTGGTGTTCATGTGTGATGCTTTGTGTGATGGTTTATTCTATTGTTACTACACATGTTTACTGTTAACTTAACATCAGATGAATGAATAGTGCAAAGATCTAAGTTAATAAGTATCTGCATATTTAGATCTCTGCTAATATGCGAGTTGTATGAAGGATATCCGCGTGTATACGCGAGTTTACTAAAGGAAAGTAGCGTATGGGTTTTAGAGAGTGAAAAAGTAAAATTTTTTGAATATGCAGTAAATACTGATTCACCCCCCCTCTCAGTATTTTTCCCAACAATCCTTCAGAAAACTTGTTTAAAGCTGAGCCTTGTGGGGGTTTTAAGTCTTGGGGAAGGGCATTATGAACACTATTAAACCTAGTGCAATAAGCTTGTACACTTTCCCCAGTGTTTCTTTGGAGATTCTTGTAGTCCGAAAGTATTTGGAGATGGTTTTTCCTCACTTCCCATTTGTTTAAGAATAACTAATGGAAGGCTTGGAGATCATTTATACTATGAGGGGTTAAACCTTTAAACCATTTTCTTACTTCTCCCCCTAAACTCTGAGCAAATAATCTAAGTTTGACAGTTTCATCATCGATCTCATTTCTGTCAAAGTAGTCATTCATCTTATCCACATGTTATGAAGCCGTAGTAGCATTACTGGCATCATACAATGGTATCTTGGACTAATAGTCATGTGGAAAATTGACTAATGGTAAAGGAAGGACCATCGGGTCATACCATGTTGCCATAATAGGAGGTTGGGGTGGATTTACAAGAGGTGGATTAACAAGAGGGAAAGTTGGCTGAAGTGGAGTGTTTTGGACAATGGGTGTATGGGTAGTAGAAGTGGATGGGCCAGCAATAGATTGTTGAGCTGATCTAGGATGAGAGAAACCAAAATTATGAAGGAAATGTAGATCTGGTGGTGTAGTTTCTCTTCTACCAGGATGTTCACTTCTATCTGGGAATGAAAGTGAAGACTCTCAATCTAACTGATCTAAATCCTCAAGTGACCTAGTTCTAAATGGATTTCTTAAGTCAACTTGTGGATTTTGTAGAGCTGCAAGGTTTTCAGGGATAGAATGAGATCTATGGGGTGATCTAAAAACATTTGAAGATTTAACCTCAGGAGACTTCCTAAGGATTCTTTCAGGGTTGTCAAATATCTCAGGAGGGTTAGGGTCAGGGTAGGCTCTAGTATGAATCTTTCTAGGAGCCACTATGCTGTGTTTTTCAGACCCAACTAAATAAGAAAATTTTAACCAAATATAACAATATTTAAGAGGCTAACTGATCTTTTAAAAAAGAAAAATTTAATCCTAAAGTCCTCTAACTGAGTTTAAATGATATTATGATGATTATGGGTCTTCCCAGTGGAGAGTTAATGTTTGTTTAGGATTTTGGAGTCACCAGGTGGAAATTTTTAGCTCTTTTGGAGGTAAAAGGTTTTATGGTCCACCACCATGTTTATTTGAAGACCAATCTTGAAATGTTTTTGGGTTTTCTGAGTTTATTTCAATCTTATGGGTTCTAAGAGTGTCCTAAATCTGTTTCAACACTTATCTACGGTGATGAGACAAATAAAATATACTCTTATGGCTAAGCTAGTTGATCCTTCAAGTTTTGATAAGCTTCTTATGAGAATCCTAAGGTTTCCTTAGTTTGTCACTGATTCAAATGAGTTTTATCATGATTACCATTTGTTTGGTAGTGCTTGAAGAGGGCTTCTTGTACTCATGGGGTTTTTATGAACTCTTAAGGGAACCTAAGATGAAATTTGACTCAGTCCCTAGCAGAGTCACCAAAAATGTTAGCTCCTTGTAATTCTAGCAGATTGGTGAGACTAAAGTTGCAGGGAGAAAATTTGAACCACTTTGGGATTCTAGGATCTAGCCCTCCTGAATCCAAAGAGGGATCTCTCTATAAGCGCAAAGATTGATTTATCTTTAAGGCTTTTGGGTATGATACTAGGCTAGTTATTAAGAACAAGGGTTTTTGTTTGGTTTTGGATGGTTGAGCATGATTTTTAGTTGAGTGGAAAGTCCTAAAATGAAAGAGTTCCAAAGGGGTGAAGGTATATGAAATCGGGACAAGCTTCAGCTGATAGGATAGATATGATGCTGGTTTTTAGTCCATTGGGCTATGGATTCATAAAAGGGTTTAACTGCCCAATAATTTCAAGAGTGGCCCAAGGGGAAAGTCATCTATATCACAAGATATTTTAGATAAAATGATGGAATGGAACAATAAAAATGTTGAAGGGGTGGAAAAAGACAATAATTTCAACTCGGATTTATCAGTCTTTCCAAACAAGAAAAGCCTTTTAAGTAACTGTTTAAAACCAACCAAAGGACAGGGCTAACCATAGACTTCTTTGGACAAGCTTGTATTAAAGCTAACTTATCAGACAAACAATCTAGTAATCCACATAATTAATTTCAAAAGGGATGAAAACAAATAAGAAAAACAAAGTGCAGCCTAAGATCAGATAAGATACTTTTAAATATAAACTGCTTTCAGCATACTCTTAGGGAAACTTTCAGAATTACCTTTGGAGAAAGAAACTAGAAGACAGGGAAAACCATAAACTTTTCTAGTCAAAATCTACTAAGAATATAATGAAAATATCATTCAAGAACTTTCTTTCAAACTTCACACATCAAGACAGGGACAAACCAACATTCCTTGATAATGTTTACACTTAACTTAAGTCATTCTTAAACACACAATTTGGAGGAAAACATTGAGATAAAGCTTATCAGTCAGAGAAGGGTACTGTAAACAGTAAATCCTAACTATATGCTTGTTATTCTTTATCAGAGAATAAGTGAAAAAAATGGCATATATGAAAGGAAAACAATAACACAGAAAGAAGCACTTCACCAGTGATATAGACCAGGATCCCAAGAATCAGCTTGTATATTGATGTCAAACCAGTTACATTCTTCAAGTCCAATGTTTCAGTTCAGAAATCATCTTCTCTTCTCAACCTAACTTATTTGATTACAAACAGAGCTTCAAGAGCCTCTAAACACTATTTACATGTAGAATTTTTCAAGCACAAGTATATATCAAAGTTCTGCAACCAACCCTTTACAATGTAGGAAAATGACGAGGTCGATGAGTGAAAAGATCTATAGGCTCAATTAATATATTTTAATGCTTCTCAACCTTTGAGGGGCTCAATGGAGAATATTTCAGATATTTCCTCTATATTAATGGGTTTGTATTAAGTGTTTTATCTTCTTAACAGAGTTTGTTGACTTCAGAACTCTTTCTCATCCTTGTAATAACTCTATTGATAGTTTACAATAAGTTCCTTTGGTTGAATTAACTGTTCAACTCTGTTGAGGCGAATATCTTCTATTCTGGAAATAACTAGGCCTCTTTTGAATGCTTTGAGACTGTAGGTGGCTTTTGGTAGTTGAGAGGATTCAATTATCCTCTGGTGTGGAAGTGGAGGCTTCTCAGACTGATAGATATTTATTCTTTTTCTTTAAACACTGTTAATTTGTTTTAATTCTATGTGTTAGGCTTAATTAGGCCTAATTTCCATCTTTTGTTCTTAAAACTGTGTTTAATTGAGAGGATTAGACTTTGATTTGTTGAAAGTGGGCCTTAATCCTTCAAAACTGCATAACCAATCTCCAATTCTTTATCTCTACTGTGACTAGATAGTTTCACACTGATACTCTTTGCTTGATTAGTTTTTGCTGTGTCTTGTTGATGTGCAGGCCTACAGAGGGCTCTTTATAATTTTTCCAGTGTTCATGAGGCGCCGGTAAACTTTGATGGGAAACCCTGCAGAATGATCTCCTTGATGCATAAAGGCCTGGGGGATCGTCATCCCCGGCCTTCAATTTTCTTTTAAAACATTTGATAAAACCATTAAAACCTGCACAATAAAGAAAAATTAGAAAAAATACTGCGGGATAAGGTTTAGACTACTTCAGAAGCTTAGGTTTAGAGCGCAACCGTTGGATGAAAGCATCCAACAGCGAGGATTAATTTTCCGAGGACGAAAGGAGAGGAAATTGGATGAATGGTGGGGAGATTAAGATGGGGCCATCAATCTACAAAGATCAACGATTGATATCGATCAGGGAAATATAATGTAGAGGGGGTCATATTACTGCGAGATGGAAGAAAATGCAAAGAAAATAGGTGAAAAACCTTTGGCAGAGGAAAAAAGGGTTAAAATTGAAATTGGGGTTTCGGAAATCAACAGTGGAGAATGATTCTGAAATCCCTTGGAGGATGGGCGGAGGGTGATGAACTAAAGGCGAGATCAAACGTGAGCCGTTAGATCTCAAAGATCAATGGCAGAGATCAATTTCGGGAAAATGAAATGGGAATGAGAATGGTGGTTTCGGCTGAAGAAACCGTCGGTTTCGCGTGACAAAAAGGAGGGAAGGCGGTATTGCCTTTTTGAACGCGATATGTGTTACTGGTCAACACGTGGCATTTCAAAACCACCCTCATCGCGTAATTTTAAAACGTTCACCTTCGAGCATAAAATTACGTGAAACCGCAAGCTGGTCGTCAGATCTGGGGTCTTAGATCGGACAGTCGTGAGGAGAGCGTGATGGTGATGAGATGCATGGGCGAAAATATGTGGGGCAGGGTGAAAGCAGTTTCAATCTAGACTGTCAGATCGGGAGATGGACGGTGGAGATTTGATCTGGGAAAGGTAGGACCCAAAGGATTTGGGCCTATCGATTTTATTCTAGACCATTGGATCAAAGGAATGAACGGTCTAGATTAAATCTCAGGGTTAATAGAATAAAATATGAGGCAAGGGTCAGGCAGAGTTTGGATTAATGCAGGTCGTTGATCTGCAGAGATCAATGGCAGAGATTCGCCAAGGAGATTAAACTGTCGGGATTTGAAAAATAACAAAGGGAAATGAGGATTGATCTGGACCGTTGGATCTTAGTGTATGGATGGCCCAGATGGAATCGGAAGATCACGATCGGTGGGAGCAAGGGGAAAAAAGTGCCAATGCGATTGAACGAGGACCCTTGATCTGAGGACCATAACGACGGTGGATATTGGTTCGTAAATGCCAAATTCGGATATGCAGGATTATGAACAGAGCAATGTGGGCCGTTAGATCTAGGCCTAGCGGGGAATATCAATGGTTGGGAAGCCATCGCAAGGTGCCAATTGGAGGGGGGGGGGAAAAATGCTAAAACGCATCTGATGGAAAAACTCTGATGCGAGATCCTGAAGACTGTTGATCATTTTTAGATCAACAGCTGATAATTTATCAAGAAATGAACTGTCAGGTTTTATGTTAACATAGGAAAAATGGGTTTTTTATGAAATACAAGGAAAGTTTGCTTTCGGGAAGGGTTTATATATATATATATATATATATATATATATATATATATATATATATATATATATATATATATAGGACCAATTTCAATCGAAAGTTTTTACAAGTGAAAGGTAACAAGACACAAGGGAATGTCCGATTGCGATTGCGCAATCGGGCCTTAGCGCTTGGTCTTAACGCGGTTTTATGCAGAAAAATAAAGGGGCTGGGGGCTAGGGCCAAGAGGGTTTAAGGCCTTAACACAAAAAAGGCTCATTTTTATGATTTTTCAAAGATTTCAAAGGATTTTGAAGATTTCTGATAAGGTTAAAAAGGAGTTTTAAACCTTATATAAGGGTTTTTATGAAGGGAAGAAGGGAAATGAGGAAAAATAGAGGAATTTTATGAGGTAAAAGGTGATAAAAATGAAGGTTAATTTTGAGTGAAAGGAGGCGTAAAAATGAGGGAAAAATGGGTTTTTGTAGCAGTCTTTTCTCCTTACGAACAACAGATTTTTCAGAATTGAGATGCAAACAATAGTGAATATTAACTCAAGGATAAGTCATCTTCATAAGACTTTGAGAACCAACAATTTGGCAATAAAATTGTTTCTTGAAGGCTTCAAAAAAATGATTTAGCCCCATTTGATATGAAAAATTTTATAGGTGGCTAACAGGTTACTGGTGTATAATCAAGGAAAACAACATAAAATTAGTACCCCTATGGATATCAATCCATCTTGCCAATGTGCGTGAGTAGTTGTCCATTACAATCACCAAGTTGAAATAGGAATCAATGCTCAATATGAGGTTCACTCTAGAGGAAATTTGATTCAAATAAAGTGATGAAATATAAATAACCACTCAAGGAAGAATAATGGACCATACCTCATTTAGTGCTATGATATGTGAAAGGTTTTACCCCATATAAATCTAAACACATCCTTATATTCCGATGTTCTTTGGAAAAATTAGGTGATTTGTTGTCAAATTCCTTCCATATCTTAGAATCAGCCACAAATCATTGATTTCCATTGGTGCTCTTATTTTGGGCATGCCATTGCATGAGCTTCGAAATGTATCAACATTTGTACATTCAAAGCAACTATGGCATTAGTAGAAAGTGGAAAAGTACCCTTCTATGAGCTTAATTTGATTTCAACCACAGTCTCTACCTCCCTTCTTTACATTTTGGACATGTTGGATCACTTGAAATATTTTTGCAAAATAATACACAACCATTCACATATGTGTGGATGTCTCCATACCTTAAGCTTAGCTTAGTGATTTTCATTTTACATTTTCTTTGTTTTGTTTGCACTGGGGATTCAAGTGGTAACAACTGCTATAAAAATGTCAATAACTCATCAACGCTCGCATTTTTCCAACCATGCACCGCTTGCAATTTTCCATTTCTAGAGTGACACAATTAAAAATTAATAGTATAAATGACAAATTCATATACTTTTTGTACTTTTTAGTTGGGCATATTTTTATTCTTGGACTATAGTAGTCATTTATGTTAATCATTTTTAATTGTGTCACTCATTATCTAGTCATACATTTTAATCCTGGACTAAATTAGTCATTTAAGTTAGTCGCTTTTAGTAGGATCACTTATTATATAGTCGTATATTTTCTCCCTAGACTGAATTAGTCATTTAAGTTAGTCATTTTTAGTTGGGTCACTTAAAATTGCTCAAATTTAGTAGTAATTCACTTGAAATAATTGTGGTGACTAACTATTTTAGTCGTGTAGTCACTAATATCTCATTTTGTACTAATGAGCATCGTCAACGTGTATATAATTTCTTATGTTATCCATTGAAACCAAGATGAACCTTTATGTTATGGTGGTTGGGTTGATAGACTGGATGAGGATCCTACTCCAAGCAGTGTGAGGTCTAATTGGGCCTTCACATCAGGGAGACCCCCTATATGTTGGTGGTATCTAGCATCGTCAACATTTTGGTGCTAGAAGGAGGGCTAGATGACAAGTTGTGCCTGTTGAGTCTGTTTTTTTATCTCTTATCATTAATGGCTCTTTCCCAAATCATAATCCTGGATTTTTTTTCTAACCTTCTTCCTGGTAAAATTTCAATCTCTAAGGAAATTATTAATGTCTTTTCTTAATTCAAGTTTGATGGTGAGGGTGGTACATTTTATCCAAACACATATTTGAATTTCTTGGGTTTTTTAAGTCTTATGAAATCAACGATGAAGATGTTGTGTGAATTCTATTTGCCCTCACTCTTGAAGATCATATTAATTAATGGTGTCATACCTTACCATCTACCTCTATTCACTCTTTTCAACAATTCCTCAAGGATATTCATCAATATTTTGATAGGTATGATTACCTAGATGATTATAAAATAATAAATCAAATTATAATGGAGCCTAATGGATCAGTTGAATATTTTTCTCACATATTGCTACACTTATGTTGTGAGTTTCTAGAAGAACATATGGATTGGGATTTCTTTGAGAAAAGGTTTAAACATTTGGCTTGGATCTCTTTGGATCGGTGTAAATCTAAACCCCTAGTTCTTCTTGTTCTCAAAATGTTGGGAAATTATGAGACACCACTAATTTTAGAGGAGAAACCTATTATTCCTTTTGTTCCTCGTCCTCCTTCTTTTCCAGTACTATTTTGGGTGCCTCCTTGCAATAATGTTGAAATTGGGAAATCTAGAAATAAAATTATGTTCCATCTCCTCAATCTTCTTCCACATGCCATCCTATGGAGGAAACCTTGGAATGGTTCATGAAGGCTATGGAGAAGACTAATATTTCCATTCCTCAAGATGGTATTGAAACTTGTAGCCCTAGTCTTGAATATTATTTGTATTCATGTCATCCTCTATCATTTTTTTCTCATGATCTCTTTCCCCTATATTTTCTTGACCAATCTCTTCCAAAACAAAACAGTGATCAAGTGTAAGGTAGTCACTCTTCACAGGTAAAATATTAAGAAAATAAGGATTATTTTGATCTTTCTTCTCTTTTTTAGAATCCTCTGTGTCAATATAATGTTATTTCATCCTTGGTTGATTTTTAATCTAATAATCTCAGTGATGAATCAAATGAAGTTAATATGTCTAATCAATTTGAAGTCTTGGATGACCTTGATTTTGACTCCATTATTGTATGTAATGATGATTTCCCAAGTGCACCTTTTGATATTTTGATCTCTCAAGAAAAATTTGTTTCTAAAGATTTAGATCTTGAATCTAATTCAGTTAAATGAGATGTTCGTATTGAAACTTGGAACTTCACCTCACTATCCCTTGTGTTCTACTTTTTGTAATGCATATACTCCATGCTCTCCGAGTTCATCATCTAATGAGTTGGATATTGAATTGGCACAGGGAAGAGAGATCATTCATGGTCAAGAAGATGGTAATGAAACCATCGAGTATCCTTTCCATCACTTATCATTTCCGATTTTGCATTAAGAAAATCCTTCTATTCAGGTTACTCTTGAGATTGAGCCAATCTATCCATCCTTAGAAAAACTTATGGTTTGAGTAATATCTTTATTTATGATCAAATAAGGGATGTATATGGATTCCATTTGGATAGTAGTAATTTATTCCAAATTATTGATTCTAGCCATCCATGCACCATGCATGATCTGTGTTTAAAAATGCAGCAAGAAAGTCTCAATTTGACTTTGCCTTGGTTAGATTGAGAAAATTCGAATTTCCACATCAGAAGATAACTTGGATGTAGTTAAGTTGTGTGACATGGATATTTTCACTTAGTTAGCTCAGTAAATTCAAGTTAGAGGAGTTAGAGTTCATTTATGCATGTGTAATTGCTAATTTGTAGCAATCAAGGTCAATTATTTCAAGTTACTTTCAGTTAATCTAGTTCTAACTATTGGAGGAACTAGTGGAAGGTTAGTTGTGCAGTGGGACTTTAGTCTAAATTAGTGATCATCCAGTTAACTGATAAATCAGCCCAAAATAGCTAGTGCACATAGAGAATTCGAGTTCCCCAGCTATGGTGGAGACTCCAAGGTAGTGTAACATCAGTTGTAGACTAGTATTGAGTGTAAATGTGTTGCAAGTAGTCAAATGATCAACATTGGGAATTGCACAATTATTTTGGAGGAAATTCTTGAATAATAATGGTCTAGTTTTCTCATGAATAGCACAAGGAAATGGGGCTCAAGAAAATACATAAATTGACTAAATTTGGGTTAGATCTTCTGAGTGAGAAGATAGATAGGTTATTCACTTGTGGTTGAGCTCAGATTGAGCTAGAAATTCTAATGCATCTCTATTCATCATATTAATGCAAGAAAGTAAAGGGATTTTTAGCAGATTTCTTTCCCTTGAAAAAATATTGTGTACATGTGTGTTTTTTCTCATTGCATGTTTTTTATTGATGTTCATTATGAATCAAATTTTGTAGAGAAGTAGAGTAGGATTGTGTCTTATGATTTAGATTAAAATTTCATGAGTAGTTACAATTCTACACAATAATGTATACAATCTAATTCAATATTCAAAATGAAATTCTAAAATTCTTGAAAGTTCTAAGACTTGGTAGGAATTTGAGACACCTAAAATTCAATTTATGGTTATGTTAAGTTCTCGTGACTCTGGTAAGATCCCTAAAATAAGTGAGATATATATTTTCTCACAAAATTCTTTCCTCTACATAGTTTCATTGTATGTAAAATCCTTCTTGAAAGTTGTGTGTTATTTCATATATAACTTTTTAAGCTTTCAATATTTTATTCATGGTCAGATTGAGTCAATTTCAATTGATCATTACTCATGTAAATATCTTATATCAAACTCGGGATTGGAATGCATACCTTTCATGGATGTACGAATTTGTGATGTTGATCATCTTGAAAATCATCATTAACTAAAATATTCATGCCTATCACATTCTTTTTAAAATAAATATCTCCTAATATTTCTTTTGAATTGAATGCTAATAATTTTCTTCATGTTACTAGATATTCTCTTGAGCTTTAATGAATTCTTGTGTTATTTACTTAATCAAGTTCCTATTTTTCGTCAACTGCATCTCGACTAGTTTCATGTGCTTGCCATATTGGCATTCCTTTTTAATGATTATGATTCTAGTATATTTTGTAACCAGTCATAAGGAAATGGCTTGTTACATTCATTATGCGAGGAAAACTCATCCTAGTATTCAAAGAATTCACAAATTTGTTCAAACTTATCTATATTTTTTGTCTCCTAACCAAGAATCTTATGGCTTAATCAGTCCATATTATCATGGTTCTTGTTCTATCAACTGTCATTCAATTGATCATTTTCCCACTAGCATATCTAATGATGGTTTCCTTACATCAGTTGATATTTATGTTTTAACATATTAATATTTAGACACTTGTAAAGTATTTGAGGCACTTCAACCTTCGCTTATGGTTATGTCAGGTCCTCGCTATCCCGACAAGCCATTTGAATGTGATCAGATGCATTATCCCTTACAATATTCTCATCTTGATTCCATGCCATTAATTGAGAAATTGTATTTTCAAGGATTTTAGGTTTTCAAGAGGATTATTTTTAATTTCATGATCCAATCTATCATCAGTTAGAAGCATATTACTTAGCAGGTCCATTTTCTAAAAGCAAGTTCCAATCTCTCTTGATGTTTTCTAAGGAATACAATATAGGTACATTCACTGGGATCCATCAAGGTTTGCTTCATTATGCTTTCATCGCAAAGGTAAAGTAGTAGGTTGGGTAAATTTAGGTGACATGACACATCTTTCTTCCGTAAAGAAAGTCCTTCAATGTTTTTTGCAATTTTATCAATATTTTATATTTTTTGTTGCACATTATTATATATCAATTTTAATTTCTCTTATTTTTGTGTTTGTATGCTAAGAGAAATCATGTTGGCTTAATTGAAAATATCATTACAATTATCCCTTTCCTTCTAGCTTGTTAGGTTAGGAGTAGGTCTAGTTGCATTTAGTTTCCCTTGCATTGCATCCACCCTCTATCCTGCTCTTCGTCAATTCTTTGTGTTTTGTTTTCTTGTTTTTTGTATGCATGTTGCTTTACATGTCAATTTTATTTTTTCATTTCTTCTTTGATTTGTTATGCCTTTTCATTTGTGTCATGTTTAATAATGCTTTCATGAAATATGTTCCTTTTGGCTCAAAAGAGGATGTGGAAAAACTTGAAAATGGAAATTGTGATGATGAACAATGCTTGGTTTATCTGTTGCCTCTTCTCTATCTTGGGTTTGAACATATTTTAAGTCAATGATGTCTCAACATAAAATATAATTCGTTCCAGACATAAATCCTTTGATCAAACTACAAATCCCATATCTTTATTAGTACCTTCATTCTTGACGCATCCTTGTATTTAATGGTGTTTTGAAATGTCAACTCAATTGAGTAAAGAAGGGAAAGGAGAAAAAAATTAAATGAGCATGTAACTTTGGTTATCTTTTAAATCCCTTAAAACAAGGAATAATATCGTATGCTCTCAATGAGTCAGGATCCCTCTTATTCCTTGGTAAATAAATAAGTTCCTAATCATAGTTCTATAAAAAAATAAAATAAAGGGTGAAATAAGAGAAATGATTCATGCGCAAAGAGGTGAAGCAAGAAACTTCATCGGGGAACTATCCAGGCTTGCTGGCAGTGCAGATATGCTTGTGTTCTCTTTAGGTAACTCCGTCAGGCTATTTTTTAGGAATGTTGGTAGTGGAGAAAGACCGGGGAATGTGCTTAAAAGATTAGTATAATTACTATCCTTCTCGCCTATCAAAATAGTTGAGGCATGACTAGTCTTTTAATGATGTGTTTCAAGTTGAGGAAAGAATAGAGGGGGCTATATCTTTAACCAGGATAAGTGGAAAAACTAGGGTAATCTATATGGAAAATCAATACTTCCTGAAAAACTAAGACCTTGCACTTAGATAATTAAACCTAGACAGAGAAGTTGGAGTTCTTCCAATGTGTGGCTAAGTGTTGACGCTATGATCAACGCCCTCCAAAAATTTTCCCACACTAGAATTTTGGAACCTACGTAGGATTTTATGATCTTTTGCTCCAAATGCAATTGATGTTTGTAAGTGTTTAAGTCTTCTTCCAAGTTTTAACTATCAAGGTCATTTTCTCACACATGCACAATTCTGGTTGAGATTTTGAGCACACTTTCTTTATGCAAGCTTAAAAAACAAGGCATTGTCCATTAATATAGTGTATATTTGATGTTAAACTCATATTGATAGTCAATTTTCACTTCTGTTGACAGTCTCCCTCACTTCTCTTGCATTGGTACTTCTATTTCGGTGAGTTTTTCCCAACTGTCACTTTTGTGCACGTTTTCCTTCATAAGTGTCACTTTCATGATTACAATTGTCGCCTTTGCTTGTTTACACTTTAATAAATGTTGTTCTCATGACATATTCACTCTAGCATGTTCCACTTTCAAGTTCGTTTTCATTTTTCAAGTGTCGTCTTCATGTTTTCCTCGTGTCGCAGGGGTCCCTTTTGTTGTTTTCACTCTTCCATTTCTCACACCTTTGTGTATCACCGAAGTTATTTATGGAACACTCTTCTGCATTATATGGTCTTACATATCATTGGTATATGTGTTAGACACATTCCTACATTTTAGTGCACCTTTTGGTCATACTCATCACTTCTATCGTAAATTTTGTTCTAAGTGTTGCAATGTGTCATTTCAACTGTCACACTTAGAAATAGGTGTCGCTTTGTTGTTGTTTTTGTTGGCAATATGATGCAGAGTGTTTTCCTTGATGGAAACCTACTTGATAAATTTTATGGCAACCTACTTGATAATTTGCCTATGATAAGAAACCTATGTGTTAAAGATGTAAGAATGATGTACCTCCATCAATGCCAAAAGAGGAGCACTTGAAACAGCAACAAAGAAAAGAGAAAATGAAATATGAAGCTGAGGCAGTTTTAGAAGGTTTAATTGATTGGAGATCTGGAAAGGCAGCAGAGACATCAGAGAAAACAGTGGCAAAAGAAGTGGCATAGGAATTGGCAAAGGCATGGGCAACGAAGAAGAACAGCAAAGTTGCAGAGAACAACGATCAGCAGGATCAGCAGAAAAGAACAAGAGGAAGAATGCATTTACAGAGAGCAGTATGCAAAGGCATGAGAAACGAAGAAGAACATCAGAGGTGCATAGAACAAAGGAAGAATGCATTTACAGAGACAAGCAGTGAATTGAAGGAGAGTTGTCCAAAGACAGGGTTGATTTGAATTGACGGATATTAGAATCCCTGCGGAAGTTAATTCATGTATAAATATAATGTATGTATTCTAATGGAGGAGAAATAAAATCTGTGTATGGTTGAGTTTCGGTGATACTCTGTTAGGTGGAAAATACCCAGAGCAATTGGGGTATTGATTGGTTCAATTCTCGTATGAAATTCCCTGCAACTCTGTGTGATGATCTATGGATAGATTCGTGTTTTTGTATAAGATTTTGGGGTGCTAAGGCCACGGTACAGTGAGTTTCGAACGGGTTCTGTGTGTACAGGGCACATTATATAAAATTATATATAACCCGATTTTTATTAACATAATCACGGGGAAAGAAAAATTAAATCAAAGTTATACGGAACTTGGGGTACGGAGCGATTGGACCGGTGATCACTGTTTAAAAACCGCGAGTGGATTTGTGAAAGAGGATTTCCCATATCGCACCTCTTTTGCAGATAAGCAGTATTTCCCATATCGCACCTCTTTTGCAGATAAGCAGTATTTCCTGGTTGGGGGGCGATTCCATAGAACGAGTGACACGTGTCCTGGGAAAACTGCCACCACTGTGCGCCATCACATGATAACGTTCGACCATCGTGCATTATAGTTCAACCAACGATGCCCAGCGATATTGATATGCGCCGTCGATCTGAAAAGGGGCCATTGGACGGTGGTAGGATGAGGAAGATGCGCAGAGGTTAAAGAAGATGAGCGAAGGATAACCAAAGTACGATGGACATCACACGTTAACGTTTGGCATCGTAGGTCGAGCGATATGCATATGTCTCGTTGATCTTGGAGGCTCGTGATCTAATGGTGATCGGGAAATGGACTTGCGTGAAGTTTATCTTGGTACGATCGGCGCATATGTGGGCCAGGGGTCAAAGTTTTATTGAAATATTAAACTATTTGAAAGCATTGGATAATGTTTATAAAGTCCGAAGAAGGGTTTTAAAACTTTGTAAATATATTTATTTGTCAATTTCTTCGAAATTGATAAATAAATTAAAAAGAAATCTATGAGCCTCGTGGGGTAAAACTAAAGGAATACCATTAGCGAATTAATGTTTTTTGACTCATGGTATGGATAAAGGAAAAACTATATAAGGAGAAGCGAATAATGATTATTGGGGCACATTTTATGAGCGAAAGGAAAAGGGTGGCGAAGAAGGAATTCCTCTAAGGAATATCTGCATGGACAGACGACGTGCTTAATTAATGATTTTGAGTCTATGATGCACCCATCGAGATATTGATCCAAAGGTGATGATTCTTGAGTTTATTCAACAGAAGAAACAATGAAGAGCTGGCACATGTCTGCTGAAGAACACATATGAATCTGGGTAAGTTTGTATATATCTGGCCTGCTCTGCAAAATATATTATTATAGATCTATACATGAAAAGTATGTATATATGCGGGTCATCTACATTGAAAGTTCATATGACAGTTGAGGTTTCTGAAGATTAATATACACAGAAGGATACACGGGATGTTGAATGCATATATTCTCTGAAGTCTGGGTTATTTTTGATATTATAGTTACATTGGTCTCACTGTTCTGTTATGAAGTGTTGGGAAAAATATGTTTGTTGATGATTGAATAAAGGGTTGCGTTGAAACTACTTGATCCAGTGTGAAAATTGATGAAACGTGGTCTGCAGTATGTCTGAGGGTTGAAGCGTTCAGTTTGGAAGTAGAAGCTTCATGCCAGTAGAAACTAGTGTTATGTTCAAGGGGTTGAAGCTCCCTTCCAAGAGAGGCTGGTAAACGAGAGAAGGTTGCAGCCTTCTGCAGGTAGAAGCCTGCGTACTGGTATGAGTCTGCACCAGTACAATGTTTTAAAAAGTTTTCTTTATAATAATTATTGAAGACAGAGACAACGGCAGCGGTGGTTTTCACCCAAATTGGGTTTCCACCTTAAATCCTAGTGTTCATGTGTCTTGCTCATGTGTGATGGTTTGTTCTGTTATTACTGCACTTGATTACTACTTACTAGACATCTGATGAATGATGAAATGACCTAAGAGAAGAATTAAATACATAATAAGATCTCTGATGCACTCTTGCTTTCCTAAGAATATACAATAGTTGGTTTCTATAAAGTAGCCTAAGGGTTTTAGTGGAAGAAAAGAAAAAGGTTTTGGTTTGTTCTAAATACTGATTCAGCCCCCCTCTCAGTATTTTTCCCAATAGTTGGTATCAGAGGCGAGGTCCTTCTACAGAAGCTTGATCGCTTAAAGGAGATCTGTCACAATGGGAAGGAAGAAGAAGAAGAAGGATACTCAAAAGGAGATATCTCAGAAAACATGTGCAACAGAAAATGAAGAAGATGAAACAGGTACTGATTGTTGTTCTTGTGATTCACTTTCATGTGCATACAATGGTGAAGATAGTGAAAGTAACAGTATGAGTCTAGAAGCAAATCTCGAAATCAATGATGAAGATCCATTTAAAAGGAAGGAATATATCTACCAAAATATGATCTCCAGAATGAATGGACAGATAGAAACAATGAAGGGACAGATAGAAATATATCAAAGACTGCATGATAAAGTAACCAATCGAAGTGAAAGACTTGAAGTAGAAATCATCTGTCTGAAAGCAGATATCGAAGCATCAAATAAGAAGAATGAAGAACTTCTACAAACATTTAAAGAATAAGAAAATAAGTTGAAAGAAGATATTCTAAAGTTGAATGATCAATTAGAAGAAAGGAAAGGGGTCAAAGAAAGTATGAAGAAGCAATGCCAAAGATTGGAGGTTGAGGTAAACATTTTAAAAGGTAAATTAGAAGAAAAGGATAAACTCTTGAGGTTTCAAGATAGCACTAAGATTCTGAATAATATTCTTAGTAGTCAAAGGTCTCCTTCTGTTAAATTTGGTCTTGGTTTTCATGAAACTGTTAAAGGAGAATCTAGTTCACAAGAAAGTGCTGAAGATTCAAAGCATATCAATGCAAAACCTGAAGTGTTGAAAGAGACAAAAGGTCAACCGACAATCATGACCTCTCAAAAGAAATCATTCCCTCCTAACTATAGAAGAATCATTAATGATGAATGCTTTAAATGTCATAATTATGGGCATGTTGCAGCCAATTTCAGAAGCAGATTGTTTCAGTCACAAACAAACAGTTTCTAGACAGAAAGGTACTCAGGTTTCCTTAAGGGATATTTTTTTTCATGCAGCAAGTTTGGTCATAAAGCAGCAGATTGCAATAGAAGTAAGAATAGAAAAACACATTATGATCCCTATGCTTACTTTTCTGGTCACACAAAATGTTATGCTTGTAACAAGTATGGACATGTAGAAAAGGAATGCAAGATGAATAAATATGAGAAATTGGATAATTTCCAGCACACAATAAGAAATTTCAAGCAAAGCTGGAAAAAGAAGGAGGAATTGACCCTACTACAGTCATGTGCTTCTAAAACTTACTTCTCATAGTGACTGCAGGAGTGATGTGAGATACTTTATAGGAATCAGTAATGTATCATCACAGGGGGAGCATTAGCCTTGCTAAGAGTAATGCATTATTGGTATTCTAATTATGTTTGAAGATGCAATTAAGTGAGTAATAAATATTTGAGTAATCAGCCCATGAAGATTCATGGTATAGAAATTTAAGATGTCCTTCTGAATATCATCATGTCAGAACAGTTGAAGTGGTATACAAAGTAATATAAAGAAGCAATGATTCTGGATCTGTCATAGCAAAGGAAAATGCGGTAACATTTCTTTGAACAGAATGATAGAATAAGAAAATAGTTAATGGTGAAAAGATCAGATTGAGGATATTAATGACTGTTGAGGTGAACAGTGGAAAGATCAATAGAAGAATTTATGAAGGAAGTCTCAAATTATGGGTAAATGTGAAAACTAAAGTAAAATTTCTGCATATTTTATCAAGGTAATATCATTTGGTACTTGGTACAAGTAGCATGTCTAGCAACAGAATATCAAGTGTAATCATGGAGGAACAGCAGTATGGCACAGGTCCTCAGAATAAAGGACTATGGAAAGAATGCATGAAGAAATATATTGGCGCACTACATCAGATATAGACTGAATTATAGTTGAAGTAAGTCTGATATGTCACTTGAAGCTTTCTCAATCCTTAAGTCTTGATCCAATTATGCATCTCTTATTATACAAGTCTGATTATATATGCCTGTCATCACAAGTGCAAAGAGTCTATGCTTCGGAATGGTATCGACTTAAGGTGTATAGACAAGTTCAAAAATCCCCAAAAGTGTTCTCTCAACAACTCTTTTACACTAGGTTGGAGCAGCAGGGTACAAATTCAGAAGAATAAATACTTCTTGGTCACTCTTCTAGGAGTAAAGCATATAAATAAAAGACTTTGGAAGACTATTGAATGTATTGATGAGTCTCCTATAGCTCCAAAAGAAGAAAAACAAAAGAAGAAGCTGATGATGACATGATACATGGTTTCCTATGATAAGCCCTGATTGCTTTTTAAGGAAAATCTTTTGTTTTCACACATGGATGAAGACAGATCACACAGAGTTTGATGCTAATGAATTTTGTCATGGTTGAGACTTGTTATACATAATTCCTACACATGGTAAATCATGGTTATGAATCATGAAGATCTTGGTGATAATAGATCACATGGATGATTACTTGACACATATTGTCCATTGAAGAAGTTGTTCTAGTGTGATAATTCCTCTTGGGAAGAATATTTTGATGCGGCAAAGAGCCTGAAGGCTTGGTCACTGATGTGCTTATGCTAAAATTATTGGATGACACTTGAAAGCATAGCTACGGTGCTATTTGATATCTCTGGGGATGTTCCTGTTCTCATAATTCTATTTCATTCTCTGATATTTGATGAAGATGCCTTGATGATCTGCTGTTGAAAGTGTTCAGGATGCACAAGCTAAGGGGGAGCATTTTTCATGTGGAAAAGATGCATTGTTGGCATTATGAGGATTTTGAAAATATGATCTCTCTCTTGAGGTATTTTTGGTATTGGTTATAAAAATTCATATTTGTAATTTGATGAAAAGGTTATGTTGAGTCCTATGATGTAAATTGTAATATTCAGTCAAGTAAGGACATTGATCAAATTTGTAAACCCACTTGGTTGGGTACTTGAGTCACATATGTAAATCAACTTGGTTGGATCTTTGATGTAATTATGAGTCCTTGGTGATAGGAAAAGTCATAGAGTCATGAACTTCATTAAAAAAATATGTTCAAAGATTCAGCTTGAACTCAGGGGGAGCATGGTAACTTTAGTGCACATCAGATCTACAGAGCTCTTCTTTCTACATGAAAAGAAAAACCTTGTTTTGGTTTTGATCCGCCCTTTTCCCTTGATGTCAAAGGGGGAGAGTAACATGGTGTTTGAATAGGGGGAGAGTATCATGGTGTTTGCATAATGGCTATAATCAATGTATCTATCTGATTGTGATGATCAAACACCATCATGGTTGCCATCAAGTCCAAAGGGGGAGATTGTTGGCAATATGATGCATAGATTTGTCCTTGATGGCAACCTACTTGATAAAGTTGATGGCAACCGACTTGATAAGTTTCTACTTGATAAGTTGCCTATGATAAGCAACCTATGTGTTAAATATGTAAGAATGATGTACCTCCATCAATGCCAAAAGAGGAGCACTTGAAACAGCAACAAAGAAAAGAGAAAATGAAATATGAAGTTGAGGCAGTTTTAGAAGGGTTAATTGATTGGAGATCTGGAAAGGCAGCAGAGACATCAGAGAAAATAGTGGCAAAATAAGTGGCATAGGAATTGGAAAAGGCATGGGCAACGAAGAAGAATAGCAAAGTTGCAGAGAACAACGATCAGCAGGATCAGCAGAAAAGAACAAGAGCGAGAATGCATTTACAGAGAGCAGTATGCAAAGGCATGAGAAATGAAGAAGAACAGCATAGGTGCAAAGAAAAACGATCAGCAGCAAAGAAAAAAGGAAGAATGCATTTACAGATACAAGCAGTGAATTGAAGGAGAGTTGTCCAAAGACAGGGTTGATTTGAATTGACGGATATTAGAATCCCTGCGGAAGTTAATTCATGTATAAATATAATATATGTATTCTGATGGAGGAGAAATAAAATCTGTGTATGGTTGAGTTTCGGTGATACTCTGTTAGGTGGAAAATACCCAGAGCAATTGGGGTATTGATTGGTTCAGTTCTCATACGAAATTCCCTGCAACTCTGTGTGATGATCTATGGATAGATTTGTGTTTTTGCATAAGATTTCGGGGTGCTAAGGCCACGGTACAGTGAGTTTCGAATGGGTTCTGTGTGTACAGGGCACATTATATAAAATTATATATAACCCAAGTTTTATTAACATAATCACGGGGAAAGAACAATTAAATCAAAGTTATACAGAACTTGGGGTACGGAGCGATTGGACCGGTGATCACTGTTTAAAAACCACGAGTGGATTTGCAAAAGCGGATTGCCCATATTGCCCATATCGCACCGCTCTTGCGGATAAGTGGTATTTCCTGGTTGGGGGGCGATTCCATAGAACGAGTGACACGTGTCCTGGGAAAACTTCCACCACTGTGTGCCATCGCATGATAACGTTCGACCATCATGCATTATAGTTCAACCAAGGATGCCCAACGATATTGATATGCGCTGTCGATCTGAAAAGGGGCCATCGGACGGTGGTAGTATGAGGAAGATGCGCGAAGGTTAAAGAAGATGAGCGAAGGATAACCAAAGTACGATGGCCATCGCATGTTAACGTTCGGCATCAGAGGTCGAGCGATATGCATATGTGCCGTTGATCTTGGAGGCTCGTGATCTAATGGTGATCGGGCAATGGACTTGCATGAAGTTTATCTTGGTACGGTCGGCGCATATGTGGGCCAGGGGTCAAATTTTTATTGAAATATTAAACTATTTGAAAGCATTGGATAATGTTTATAAAGTCTGAAGAAGGGTTTTAAAACTTTGTAAATATATTTATTTGTAAATTTCTTCGAAATTGATAAATAAATTAAAAAGAAATCTATGAGACTTGTGGGGTAAAACTAAAGGAATACCATTAGCGGATTAATGGTTTTTTATTCATGGTATGGATAAAGGCAAAAATATATAAGGAGAAGCGAATAATGATTATTGGGGCACATTTTATGAGCGAAAGGAAAAGGGTGGCGAAGAAGGAATTCCTCTAAGGAATATCTGCATGGACAGACGACGTGCTTAATTGATGATTATGAGTCTATGATGCACCCATCGAGATATTGATCTAAAGGTGATGAGTCTTTAGTTTATTCAATAGGAGAAACAATGAAGAGCTAGCGCATGTCTGCTGAAGAACACATATGAATCCGGGTAAGTTTGTATAGATCTGGCCTGCTCTGCTAAATATATTATTATAGATCTATACAGGAAAATTACGTATATATGTGGGTCATCTACATTGAAATTGCATATGACAGTTGGGTTTTCCGAAGATTAATATACACAGAAGGATACATGGGATGTTGAATGCATATATTCTCTGAAGTCTGGGTTATTTTTGATATTCTAGTTACATTGGTCTCACTGTTCTGTTATGAAGTGTTGGGAAAAATATGTTTGTTGATGATTGAATAAAGGGTTGCGTTGAAACTACTTGATCCAGTGTGAAAATTGATGAAACGTGGTCTGCAGTATGTCTGAGGGTTGAAGCCTTCCATTTGGAAGTAGAAGCTTCCTGCCAGTAGAAACTAGTGTTATGTTCAGGGGGTTGAAGCTCCCTTCCAGGAGAGGCTGGTAAACGAGAGAAGGTTGCAGCCTTCTGCAGGTATAAGCCTACGTACTAGTATGATTCTGCACCAGTACAATTTTGTAAAAAGTTTTTTTAATAATAATTATTGAAGACAGAGACAACGGCAGCGGTGGTTTTCTCCCAAATTGGGTTTCCACCTTAAATCCTGGTGTTCATGTGTCTTGCTCATTTGTGATGGTTTGTTATGTTATTACTTCACTTCATTACTACTTACTATACATCTGATGAATGATGAAATGACCTAAGAGAAGAATTAAATACATAATAAGATCTTTGATGCACTCTTGCTTTCCTAAGAATATACAATAGTTGTTTTCTATAAAGTAGCCTAAGGGTTTCAGTGGAAGAAAAGAAAAAGGTTTTGGTTTGAACTAAATATTGATTCACCCCCCCTCTCAGTATTTTTCCCAACAGTTTTAAGGTGTGAATGATTTTCACGAGTCATGTTCATTTTTTTGGCTTGTATTGATGGAATTTATATGTGTGGCCCATGTTTGAGTTGTGTTAGGATGCATTTATTTCTCCTAATATTTTTGTCCTACACTTAGCCATTTTAAGAGCTCTTCTTCGTCCTCCAGCCTAGTGCAAGTTCAAAAGACACTAACACTCTTACTTATTCATGAGCCTCATTTATGTATATTTCATCTCGTACTTGTGCCCTAAGCATTTTTCTAAGGTCTCCTCCCTCTCACAGTGCATTAGTACTTATTAAGGATAATTCACCTAGATTTTTTCTTTCTCCCTCAATGAAAAATTCATTCCAGATGAGAAAGTAGCCATTTTTGGAGAGAACCGTAATCTCTCAATCTTGGGCACACTTCAGAACAAAAAAGTGCACTTTGGAACAACAAAACGTACTTTGAAACAATGAAGCTTAATTTTGAACAGTAAAGGATCCTTTTTCTATTAAAAAGAACAAGCCCACTCATGAAGCCTGGAGCCTTTGAGCGCATGGTGCACTCTTGAATCCTAAAGCCTTTAAGTACAAGGCGCACTCTTGAAGCTTGAAGTCTTTAAGCACATGGCGCACTCTTGAAGCATGAATCCTTCATAATTCCCTTAAATCACATGGCGCGGTCACTAATCCTGAACCATTCATCTGAGCACCCTCCTTCTACTTAAAGAATTGTGCCCTCCTTGTCCCTCCTGAGCGCACTTGGTGTTAGGGTCCCGTGATTTGGCCGATTGGCTAGCCAAATGACGATGTAACATCAAACCAAGCTTTGGAGCCCGAGGACCTAGCCTTCCTGGACTCAGAGAGGGCTCTCTCTATATATGTAAAAGATGTCGGTGTGTTTACTTGCGGTGTTCTGATATTAGGCTAGTTATGAAGTATGTTTTTAGTTTTTTTGGTTTTTAAGTTTGTGAGGGATGAAACTGATCAAATACATAAACTGGATGACAATATGTAGATAAATTGGGTGTTGTGTAACTAGCTCCAAAGAGAGAAGAAAAGAGATATTCACGCCTTAGAAATGAGCCACTTCGAGGGGGCAACCTCCAATACATTACATGAATGAAAAATTCTTGGATGATACAAATGAACAAAACCTCCTTCTATATATAGGAGTCCATGGGGCCATAATATAATCCTAGTGGGGCCAAAATGTAATCCTAGCCGACCTAACAATAATAATGTAAGGGCACAATAATAACAATATGGGGGTTACAGGGGTACAATAATAACAATAAGGGGGGCTACACTAACATAATAAGGGGCTACACTATTAATATAGGGACTTAACATGCCCCCCTCCTTCAAAAAAGTGTTGTCCTCAACGCTTGAGTAGCTCTGGGTGCTTCTGTATAAAATTCTCATCCTCCCATGTAGAATCTTCAGTGGGTAAGTTCTTCCACTTGATGAGATACTCTGAAATTGATCGATTCCGTAGTTGTCGAGTGCTTGTTTCTGTGACCGCTTCAGGTTCCAATATGATTTTCCTTCCTCATCAAGTTCTGGAAATATTGTTTGAACTAGAAGATTTTCACCTATAACCTTCTTTAAGCATGAAACATGGAAAACTGGATGTACTCGCGAAGAAGCAGGAAGCTCCAATTTGTATGCCATAGTAACAATCTTTTGCAACACCTTGTAAGGACCATAGTACTTTGGTGATAATTTATTATCCCTCTTAGCTTGCTTGAGGGACATTTGTTTGTATGGTTGTAGCCGTAAAAATACCCAATATCCTACATCAAAACTTCTCTCGCTGCGATGTTTATCTGCCTGTTGTTTCATTCGATTTTGTGCCAAATTCAGGTTATCCTTTAAGAGTTGGAGAACTTCTTGCTGATGCTCGATGTGATCTTCCACTGCTTGAACCTTTGAATTTCCCCTTAAAGATGATGTGATGGATGGTGGATGATATCCATAAAGTGCCATAAATGGGGTCATTTTTGCTGCAGTATGGAAGGAAGTGTTATACCACCATTCAGCAAGAGGTAACCACTTGACCCATTGTGTTTGTTTATCAGATACAAAACAACAAATATATCCTTCCAAACATTTATTTACTATCTCACTTTGACCATCAGATTGAGGATGATAAGATGAGCTATGAGCTAATTGAGTACCCAAACAAGAAAATAACTCCGTCCAAAAATTTCCAGTAAAAATGGGATCTCTGTCGCTCACAATAACCCTTGGGCTTCCATGTAGCTTTTGAATTCTGTCCATAAATGTAGTAGCAATCGTACTTGCTTTAAATGGATGAGATAATGCACAAAAGTGTGCATACTTGGTAAGTCTATCAACTACCACCATGATGACACTCTTTCCTTCGGACTTAGGTAAACCTGTGATAAAATCCATTGAAATCTTCTCCCAACGTTGACCTGGAATGGATAAAGGTTGTAGAAGTCCTGGGGTCTTAATTGTTTCCACTTTATTCTGCTGGCAAACCAAACATTCCGCCACAAAATTTTGAATATCAGATTTAAGGCCATCCCAAAAAAATTATTTCTTCACCCTGTGGTAAGTTTTTAAAAATCCTGAGTGTCCTCCTGAAGGAGAAGTGTGCAATTCCAGAAGAATATTTTGTTTTAGTTGGGAATTCTTACAAAGATATAAGCGATCTTTGTACCATAAGGAATCATTTTCCCAACTAAATGTATCAGATGTACTAGGATCTTGCTGCAACTTTTGAATGAGTGTCCATACATCTTTGTCCTTCTTCCATTCATCTCTTGCTTCAGTTATCCAATCTGGTTGGATAATAGAAATGGCACAAAGCAATGCTTCCACCTCTTCATTCTTTCTTGAGAGTGCATCTGCAACAACATTAGCTTTCCTTTTTTGTAGATTATTTCAAATTCATAACCCAACATCTTTGTGACCCATTTTTGCTGCTCTTCTGAAGATAGTCTTTGTTCCAAAAAGTGTTTAAGACTATCATGATCAGTTTTTACCTTGAAGTGTCTTCCCATTAGGTAAGTTCGCCATTTCTTTAGTGCATGCGGTATTGCTAACATTTCCTTCTCATAAATAGGTTTTTGTAAATACTTTCCTTTGATTGGACGACTTTCAAAAGCAATGGGTCTTCCTTCCTGCATTAAAACTGCACCAATTCCATTTCCTGAGGTATCACATTCCACAATAAAGGTTTTTGTGAAGTCTGGCGTAGCTAAGACCGGTGCTAGGCACATTGCCTCTTTAAGATGTTCAAAGGCCTTAGTTGCTCAGGAGTCCATGAAAATGCATCTTTCTTAAATAATGTTGTTAGAGGTGCTGCTATTCTCCCATAATTCTTAACAAACTTGCGATAATAGCCTGTTAACCCGAGAAATCCTCGCAACTGCTTTATTGTCTTGGGGACTTTCCATTCCCTAATGGCTTTAATTTTGTTAGGGTCTACTTTAACACCCTCGTGAGATATAATATGACCCAGATATTCCACCTCTTGTACTCCAAAGAAACATTTGGATTTTTTTGCATATAATTGTTTCTCCTGCAATAGTTTGAGCACCCTGTCAACATGTTCAATATGATCCTTCCAAGACCTGCTGTAGATTAGTATATCATCAAAAAATACTAGCACAAATTTTCTAAGGAAGGGTTTGAAAATGGAATTCATCAACCCTTGAAATGTAGAAGGTGCATTGGTAAGGCAAAAGGGCATGACCAAAAATTCATAATGACCCTCATGAGTTCGAAATGTTGTTTTTGGAATATCTTCAGTCTTCATTCTAATTTGATGATATCCTGAACGAAGATCCAACTTGGTAAATAAATTGCTCCATGTAATTCATCCAATAATTCATCAATCACAGGAATGGGAAATTTATCTTTAATGGTGAGCTTATTGAGCTCCCTATAATCCGGACACATTCGCCATGATCCATCCTTCTTGTGTACCAATACTACAGGAGCAGAGAAAGAACTTTGACTAGGTTGAATTATACCGCCTCTAACATTTCTGCAATCATACGTTCAATTTCGCTCTTTTGGAAGTAAGGATATCTATAAGGCTTGATGTTTGGAGGAACACTTCCTGGAATCAAATGAATAGAATGATCATGATCACGAATAGGTGGGAGTTCTTTGGGAGTTTCAAACACCTTGGAATGATTGTCCAAGACTTGTTGGAGATCTGCAGAAATAGATGATTTTGATGTTGGAACTTCTAGTGAACATAATTGTGCAATTACGCCTCGTTGTTCTTTCTTTAGAAGCTTTGTCATGCCATTAGAGCTTATTATCCTTCCTGGCTTCCCTTCAATACCCCGTAGTTCGACTTCCTTTCCTTCTGAAAAGAATTTCAAGAAAAGTTCTTTAAAATTAAAAGCTACCGTCCCCAAAGATTGTAACCATTGTACTCCTAGTACAACATCAGCACCTCCCATAGGAATGGAAAGCATTGGACTAGTCAACACATATTCCGCCATGGTTAGCTTGATGTTATTGCATTTTCCAGAGCAATTTATAGTTCCTCCATTTGCAACCATCACTTGACATTCTGGTGCTGGGTATAGGAAACAATTTAATTCTTTGGCTACCTTACAATGAATAAAATTATGGGTGCTACCTGAATCAATCAACACTATTACCTTTCTCTTCTTGATTTGTCCTTTTATCTGGAGAGTTTGAGGAGTGGTAATTCCTGCCAGTGCATTACACGATATGGTTGGATTCATTTCTTCCTCTTCTGGGGCTGGTTCCTGGTGTATATCCTCTTCTTGTTCATTTTCTTCTTCCTCTTCACAATCTATGTAAAATAATTTCTTCTCAGGACACTTATGACCTTTAGTGTATTTGCTATCACAACTGTAGCAAAGCCCTTTTGCTCTTTTTTCTTCCAATTGTTGTGGTGTCAACCTTGTAGGTTGTGGAAATCTAGGCGTAGCAACACTTCCTTCTTTATAGAATTGAGTGGTAGGCTTCCTTGTCGCCATAATTTTACATTCAACTTTTCTCGCCAACCTGAATGCCTTCTCCAATGAATCAGGTTCCAAAACGCGAACTTCATGTTGGATGTTATCCTTTAAAGTGCCTAGGAAGAGATCAATCCTGTGTTCCTCTGTAAGATCAGTTACCCTTATATTCAATTTTTGGAAGTCCTCAATGTGCTGCCCCACTAAACCCTTTTGTTTGAGATTTATCAACTGGGTAAAGAAGGTGTTGCTCTTTGTATCCTCATAATGTGCTATCATTTCCTCTGTAAAAATTGACCAAGTGACAATTTTTTTACGGGAGCAAAGCCATCGATACCACACAAATGTATTTTGTTCTAAATGTAAAGTTGCAATGCGTACCTTTTGTGTGTTTTGCACGTTATGGAGATCAAAATATTGCTCCATCTGTAGTATCCATGTTACAGGATCCTTTCCATCAAACTTCCTCATATCCATTTTTGGAATATGGTGGTTCTTCCCACCAACATCCGAGTTTATGAAATCATGATTAACATTTATTTTGTTCTCATCATGAGGTTCTTCTCCTATATTTCCGCCATTAGGAATCATTTCTGGTTTTAAGCTTGTCATCAAGCCTTCCATGTATGCTTTTAGATCATTCGTCATGTTTTCCATGTTGTCTTTCATGTCATCCATCTTAGCTTCCATGCCCACTTCCATGCCATCCATCTTAGCTTCCATGCCATTCATCTTAGCTTGCACACCATCCATCTTAGCTTCCATGCTTTTCTTCAAACCATCCATCTTCACTTCCACACCTTTCTTCAAAACTTCCATTTCATTTTTTGCTGCTCTTTGCGAGAGTGAAATTTGTTGCACTTGTTCTTGTAATTTTGATAGATCAAGTTGCAATTCTTCATCTTCATGAGTCATGGTAGAGCCTTCTGAAGGCTTGATGGGTGTTGAATTCTTTTTAGGGGCCATTTTAGAATTCAATATTGATATCTATTCTACAATATTCCCTTGGAATCTATTCAACTTGATTCTTCAAACAAGACTTATGCAATTTGGAAAAAAAAAATACACACCTTTTACTAGCTTTTAGGAGCTCGATATTGAAATTGAATTATCTCTGTATTTGAAAATCTTCGATATCTGAAATTCAGCTCTGTAGTAGATCTCTGAAGCTTCTTTCAAATGCCACAGGTCTGACCTGATTTGAATTCTCCAAGACAAATTTGTGTCCAATCTCCCACAATGACCTAATTCTGGACTGGTTCAGTAGAGCGAACTTGTACGACTTGCCACGTGTCACTGTTTTGTCCTTTGTCTCTGAAATTGATAGCCCAGAAACTTCAGTCTGTGTAATTGCGACCAATTTTTACGGTACTTCAATCCAATGCCCAGAGAGAGAGTTATTGAAGTTTTCCCACGATCACCTCTTTGAGATGCAATTCAGGAGCCTGAAAAAGCACTACCTTCCACAGATCATATCTCCAAAAATATTGCGAACCAAGCTCTGAAATTTTTTGAAGAATTTCCTCACGATTTCAGCTTCACACCATATGAATTTCAGACTCTGAACCTTCGTACAAAAAAATTTATAGCGCAAATTCCACGATGACCTGTTTATGAGCCTGAAAAAATACCTAACTTCCACAGATGATATCTCCTCAAATATTACGAACCAAGATCTGAAATTTTTAGACAACCTTCCTCAAGATTTCAGCTTCGCACCCTTGAAATTTCAGCTTCTGAAGCTTCGTAGAAAAAAAGTTATAGCGAAAATGCCACGATGACCTGTTTGGAGCAGCGAAACCCTAGAATCCCAAACCTCTGATACCAAATGTTGTGTAACTAGCTCCAAAGAGAGAAGAAAAGAGATATTCACGCCTTAGAAATGAGCCACTTCGAGGGGGCAACCTCCAATACATTACATGAATGAACAATTCTTGGATGATACAAATGAACAAAACCTCCTTCTATATATAGGAGTTCATGGGGCCATAATATAATCCTAGTGGGGCCACAATGTAATCCTAGCCGACCTAACAATAATAATGTAAGGGCACAATAATAACAATATGGGGGTTACAGGGGTACAATAATAACAATAAGGGGGGCTACACTAACATAATAAGGGGCTACACTATTAATATAGGGACTTAACATTGGGCTATGGGGTCAAACAGATCAAGGAAGCTATGAAGTGATGATGTAAAGCCGCTGTAGGGCCGATTTGATTCACAGTAGAAGGGATCTCTGGGCAAAATGGATTAAATGAACAATAAGTTGGTGAAAAACAAGGGATTTCAAGTGAAAATTACTTAATAGCAGACATAAACATGTAATAGCAAGCCATTAATCACGCTAGGAATAACTATAAGCTAATCAATACATAGAAATCGAACATTCCAGCCATACATAGAGGTATAAGACCCTCTAACTTCGGGAAATAGCTATCAGACTTTGGGGAAAACACATGAGGACAAACTAACAACCTGGCAAACTGAGGCAAAGCCGGAACGCCTAAACATAGTCTCTAAGTCATCACATTGACAAATAAGTTTTCATAGTTTTAGGCAAAGGGAAGGACTCAGACTAGGCCTTGTTCAACAAATATCAACAAATCACCAAAGAGAAAGCCATGGACAAGAACCAGGAAAGGCCTGATAGGTAGGTAGGGAAAACTATACATCCTACTGAACATACATGAACTGATGACAATTAAGAATAATACCTTAGGTTACTAAAGAGCAACTACACCCTTAGCATAACTAAGTATAATAGAAAAACATCAAGTCATGAAGATTCAGTGGATTTTGAGGTGCCTCCATGGAAAGGTCTCCAAATCAATCTTTACTGATCTATAAAGTAAAGAAGAAAAAAAATGAATTATGAGTGAAACTAAAGACAAAACACATTATTAATACTAAATTTACTTACCATGTCATGGAATCCATCAACAATCCTTCATCATTCATCAAAAGCATCCAAGAGGCAGTCCAAAATCATAACACAAGTATGTTTTTCAAAGCTCATATGACCAATATATTGATTCTTCTCTCAAGTTCAGCCTTGTTTTACAATGAAGCCTTGTGGAATAAATAGGCTCAAGTGAGGAAAACCTCATGGTGCAACTAGCTATCCCATTGGCCTAATCAAAATATCTAAACTTGTCCTTGAGGCTTTGCAAAGCTCAAGGCACAAAATATCCCAATAAAATATCTAAAAACTACTAAAATGAATTATATTGACTTTATGATTGCTTCCCAATGATAAAATAGCTTAACGCACATTTGGGAAAGCAACATTTTTGGAGTTCAAAATTACAAAATATTTCATATTTATGCCTCGAAAGGTCCCCCCGACTTGCTGGATGCAAATGGCAGCTTTCCCGGTGTCGTAAATGAGTTTCCGTGATGGCTCGTTGGAGCTCTTGAGGAGTTTCGACGCAAGTAAAATCACCCTCAACTGATCTCCGAAAGTCCCACAAAACTGTACCGGCAAAAACCCAGAAAATAGTTAATCGGGCCGATATGGCGGCGTAATGCAAAAAAAATGAGGTCGTTTTTCGCCAATTTGAAGGGGCGAATGATCTCCAAATGCTCTGAAAATCGCTGGGGACCTGCCTGCGGAATTATGGGCATCTGTCAGTATCATCTCTCCTTGACAAATCTCGAATCGAAATTCAATTGGCGAGTTTTTGACTAAAAACCCAAAAATGCCGAAAAACAAAAAGTTGCCGAAATAGGCCCAAAATTGGCATGCATGACCCTCAAGGGTCCATAGCAACATGCTCCCAATCTGATGCCAAAATATCAAGGGCTGATATGTCTTTCTTCTCTTTCCGTGTCGGGCGCTCCTTAAAACTGTTGTTCTTGATCATCATCCTTATGTTGTTGCTCAAACTGCTGAGCTGCTGCTGTTCAGCACTATCCTCCTCTGGTTCCTGCTTCTGCTGATCTTCACCACTGTCATGTTGCTCCTTGTTGTCTTGCCTTTGGGAGGCATTTTGACCCAATTCATGTTTAAGATACCAACCGCTCATGAACAATACCGGATTGAAAATGGCCATTACATCGGTTGACGTATATGGACAATTGTGATTGAATATGCAACAATGTTTCTTTTAATGTCACCGTATTTTTAAAATGGGGCCTCAACTCGTATGCATTTCACCTATGCAACTTTAACAATGGAAACTATGTAAAAGATGGGATAATCGCTGTAGATTCCCCACCGTTTTGAACAATCACCTTTCAGATTGGTTAGGCCAACCTACACTGGTAATTGTGTTTTCAAAACAAAACTCAAATATTAAAACCCTGCTCTTCAGGTCATTCACCTTTAAAATACCTCTGTCAACAGATTTCTATAAAAGATAACATACAGTGGAAAAGAAAAGAGACTCTTTGGTTAGGTGAAATATCAGCTCACTGTGTTTAAGAAAACACCTTTCACTTGTGAATTTTGAGAAATCAATCACCACCTTTGTACCTCTGTCTTCAATGTTAAACTCGATCATCAACAATGCTGCCTTCTAGAAAATGGCCCTATTCACCTTCAGAAAATCCCTGTTAACAAATCTTCAACATGATACAAAATGGTTTTTGTAAAGGCAGACCCAAGTTAGATGTAAAATCAATGTACAGTGGTTTAAGAAACACACTCTCTGCTTGTGAGCTTAAAAAGGTCCACCAACACCTCTATACCCCTGCCTCCAATGTTTAAAGTTTCAACCATCAACAACTCTGCCCTTTAGAACGTGGCTCTGCACCTTTGGAAAAACTCTGTTCAACAATATTTAGAATGATACAATGTAGTGCAATGAAAAAGCAGACTTAGTTTAGGTGTAAAATCAATGCATAGCGCTTTGGGAAGACCAGCTCTTTACTTGTGAATCTCAAAGGTCAACACTACACCTGTACCTCTGTCTTAATATTAAATGCAATTACCAAGAACTCCGCCCTTTAGAAAATGGCCCTTTTCATTTGTAAGGTTTAAGAAAATGTAAACATCGGTTGTACCGCTCTCCAAAGTTAGAATCCATCAACAAATCGCTCTTCCAGCAGTACTAGTTATCTTCAGAGTCTTTGTCAATCACCATAAAACAGATATAATATGTGGTGAAAAAAAGAGACCTAGTTAACACACACAAAGGTTTTATGAGGGTTACTTTTTCTTGTGAAGGTTAAAAGATTAAATATCAATTGCAATTTTTTATTTCTAACACAAACTTTAACCATCAACAACCTCTGTCCTTCAACATGCTGTTTACCTTTGGAAACTCTTTGTTAACAAATTTACAGTGGGAGAATACAGTGAATGAAAGGTAGTCCGCTTAAGTAGTGTGCTGTGAGGAAATGCCAATGATTACTCTGTTTTATGAAGTCTTAGATGTCCACCAACATACCAAACTCCTTGCTCAAGGAGGCTTTCAACCATTTAACAACTCTGTCCTGTGCAAGTGTATCCTCTTCTCACTGTTTGTATATCAAGCAAATCACCACACATATGTTAAGAATGTCAATCACACAGGTTTGGGGTGATAAATGACAGAGTTTTTTTAGAGGACCACAAGCCTTTAGGTTGAAACTGTGTGAGCTTTCCTTTCAAAGAAAGTATGTCATAATTCCTTCTACTGGTTGCATTTCACTGTTTTGACAATGTGGCAATGTGTGGAGGACTGTGAGGACAGTTTCTCTCTTAAGACCAGAACCCTGCCTTTCTATTTAACAAAGTCTTCTTTGTAGTTTCAAAAATGTAAACCTCTGCCTTTCGATGCTTTGAAGTCCTAAGCAGGCTGTCCTCAAACTTAACACCCACCCTTCTTGTCGAAATTTACTGTTTCTCTGTGTATGCTATTTCACTTTAAACAAAATCATGCTCATTTGTAGCGTTACCTTTTAAATTTCGAGGACAAATCCTTTGGAGGAAGCTTGAAAAGCACCGGAATCTTCAGAAGCTGCGCGGCATTCTTTGTAGTCAGCCCGTCGCGCCCAAAACACCGTGGGTGGCCTGTCAGGTTGACTAGTCGGGCGGTCGGGCGGCCTGTACAGGCACGTCGCGCCACTGTACAGGCACGTCGCGCCGACAAAGGAGACAGTGTAAAAACCGTGCCAGGCACGTCGCGCCAAAACCCAGGCACGTCGCGCAAGTTTGTAGTTCATTTTGAGGGCCTTCCCGGTGTTGGAATGGGGCGCGAGATGGCTCGTTGGAAAGCTGTAGAAGTCTATTTTCCAGAAAAACTTTAATTTTGTCATTTGGTGTCCATTTGATCCTTCAAACATTGATTTTCCCAACACTGGTAAAAACTGGTAAATCCTGGTGCAGAAATGCATCGAGCTGTTTGTAGACCATTTTTGAATGCCTTCCCGGTGTCGGAATTGGGCGCGAGATGGCTCGTTGGAAAGATGTGGAAGTATTCTTTCCAGAAAAACTTTAATTTTTTCATTTGGTGTCCATTTGAGCCTTCAAAAACTGACTGTCCCATCACTGGTCAAAAATGGTGTATGCTGGTGCAGAAAAACATAGCGTTGATTGCAGGCTACTTTTGGATGTCTTCCTTTTGTTGGAATTTGGCCCGAGATGGCTCATAGAAAAGATATGGAAGTATTTTTTCCATAAAAACTTGAATTTTTTCATTTGGAGTCCAATTGAGCCTTCAAAAACTGACTGTCCCATCACTGGTCAAAAATGGTGTATCCTAGTGCAGAAGTTCTCCCGTGACATATGTATTTTTCATGTTCCTCACAAACCATGATACCTGTGCAGAAACTGAAGGAGGTTTTTATTTTTGAACCTATGAGGGACAAAAACCTCTCTCAATTTTGTAAATTTCATCTCTGTTTGATCAGAAAATCATTTTGAAACAAACTGCCCGGGTGCTCCTTAACCCTAATTTCACTGTGGCAGAGGTATGATGATTTAACAGCCATGAAAATTTTACTATCCTTTGGTATTTGTTGAGATGAAATACTTGAGCCTCTTTTTGAATGTGGGGGATGGCCTTTTGACAAATTCTTGGCTTCCTTTTGACCATGATGGCAGAGTTTGTTTTGAGATCAAGACCCCTTTTTAACTTGACACTAAAGTGTCTTTTCTGGATGCTTTATAGGTGATAAAGCTCACTGTAAAACTGATTTCATCTGCTAGGTGTCCTTCAAGCTTGTCTCCTGGCTATGGGTGCTGATATTCAGTTGTATTTGCCTGAGCTGTTACTGTTCTCGGTCTATCAGAAGGGCCTTTTCTTCTAACAGCTTTTCCTTTATTCAAAATGTAAGAAGATAGTGGTTTTTGACTCGATTTCAGCAAGGAAATTGCTTTCTAGTGACAAGGGCTCATGGAATTGGCCTCAATGATTTATAAACCAAACTGATCTTCTTTCCATGCTTTTCAAAGTTTTTACAAACTGAGATCATAACTTGTGAATAAAATGTCTTTTGAAACTTTGACTATTATCTACTTAGAGGAGGAAATGTCTCTTTTTGGAGCAGTGGCACTTAGATTTTGCCTTTGATGATTTTCAGAACCTGAAACACTGTGCCAAAACTCTTTTTGTACTTGATGAGCTTGTATACCCGTTTGTAAGAGGCAAACTAGATCAAACACATTTTTGCTCTGGGTATTATGCCAGAATCTTGCCTGCAATGTAAATCTAATTAGGTGATAGGTTTATCTTGACTGTAGATGCAAGTGCTAGGTCTCTTTGAGCTTTCTTCTTTGACTGGGGGTAAAAGACAAAACAGGGGATGATGCATGAGAGGAAACAAGGAGAGCTGCTCTTTATGTTTCTTGTGAAGGAGCTCTTCACTGCCTTATTGCACTGCTTTTTCTGAGGAGAACTGAAATGTCACCATCTGCCTTGGTCAACTTATGACAAGTTATTTTAAAGATAATCTCTGTGAGTATGGAGGTTAGCACCCTTTGAAAAAAAATCACCTTTTCTTCTGCCTGGACTTTTGCAATCCTTTAAGTCAATATTGGCCAGCGCCCTCTGCTTGTAGATGAAGGAGGCGCCCTAACCCTCTGCTTGTAAATGAAGGAGGTTCTTGGCCATGACAAATTACCAGTTTGCTGTGACAGTGGTATCCCTTTTTCCTGTGATTTTCATGCTGGAAAGAGCTGTAAAGTCCAGATGAGTAGCTTTCTGTTTTGCAGACATATCTAAAGGCTCAAGTTACATTTAGAAGCAACTGTTCCTCTAACTGTAAACTCAAACATTTACTCCATGAGATGAAATATATTTCCTGCCTTTGTAGAACTATAGAACACTGTGACAAACCTAATAGTCAGCTTGAGGTTGGGTTTTATGCAGTGCTGAGATCTAGGGGATATAAGTGGCGCGACTTAGGGCTGCTTTTCAATTTCATTTGCAAAGTAAGAGGTCAGTCATGGTAGGCCTGTAGCAGATGGAGGCTTTTTGGATTTTTGATGATTGCCAAGGGTGAAATGTCTTAAAGCGCCACTTCCTAACATAGGGGAGACTTTTGAAACAGATGTGGATTGGCCTTTTAAAGGTGATGGGCAGATCAAGAAGGCTGAAGCTAGGTAGGCTTGTGACCATGAGGTTTTGACTTCGCCAGAGGTGGACTGAATAGATAGAAGGGCAAAAAAGTTTTGGGAGGGTTTTCTGGATGACATATTGACATAAGGAAATCAGTTTCTAGAAAACTCAGCTGTAGATATAGTCATCACTAACATGTAAAAAATACTGATGGCTAACAGTGGCTCCATTTGGGGAGGGCAACTCCTCGTCAGGAGGTGTCCAGAATTCAGATCTTTGGCTTATGAAGACCAGTGCCTTATCCATTGGTGCAAAATTTACCCTTCTTTTGATGTTATTTCTGAAAAGTGACAGCATGGTTAACATCAATGATACTTCTACCTACCCCACTATCTTTCCTAACATTTTTTCTTCTCTTTGGCGCATTTGAACTAGCAGCCTTTAGACAATTCATATTTTTCTTTTTGCAAAATGAAACTATCTATTTCTACTCTTATATTTGCCGAGAGTTCAGATTAAGCTGATGAACTCCTTCATTTCTCTACCTAAAACTAGATCGACTGTCAAGATTAAGCAGTTTGACAGGATTTCATTCTCTAATCTACAACATGAAATTCAAAAATGATCAAATCAGGATTAGGCAGTCTGATTTGTCATGCATTTGCGGCATAAAAGACAAGCTGCACACAAATGTTATTCTACAATAAAGGAAACTAGACAAGCGGGGTTAAGATGTACAATGTGTTTTTCATCCCTCACTTCTCTCTTTGGTTCTGTTTTAGGCATGTGGAACCAGAATCTCTCCCTAATCTAAGCTCTGTGATAAGTCAATCTTACACAATGTTGACTATCTTGGCACTCACTAACTTATCAGCGAATAAATTTAAACATGCTCAGCTATGATTAGGCTAGATAGCTGAACAAGACATTGAAGTACTAGTAGCGGCTTTTAGACTTGCTCGCTTTCCGACAGACTATTTTTTGGAACATGGGACCTTTGTTCTATCTTTACCTGCCCTCTTTTCTGCTTTTTACTGTTTTTTGACTTTCCTATCAAACAAACTACAACTGAAAAGGTGCTCACAAGGCTGAGCTTATTTTCCACAGCTATCTATCTATCCTAGCCTAAACTATACACAACATACATTTTTTGGTGAACTCTTCTTTCCAATGTAACCAGTCAAGTAGATGATTACATGGGTAACTCTGGTTTAGTTCTTTCATGATGTAGAAATAATGAAAAGGCCACTCCCATTTGGTTTGTTTTTGGACAGCAGTGCTTAAGCTTTTTCTCATTCTTGGTAGCAACTTGTCTATGATAGAACCCACTATTCTTTCAGACTTTTCAAGGAAAACAACCAATGGATCATGGAATGATACTTGATCTAGAGGATTTGAGATATAGGCTTCATTCAAGACTACTTTTTCAGACTTCTCAAGGAAAACAACAAATGGATCTTGGAATAATACCTAATCTAGAGGATCTGATATATAGGCTTCATTTAGGACTATTCTTTCTTCCACTTGACTATATTTGGAACTCTCCTGGTAAAGCAACTCTCCCCCTTGCTCATGATCACTTGAACTATCAGACTCATCATATATTGCAGTGTAGTTCTCTTGCCAAGCTGATGTGTTCTGATTAAGTGGACTGGGAACTGTGTGAAGGTCTTCAGGTTGATGAGCAAAGATACACTTTGACAGTAAATCATCTTGAAAGGGCAGTGAGACAACTCTTATGTGTTTATCAGCCTGTTTTTCTTCATCTCCAATTTGTAACTCAATGGAAATTGGTGGCTGCAAATTTGGAGTTAAGGAAGATTCCATGTCCAAAATGATTTCTTCGACCATTTCAGGAAAAGGCTTCTCATTTACAACATGCTCAAGAATTTCACCATCTTCCTCAACCTCATCATTAAAGCTAAAGAACTGCTGATTTCCAATTATGTGACTGTTATCTCTGATGGACTGAAATGAATTGGAGCAAAGAGTCTGAGACTCTTCACTTACTTCTAAACTCTCAATGCTCTCCTCATCAGTGTCATAGATGACCTGTAATGGCTGCTCACTTTTCTCAAGTTTGTGAAACTGAGCTTCCTCCCAAAAATCAAAAGCTGAGTGTTCTGCAAAGTTAGTTTCTGTTTGGAAATCACAATCATCAACATATTGATCAAACCTTGGAGAATCATTAACATAAGAAATGTCATCAACCATGCACATTGGACTATCAGATTTCATTTCTTCAAATTGATCTACACATCTATTTTCTGATTTATGACATGCAAGATTAATAGGAGAAAGATCAGAAATTTTTTGGTTATATGAAGTTTCAGAGGTTGTTTGTATGTTTATAAGTTGATCTATTTCCTCTTCAGTTAAAAAGGGAGGTATTTTAATTTCTCTATTGTAAACCTCTTTCTCTTGGGAAATCTGATTTGAAAGATGAATGTCTTGCGGGGCTTCACCTATGAGAGATGATGAATCATCACTCATGTCCTTAAAGAGATCCCGTGGGTTCTCTTTCATTTCTTGCTTGTTTTCATCTTCAACCAATTCTTTGTGATGTTGAGGATAGTTATCATGTAATTCATGAGTTTTTTCTGATATATGTTCAGGGGGCCAATTTTCTTTTATGAACTCAAATGACTCCCAGCATAAAGGTAGAGATCCTACAGGTTTTGCCTCTTCTTCCATTTCAGAATCTGTGATTTCAAAATGGCTGATAGTTTCTTTAGAGCATTCCTCTAGGTTCTTTATTAGGCCTAAGAATTTGACCTAACTTGAGTCAAAGGAATACAGGTTTTTGTAGGGTTGAGTTACTTCTAGTCTTAGGTTTTCCATGACTGCTTTAGTTACCAGAGGTTTAGTTACTTCTAGTCCCAGGTTTTCCATGACTGCTTTAGGCATGAGGTTATGGGAGGTACCAGAATCTAACATGGCATTATGTAATATCTTGTCCCGTATGTTCAAGCTCACATAGGAAGGAGAAACAAATCCTTCTTGGTATTGACCTTCTATTTCCGGGCCCAATAAGAGCTCGGGTTTGTTTTCAATTAGATTTAAAGTATCTGCCTCGCTCCCTATGTCAAAAACTTTGAAAATTTGAGATCTATACCTACCTATAGTTATTAGCTCAGTAAGGGGTATGGTAATTTTTATTTCGGAAAATTCCCCTTCAAAACTAAAAGGAGTTTGTAGTTTGGGCAAATTTGTTTCAGCTTTTTCGGACATGACCTTTTCTATGCTCTTAATTTGCTGACTCTGATTCGGGACTTTGTTTGACACCGTTACTTCGGGGGTTTTTGTAGAGGTGCTAAGAGTATCTCAGCTAAGACTTGTTTGAATAGCTTTATCCTTGTTTTGGTCAATTTTCTTGGCCACAATTTTGTTGCTATCCATGGCTTTTTTAGGGATGGTGTCAGAGCTTTTAGCAGTGTCAGGGCTACCCTTCTTGGAGTGGTCTTGGTTTTTTCTGCTTCTAAGGTTATACTGCCTATGAGCTTCTATAATGGCATTCTGAAAATCTATGGTAGGATCTTCGAGATCTTCATAGTCGGTTTCGTCCTGACTTGGGGAGCACAACTCTTGCTCTTCTGCTGTGAGGTAAACCTTACTCTTGTTATCAGAACCTATGAGTTTCCAATGATTTTCATCAATGGGTGCGGTATCCTTATTCTCTTCATCAACATAATTCTCACTGAAGGATGGTCTGATCTGTTGATCATTTCCTCTTGGTTTATTTTGAGACTGATCTTTTCTAAAGCCTTGTTTCTAGTTTTGAGGGTTTGGTTGGTTGTCCCTAGGAGGCACTTTTTCACTCATTTTTTTCCACATCTTTGTCATGGATTTTATCAGGCCATCTATTCTAGGATCTAGGGAAGGAGATGAAGTGGAGACCTTATCTCTATATGGGACTTTTCCTTCTAATCTAGTCCTGGCTCTTTTTTCTGCTAAGTTGTCTTCTGTTTTTATGGCTATTTGTTGCATTTCCTCTAGGGTAGGGGGATCCTTGTCTCTCAGATGATATGTCATGTCTGGATCAAAACCCTCGGGGAATTTTACCAAGATTAAACCGAGTGGGGGTTTGAAGTGAGGTGGGAGGGCGTTATACACATTGTTGAATCTAGTGCAGTATGCCTGGACACTTTCCCCATTTTCCCGTTTTAGGTTGTTATATTCTGACAGGATTTGAATAGGGTTCCTTCGGACTTCCCACTTGTTCGTGAAGACTTGGAAGAGTTCTAGGATGTTGTGAATGTTGTTTGGAGGCAAGCTTTTAAACCATGTTTTGGGTTCTCCACCCAGGCTTTGGGCGAATATTCTCATTCTGACGGTTTCGTCGTGTACTTCCATGTATTCAAAAGCATCGCTAATCCTACTTACATGCTGTTGGGCTGTGGTGGTGTCTTCTCTGGTAAAGTGTGGGATTTTGTCTTGATATTTATTTGGGAGAGGAGCCAAGGGCGGTGGCAACACCAAAGGTGCTTACCAGGCTACCATGACGGGAGGTAATGGATGATGTACAAGATGAGGACTAGTGGGATGAGCGGAGGTGGTTTGAATAGGGGTTCAAGATCGTCAAAGTTTATCTTACTATATGATTTGCTCCTGGGAAGAGTTTGTGATGACTCTAGTTCCTAAGGTGAATCTAGTAGGATAGTGCGATGTTTAGGTACAGATCTTATTCTACGGATGGCTCTACCAGTAGCTAGATGATCAGTTTCGGAAGCTTGCCACAGAATCTTCTCTGGGTCATCTACTATGATAGGGGGATTTGGGTCTGGATAAACTCTGGTATTGATTCTTCGTGAAGCCAGATTTTAGATCCAGAGTTTTAGAGAGAATGGTATTGGTGAATGTTTTGGATGAGTGATTTCTCTAAAGTTATACTAAGGCGAAGGATGGTCAAAAATAGAAGGGACGTATTAGTGGAGTCGCCAGGTGGAAATGGGTTGTTTTTGTGAAGATAGCTATGGTCCACCACCAATAACTAATCTGAGAATGTTTTTGGATTTTCTGAGTTTTATGTGCAGCCTATGGTTTGTTAAAGTATCCTAGATTTGTTTTAACACTTTGCTAGGGTGATGAGAACAAAAAAGAGTTTACTCTAAAAATGGGTCTAGGGACTGCTTGCTTGTTTATGGTACCTGAAGGACTAAAGAGTCTATAAGCGTTTGCTGGACTATTATGTACTCAATGTCTTACCATCTCCCGCTATGTTAGTGAGTGATGGGATAGGTCTATCGGATAGTAGCCTAGAGTTTGGTGAAATAGTAAGGCTTACTAGAAGCTAGTGGAGTCGCCAGGTGGAAAATCAGTTGTTTTGAGGTATATTTGTATGGTCCACCACCAATACTAACAAAAACCAATCTAAGGGAGTATTTTTGGGGTTTTTTGAGTTTTATGCGCCTATAAGGTTTGGAAAGGTTTTCTATAACTGACTCATCATTTTGCTAAGATGGTGAAGGAGCTATTTTCTACCTTTCAAACAATCTCTAAGTTTACTAAGTTTGATTGAGACTTCAGGAGTTACTAAGTTGTACTTAGTTTGTCACTAACTCGGAAGGTCCTACTGTGAGTGTCACTATGTTAGTGAGCAGTGGGATAAGTCAATCAGATAGTATTCTCAAAGGTTTCTAAAGATGAGGGAAACTAAGCTTTTAATCACTCAGAGTCCCACCGTGATCACCATTATGTTAGGGTCCCGTGATTTGGCCGATTGGCTAGCCAAATGACGATGTAACATCAAACCAAGCTTTGGAGCCCAAGGACCTAGCCTTCCTGGACTCAGAGAGGGCTCTCTCTATATATGTAAAATATGTCGGTGTGTTTACTTGCGGTGTTCTGATATTAGGCTAGTTATGAAGTATGTTTTTAGTTTTTTTGGTTTTTAAGTTTGTGAGGGATGAAACTGATCAAATACATAAACTGGATGACAAGATGTAGATAAATTGGGCTATGGGGTCAAACAGATCAAGGAAGCTATGAAGTGATGATGTAAAGCTGCTGTAGGGCCGATTTGATTCACAGTAGAAGGGATCTCTGGGCAAAATGGATTAAATGAACAATAAGTTGGTGAAAAACAAGGGATTTCAAGTGAAAATTAGTTAATAGCAGACATAAACATGTAATAGCAAGCCATTAATCACGCTAGGAATAACTATAAGCTAATCAATACATAGAAATCGAACATTCCAGCCATACATAGAGGTATAAGACCCTCTAACTTCGGGAAATAGCTATCAGACTTTGGGGAAAACACATGAGACAAACTAACAACTCATAAACTATGCCGGAACGCCTAAACATAGTCTCTAAGTCATTGGGCACTTGGACAAATAAGTTTTCATAGTTTTAGGCAAAGGGCTAGATCGGGACTAGGCCTCCTTTGTTCAACAAAATGATCAACAAATCAGTCAAAGAGAAAGTTTTATGGACAGAACTATGGGCAGCTGATAGGTAGGTAGGGCAAACCATACATCCTACTCAACATACATGGAACTGATGAATAAAACTTAGCAACAATACCTTAGGTTACTAAAGAGCAGCTAAGAATTCTTTAGCATAACTAAGGGAGAAGAAAAACATCAAGCTATGAAGATTCAGGGATTTTGAGGTGCCTCCATGGGCATGTCTCAAAATCAATCTTTACTGATCTATAGCAGCAAGAAAAATGAATTATGAGTGAAAACCAGAAGACAAAACACATTAAGAAGCACTATACCATTCTACCATGTCAAGGAATCCATCAACAAGCCTTCAACATTCCTCAAAAGCATCCAAGAGGCAGTCCAAAAATCATAACTCAAGTGTATTCTTCAAAGCTCATATGACCAATGCATTAATTCTTCTCTCAAGTTCAGCCCCTGATTTACAATGAGAACCATGGAATAAATAGGCTTGAGGGAGGAAAACCTCATGGAGCAACTAGCTATCCCATTGGTCAAGTCAAAATATCTAAACTTGTCCTTGAGGCTTTGCAAAGCCCAAGGCACAAAATATCCCATAAAATATCTAAAAAACTACTAAAAACGGAAATTATATTGACTTTACATGATTTCCCAATGATAAAAATAGCTTAACGCACATTTGGGAAAAGCAGATTTTTGGAGTTCAAAAATTACAAAAATACTTCATATTTATGCCTCAAAAAGGTCCCCTGACTTGCTGAAGGCAAATGGCAGCCTTCCCGGTGTCGAAATGAGGCTCATGATGGCTCGTTGGAAAGCTCTCTGTGTCTGCTTTCCGACGAAAGTAAAATCACCTCAATAAGATCTCTGAAAGTCCCTCAAAACTATACCTGTGCGCAAAAACCCAGAAAATAGCAGACTGCTGATATGGCGGGCAGAATGTGCAAAATGAGGCTGTTTTTCGCCAATTTGAGGGGGCGAATGATCTTCAAATGCCCTGAAAATCGCTAGAGACCTGCTCATGGAATTATGGCATCCATCGGTATCATCCTCCTCCCTTGACAAATCCTCGAACTGAAACGGCGCAATTATGAGTTTTTGACTAAAAACCCAAAAAATGCCGAAAAACAAAAAAGTTGCCGAAATAGGCCCAAAATTGGCATGCATGACCCTCAAGGGTCCATAGCAACATGCTCCGAATCTGATGCCAAAATATCAAGGGCTGATATGTCTTTCTTCTCTTTCCGTGTTGGGCGCTCCTTAAAACTGCTGTTCTTGATCATCATCCTTATGCTGTTGCTCAAACTGCTGAGCTGCTGCTGTTCAGCACTATCCTCCTCTGGTTCCTGCTTCTGCTGATCTTCACCACTGTCATGTTGCTCCTGTTGTCTTGCTTTGGAGGCATTTGACCTAACTATGCTTTGGAAGAAACCAACTGCCTTTTATGAACAATGCCCTGCTGGATTGAAAATGGCCACTATACTGTTTGGACAGATATGGACACTGTGGATTTGAATAAGATGCAACAATGTTTCTTTGAATAAGTCACCTCTGTACTTCTTAAAAACAATCCTTCAACTCTGTATGCACTTCAGCCATGCAAACTTTTTAACAATGGTACCATGTGTAAAAGATGGGATAACTGCTTTGTAGATTCCCTGTGTACTGTTTTGAACAATCACCCCTCTTGTGATTTGGTTAGGCCAACCTACACTGGTAATTGTGTTTTCAAAACAAAACTCAAATATTAAAACCCTGCTCTTCAGGTCATTCACCTTAAAAATACCTCTCTCAACAGATTTCTATAAAAGATAACATACAGTGGAAAAGAAAAGAGACTCTTTGGTTAGGTGAAATATCAGCTCACTGTGTTTAAGAAAACACCTTTCACTTGTGAATTTTGAGAAATCAATCACCACCTTTGTACCTCTGGCTTCAATGTTAAACTCGATCATCAACAATGCTGCCTTCTAGAAAATGGCCCTATTCACCTTCAGAAAATCCCTGTTAACAAATATTCAACATGATACAAAATGGTTTTTGTAAAGGCAGACCCAAGTTAGATGTAAAATCAATGTACAGTGGTTTAAGAAACACACTCTCTGCTTGTGAGCTTAAAAAGGTCCACCAACACCTCTATACCCCTGCCTCCAATGTTTAAAGTTTCAACCATCAACAACTCTGTCCTTTAGAACGTGGCTCTGCACCTTTGGAAAAACTCTGTTCAACAATCTTTAGAATGATACAATGTAGTGCAATGAAAAAGCAGACTTAGTTTAGGTGTAAAATCAATGCATAGCGCTTTGGGAAGACCAGCTCTTTACTTGTGAATCTCAAAGGTCAACACTACACCTGTACCTCTGTCTTAATATTAAATGCAATTACCAAGAACTCCGCCCTTTAGAAAATGGCCCTTTTCATTTGTAAGGTTTTAAGAAAACAAACACTGCTTTTGTACCTCTGCCTCCAAAGTTAGAATCCCATCAATGAAATCTGCCCTTCAGTGTACTAGTTATCCTTAGAGTTTCTTTGTCAATCAGCTTTTCAAAATGATATAATATGGTGAAAAAAAAAGGGCAGACCTAGGTTAACAATACACAGTGCTTTATGAGGGACACTTTTTCTTGTGAAGTTAAAAGATCAAACATCACCTGTGTACCTCTGCCTTCAATGTCAAACTTTAACCATCAACAACCTCTGTCCTTCAACATGCTGTTCACCTTTGGAAACTCTTTGTTAACAAATTCACAGTGGGAGAATACAGTGAATGAAAGGCAGTCCGCTTAAGTAGTGTGCTGTGAGGAAATGCCAATGATTACTCTGTTTTATGAAGTCTTAGATGTCCACCAACATACCAAACTCCTTGCTCAAGGAGGCTTTCAACCATTTAACAACTCTGTCCTGTGCAAGTGTATCCTCTTCTCACTGTTTGTATATCAAGCAAATCACCACACATATGTTAAGAATGTCAATCACACAAGTTTGGGGTGATAAATGACAGAGTTTTTTTAGAGGACCACAAGCCTTTAGGTTGAAACTATGTGAGCTTTCCTTTCAAAGAAAGTATGTCATAATTCCTTCTACTGGTTGCATTTCACTGTTTTGACAATGTGGCAATGTGTGGAGGACTGTGAGGACAGTTTCTCTCTTAAGACCAGAACCCTGCCTTTCTATTTAACAAAGTCTTCTTTGTAGTTTCAAAAATGTAAACCTTTGCCTTTCGATGCTTTGAAGTCCTAAGCAGGCTGTCCTCAAACTTAACACCCACCCTTCTTGTCGAAATTTACTGTTTCTCTGTGTATGCTATTTCACTTTAAACAAAATCATGCTCATTTGTAGCGTTACCTTTTAAATTTCGAGGACAAATCTTTTGGAGGAAGCTTGAAAAGCACCGGAATCTTCAGAAGCTGTGCGGCATTCTTTGTAGTCAGCCCGTCGCGCCCAAAACACCGTGGGTGGCCTTTCGGGTTGACTAGTCGGGCGGTCGGGTGGCCTGTACAGGCACGTCGCGCCACTGTACAGGCACGTCGCGCCGACAAAGGAGACAGTGTAAAAACCGTGCCAGGCACGTCGCGCCAAAACCCAGGCACGTCGCGCAAGTTTGCAGTTCATTTTGAGGGCCTTCCCGGTGTCAGAATGGGGCGCTAGATGGCTCGTTGGAAAGATGTGGAAGTCTATTTTCCATAACAACTTGAATTTTGTCATTTGGTGTCCATTTGATCCTTCAAAAATTGATTTTCCCAACACTGGTTAAAACTGGTAAATCTTGGTGCAGAAATGCATCGAGCTGTTTGTAGACCATTTTTGAATGCCTTCCCAGTGTCGGAATTGGGCGCGAGATGGCTCGTTGGAAAGATGTGGAAGTCTTATTTCAAGAAAAACTTGAACTTTTTTATTTGGTGTCCATTTGAGCCTTCAAAAACTGACTGTCCCATCACTGGTCAAAAATGGTGTATGCTGGTGCAGAAAAACATAGCGTTGATTGCAGGCTACTTTTGGATGCCTTCCTTTTGTCGGAATTTGGCCTGAGATGGCTCATCGGAAAGCTATGGAAGTTTATTTTCCATAGAAACTTTAATTTTTTCATTTGGAGTCCAATTGATCCTTCAAAAACGGACTGTCCCATCACTGGTCAAAAATGGTGTATCCTAGTGCAGAAGTTCTCCCGTGACATTGGTATTTTTCATGTTCCTCACAAACCATGATACCTGTACAGAAACTGAAGGAGGTTTTTATTTTGGAACCTATGAGGGACAAAAACCTCTCTCAATTTTGTAAATTTCATCTCTGTTTGATCAGAAAATCATTTTGAAACAAACTGCCCGGGTGCTCCTTAACCCTAATTTCACTGTGGCAGAGGTATGATGATTTAACAGCCATGCAAATTTTACTATCCTTTGGTATTTGTTGAGATGAAATACTTGAGCCTCTTTTTGAATGTGGGGGATGGCCTTTTGACAAATTCTTGGCTTCCTTTTGACCATGATGGCAGAGTTTGTTTTGAGATCAAGACCCCTTTTTAACTTGACACTAAAGTGTCTTTTCTGGATGCTTTATAGGTGATAAAGCTCACTGTAAAACTGATTTCATCTGCTAGGTGTCCTTCAAGCTTGTCTCCTGGCTGTGGGTGCTAACATTCAGTTGTATTTTCCTGAGCTGTTACTGTTCTCGGTCTATCAGAAGGGCCTTTTCTTCTAACAACTTTTCCTTTATTCAAAATGTAACAGCATAGTGGTTTTGACCTGATTTCATAAGGAATTTGCTTTCCTAGTGACAGTGGCCTATGGAATTGGCCTTCAATGATTTATAAAACCAGCTGATCTTCTTTCCATGCTTTTCAAAGTTTTCACAAACTGAGATCATACTTGTGGATAAGATGTCCTTTGAAACTTTTGACTGTTCCTTGCTTAGAGGAAGAAATGTCTCTTTTTGGGGCAGTGGCACTTAGATTTTGCCTTTGATGATTTCCAGAACTGGAAACACTGTGCCAAAACTCTTTTTGTACTTGATGAGCTTGTGTACCTGTTTGTAAGAGGAAAACTAGATCAAACACATTTCTGCTCTGGGTATTATGCCAAAATCTTGCCTGCAATGCAAATCTAATTAGGTGACAGGTTTTGCTTGACTGTAGATGCAAGTGCTAGGTCTCTTTGAGCTTTCGTCTTTGACTGTGGGTAAAAGAAAAAATAGGGGATGATGCATGAGAGTGAAACAAGGAGAGCTGCTCTTTATGTTTCTTGTGAAGGAGCTCTTCACTGCCTTATTGCACTGCTTTTTCTGAGGAGAACTGAAATGTCACCATCTGCCTTGGTCAACTTATGACAAGTTATTTGAAAGATAATCTCTGTGAGTATGGAGTTTAGCACCCTTTGAAAAACAATCACCTTTTCTTCTGCCTGGACTTTTGCAATCCTTTAAGTCAATATTGGCCAGCGCCCTCTGCTTGTAGATGAAGGAGGCGCCCTAACCCTCTGCTTGTAAATGAAGGAGGTTCTTGGCCATGACAAATTACCAGTTTGCTGTGACAGTGGTATCCCTTTTTCCTGTGATTTTCATGCTGGAAAGAGCTGTAAAGTCCAGATGAGTAGCTTTCTGTTTTGCAGACATATCTAAAGGCTCAAGTTACATTTAGAAGCAGCTGTTCCTCTAACTGTAGACTCAAACATTTACTCCATGAGATGAAAATATATTTCCTGCCTTTGTAGAACCATAGAACACTGTGACAAACCTAATAGTCAGCTTGAGGTTGGGTTTTATGCAGTGCTGAGATCTAGGGGATATAAGTGGCGCGACTTAGGGCTGCTTGTCAATTTAATTTGCAAAGTAAGAGGTCAGTCATGGTAGGCCTGTAGCAGATGGAGGCTTTTTGGCTTTTTGATGATTGCCAAGGGTGAAATGTCTTAAAGCGCCACTTCCTAACATAGGGGAGACTTTTGAAACAGATGTGGATTGGCCTTTTAAAGGTGATGGGTAGATCAAGAAGGCTGAAGCTAGGTAGGCTTGTGACCATGAGGTTTTGACTTCGCCAGAGGTGGACTGAATAGATAGAAGGGCAAAAAAAAGTTTTGGGAGGGTTTTCTGGATGACATATTGACATAAGGAAATCAGTTTCTAGAAAACTCAGCTGTAGATATAGTCATCACTAACATGTAAAAAAATACTGATGGCTAACACTTGGAAGGCATAAATTCTGGCCCCTCTGTCCCTTTGGCGTGTTCCCTTTCACCCTCCTTAGCCTCCTTGAGCGAATGAGTGCATCTTGAAACCATGAATGACTTTCCTTCATGCATCATAGATGTGCCCTATGCCCTTGAGTTCTCTCTCATTTTTGAGTGCACAAGCGCGCCTTGAAGGCCACTTGTTAGCCCTGATGATTTTGACGGCACCCTCCTAATCAATACTCCTACTTTTAATCCTCTCACATGCCTATCATGAGATGATCATTCCATGAGATAGGTAGTGATAGAACAGATGTTCTTATGACTTTTTTTTCTTTTTCGTGGATTATTTTCATTGGAAGGAGTACCTTCCTAGCATGAGAAGTGACGCTTAAGAGAATATAACAAGGAGAAATCATAAAGAAACACCTGTGGAGAAGAAGAACAAAATAAATCTATCATGGAGACATGAAGCAGATCATGGACCGAGAAAAAAATAAGATATTTCATGATGGCTCAAAGCATTTCAATATTGATCAAAAACCCTTTGGAGGTTAAATATAAGAAACAAAGTGGATATTTCATGAAGATGAATCATATATCATATCTACTATCAAGAATGCAAGACGAAGTAGCAAGGAAGACAGCTTGGCATTTCCAACTCATCATGAATTCCATGTCATCATTTTCAAGTTGTAACTTGTACAAGTATCATCATAATATTCAATGTGTTTCCATGTGTCATCCCACATCATCATGTGGAATGTAATGATGTATTCTCAAGAAAAGGGAAAAATGTAATGTGTGGAAGTATAAGAGTCATATGTGGAATATGAAAGGTCACTTAGTCAGATATTGACAAAATGTCTTTAGGAGAAGTCCAACAGTCATAAGGGTAATTCAAGAGTCCTAATGATATGAAAGGTCATTCCCCTTGTTATAAAAGGAACCTCATAACTCAATAAAGGGGATTTTGGAGGCTTAGGATTTGGAGAGCTAGTGTTCGATTCTCTACTTGGCATAAGAGAGAAAACTATTCTTTGGAGAAGCAAGAAGTGACTTAATGTTCCACTACTGTAACTAGTGCCTCACCATTTTAACTTTGTACCTGTATATTTCACCTAATTAAAATTCAATGATTCAACACATTTTCATGCATGTATCGCAAATGTTTTAGGATTTTTCTTAGCACGTTTACGGTATATTTGGTTGTCATAGTAAGGAATAAAAGTGAATGTGTGTGTGTGTGTGTGTGTGTGTTTATATGCATATATAACTGAATAATGATTTACAAGAATGAAGGTCTTGAATTTTATGTGTTTATGTTTACCCTTCATGTAAAATAATGTCTCTATCATTATACATTTTTATAATTAAAAATAAAATTTATATTATAACCTAGATTCTACATTACTTTTTTTTCCCATAAGAAATTTTTTTATATTATGTCTGAGTAATGTACATGTTTTGATATTTGAGGAATTTTTCATACAACAAGGCTTGAAGAAATTACAAGAAATACTCATTATGATCTCAACATGTCACATGCAAGAATTGAATTGAATCCGCGTGGGGAGAATAAAAACATTTATCCCAACCACCCAAGCTAAATATAATTGAAAAGGTTTTGTATTCCTATATTTATATAAATTATTCTACGTATGTAACATTTCCACTCCCTTGAAAACATTTCATCCTCAAAGCATTGATAAAATAATAATTTTGAACTTTGCACTATGCATTCCACATTTGATTATATTTTAATGTCACGCCAAATATAGTGGATGATATTAAGCAACACATCTATATCTATATAAGTTACTTTTTGCTTATGAAAAAGCATGGTTTCATTTGAATGATAAGAATATGCCCCGAGCTCCTTTTTTGTTTTTAGTTCATCTATTTCAGGATGATAAGGGAATTGTTTCTTTGGTACACTTTGAAATACTTTTGGATTATGAGAGTCATTCCTAGAGTGTTTCATGAGCACCTTATGAAACTCAGTCACTAGAGTGATATAAGGTTTCATACCAACAAAATTAGTCATTAACATTATTTTCACTAGGATAACATTCATAGAGCTGAGAAATATTTCATACTTTAACTTCTGAAATGTGTTGAATCTTCATAATACCTAATGAGTTTGGAGTACTAAACTCATTATGTTAGAATTTTGAACCCCCCTCTACACTTGGTTTCACATTTTTTATGTGATATATAATCATAAGAACCAAAATTTCTCCTTGAATTCACAAACTATTGACTAGTTCATGGAACCTTCAAAACGATATCCAATGATTTATTTGCTATAATTTATAAATTATGAAGTACGTCTATGTGGCTATATTCCTAACTATCGAATATGGTTAAAAATTTATTTCTAAAAAATATGGGCACCTATAGCTACCTATGTTAAAAAATCATTCAAATATTCCTTGCAAATTGAGTAGTGTTTCTTGGTTGAGGGACAATTGATATGTTTGGTTTCCCTGCATATTTAAATTGATTGTTTCTTCTCCAATAGTTTCATTTGTACTATGGAAAATCACAAGATGGAATTATTCAATGTGAGTATCAGCTGAATCAAACATGCAATTTTCCTACATGGAAATATCAATGACTCTCCTTGCATGTTGGATGAAATTCTATGTCAACTATATTTTTCCCCTACACCAAAAACAAACACTCAATGAAAGGATATCTTGTTGTTACGGGATGAATTACCCAAGGTTTTGGGTTGAGAACCCGAATAGAGCAAGAATCATACAACAAGAAGAGGAAAACAAATTTATAGTCCTAATGCTTAAACTAATAAAATGGGAATAAAAGGTCGCACCCATAGGTCCTATGTTTAAAGGCAATCCCACAAGGTTTAAACCCACTACTTCTCCTAGTGCTCCAAAACCTACAACTCACTCAATAAAAGTGCATATACTAGTATTAACTGAAAGAATGTTCAATATGTTAGTGTTAGATCATATAAGATTATAAGAAAAATAATATGAAATCATTCATAATATGATCATAACATGTATAAATCATTAATATCATGAATATCAGGAATGAGACAGAGCTTCTTCATTGATGAATGTAAATATGTGTGGAAGAATACCACCTGATTCAGCCACAGCTCCAAGCGAAACCGTCCTTCGAATCCATCCAGCCCAAGCCTCAACAATATCCTTCCAAAAGCACACACATTGATTTCATTTAATAGGAATTAACATCTCCATGGCGGAAACAAGGGTTTCCACAATCTAGGAAGTGGAGGAGGCACAGGGATAAATCAGACTTGGTCAGGGACTAAATGGCTATAATATCGATACCTATCTCTCTATCCCCTTAAGGCCTTCCCATGAGGTGTATTTATACCACCCCAAAATATTTGTTTTAGTTGGGATACAGTTAGGCCACGGGATTTTGTAGGTAGGCTTCCAGTGTAACCCGTAAACCCTGCCAAAAAAATAGGGAATTATATATTTTTTCATATTTCAAATTATATACGCAGGTTGGGTATAACTAGACCCATGTGTGTACGTGCTTTTGAGACGGAAGAATTGTGTATGGAATTCAAAATAAGGTATTTTAGGTAAATGACCAAGTCTGAAGGGAAATGGATTCCCAAGGCCATGACTCAGAGCATCAAGTATACAGAGGTGGAAAATGATGCTATAACATATTCCCCCTAATATATGAGGTTAGAAGGGGTACATGATGGCCGAAATGTATTCAGTGTATAAGAAGAATCATGTGAGGACTTGGGAGGATTTCACCAAATTTTAGCCTACCAAAAAACCAATGGAAGAGATCAGAAAGTAAGATCATGTTTGAGGCGAGCATACCCATGCTTAGTGAAATTAAATCATGTCTGCATATCAAGTATGGAGTGGATCCAATATATATACAAGTACAAAATAAACTAAAAAGTAAATCATCAATCGTCTGATCACGACCTCAAAAAATTACATATCAAGGTCATGTCATAGTATCACATATAGAAGAAATGATCAATGATGTAAGATATCTGATCACTGAAGTTAATAGAACTGAATCTCCAAGTACTGAATCATAAATAATGGAAGAATGGTACTACACGCAACTCGGGTGCCAACATATAAGATGTTACTATAATGAAATGCAACATATAAGGTGGTTGGTGTCACTGGTAGAAAACTGAAGGAGATTTCAAATGAACCAAAACATGTTGATACAAACCCGAGGTATTGACTGATCACCATGGTACATTTCTACACTACGGGAATAAATGAGCTGAAGTCAACCATGTGAGAAATCGTTTGATTACCAGTCATTGATGTATACCATTAATAAACACGATACAACTCACCGATAATGATGATGAGCGTCAAGGTACCCGGTACAATCTAACAAGTGTAAATTAATGAGTTAAAGTTGAACACTTGAGAGAATCTACCAATCAGGAGACATTGGTGTATTCTCAATGTCGATAGTGAAGGAGTATTCCACTAATGATTGCAAACAATAAGGTACTGAAAAAGGACTCTAGACCTTGTTCGCAGAGAAATGAGACTAAGTCGATGGGAAAATATCGGCTAGAAGGAAGGCATTATGGCATACCACATCAATCCAACGCGAGTGTAACCCACAAGAAAATAATTTGGAAGGAATCGGACGAAGAAAGATGAAGTAACCAACCCAAAGCATATTTCTGTTGTACACAAAATGTAGCTAGCACACGACAGAAACCCTCTGAACCAACCAATAATGAAAGCTGAAATTGAGGCGAGGAATCCACCAATAGGGTCAAATGGAATCCAAGGTATTGCACAAATCCCAATGTGTGATAACGAAAGCTGATGTCGAACACAAGGGAAACCACTCAGTCAAAGGCCCATGATGTTGACCAATGTTGAGCACAAGTTCACCTATCAATGATGGAAATAGGGCCAGGGTGTAGCTCTAGGTTTACTCTCAGAGAAATTTGTTGAAGTTGATAAGAGAAAAATTTTCGGCAAGAATTCAATGGAGACCTTCTTAACTAGCACGAGAAAAGGACCAAATAGTTGATGTGATAGAACATAACTCTGATAGACCGGGTATGGCCAACTGAAAAATGAGTCAAGAGACACCATAGAAAGGTCAACTCAGGTTTACTTCCCTTGAATAAAAGCATGACTCAAATGTGACTATATGGAAGCATATAATAACTTTGTATAAGGTTTTCATGCAGGAGGCATGAACAAACCCTCCATATGATTGTAATATATAATCAATCGGGCAAGTACTGACTCAATAACAAGGTTATGGCTATCCTAAATCAAACTAAAGCCCATCCCAATGGAGAAAATGATTTTATTTTTGTGCTTTGTTCAAGGGTGACACAACAGACTTTAGCTACCATCAATCATGAAAGTAATGTCCCATTCTCGCTCTTTTTTGATTTTTTTTTTTTTTTCGTATTTTCCATATTAAAAGCCTCAAAAAGAATAAAATAATGCCTATAGTATAGTGGAAAGAACGAGTGTAAGGATACAGATGCACTAGTTCCTGGATTTGGAACAATCCTATGTTCAATACAAGGTGGTGAAACTGGTAAATGACACTCAAAGGTATGTTCTCTCCATGGGAAAAGGGTGTCAAGTTGTATATTTTAAGTGATTGCAAGGTTGATTTTGTAGAAAGACATGGTCAAAATCTAGCTTATACATGAGTCCAAGTGAAGCCGACTTAAGGCCAAAGGATACAAATAGTCAACATGCAATGCTCCAGAAAAACTCAACAAGAGGGAGCCTCTAGGATATAAAGATAGAAAGATAGCGAAGAAGAAGGAGAATGAAGCTTCATTGCAAAGGTCATGGCGAGACTAAACAGGACTCCTGAGCCTACACAATTTTTGTAGCATGGGAAACATATGCTAGCAAGGATCTAACTAGCAAGCCCATGTAAAGGATGGTGCTACCATCATATCATGATTTTATAAATCGGTGAGTGAAAATGGTTTTAATAATCATAACATGATGGGTTCGACCCTATGGCAAGATATCATAGTATGGAGGCTAGAATGCAGAATGCGACTGAAAATAGGTTTCCCTAACCTATATGCCAGTTTTGAAAACGATACCTGCCATGACGAGTAAGCGGTCATGGAATCGAAGCAGTAAAAAATGTCTCAAAATTTTCAATTGGTCCTGAAAACAACCTATCCCAACACTTGAAATCCAAAAAGGTCATAAAGTTTAAAGAATTCTAAAAATAGACACAAAATTTATAATAGTGGTTTTTAGAAATTTTTTGAAATTTTAGTATTAATACACATTTTTTACTTACATTTTTCATTTGTACATTGGGCATTTGGAGAAAAAAACCAACAACTTCAATCCACCCAAATTCTCAGCCGGATCACCATGAATCTTCCAAGTAATCCCCTCAATCCTTTCCTTAGTGAATTTCCTAATCATTTCAAGTAAATTTCAAATGATTTGACCATAGGAATTCTATTTTTAGATTTACCCTCTGCGTATACGCAGGTTGATCATAGTGAAGTCGTGTATAGACACGACTGTGTATGAAAGTAACCCATGTATGTGCAACGCAATTTTTTGAATCAAGGGTTTAATGAAATGAAAAACTTGAATGATTCAGGATGTCTATCAGTTGGAGAAAAAGGGAACACAGTTCCATTGACAATGAAGTGATGGAAGATCCTTTGGCATTGGATGCCCTTATAGGATTTGGTTTATTAAAATTCTTCACAATTCCAAACATGAAGACAAGCACAAGATATGGATAAATGTAATGAAATTAAATGATCTTTGTAATAAACGTACTCTCAAAAATTGGTGATATAAATAAGGATCCCTGACACCATAGATGTTATTCAATCAAGACACCACCAATTGTGAATCCCAATATACTACTAACAAACCAACACCAATAGATATTGCTTCAGACAGTAGATTGACCATAGTAGTATATTTTGCAACATTATTTGAAGCAAGACAAATACATATGCCCCTTGAGACTAACAAATGACTGGATGGATAGTAAATTACCCAAGCTGCGGAAGCCAAATTTTGGGCATGTCAACTAGCACCATCGGTAGATCATATCATCCATAGATACCCACGAAGGAAAATAAAAAATATCAACGTCACAATGAAACCGATAGATATATATGCACAAAAAATACAATATGTAAAAAGCAAAGAAAATGTTAGGCACAAGCCTAGGCATAATACTTCTTAAGATAGCGCCCCTTTCTGGGCTCCTCCAGCTTGTTTCTATTAAAGTCAACCAATTCATAAGCTCCCTTTTTCAAGACCTTTTTATGATGTAAGGACCATACCACATGGATTTAAACTTACCTGCCCCCGCGGCATCGGCCTTGTCTTGATCATAGACCAGGACAAGGTTTCCTTTAGAGGAAACCATAAGTCTGATGAGCTTCATTAATAGTGGTTGCGTCTCGGCGCTACTCATCAAGATGTTCCAAATAAACGAGGGGTTCTTCAAGACCGGTAATGTTTGGAAGAAGTTCAACAACTAGCTTAACAGAAGTAATTTCACATTCCACGAGGAATATTGATTCAAACTCGTAAACCAATTAAAAAGTAGTGAAACCAGTTGCAGTATTAACTGACATCTAGTATGCCCAAAGTGCAGGATACAGCATAATGTGACAATTGGATCGAGCTTTATTTATCGTCCTTTGTAGGATAACCTTCAAGGATTTATTCATAGCTTCCACTTGCCCATTGGCCTAAGGATAATAAGGATATGAATGCTCCTATCGGAAACCTATTTTGAGAGCCAATTCAGCCATCATGGAGTTTTGAAAATAACTGCCATGGTAAGTGACAATCTCTTTAGGAATACTAAAATGAGAAATGACTTGGTTGAAAAGAAACAAGGTTGTTATTTCACCATATTTCACAAAATTAGGCATAGCCTCGGCCCGCTTGGTGAAGTAGTCCACTGCTACAATGATATACTTATGACCCTTTGCCAGAGGTGGGTTATAAGTTGTAAAATATATTCCCCACTTTTTAAATGGACCGATGGTAATACAGAAGAGAGCGGAGCTGGATGAGTGCACATTTTCCGATTATAGACTTGACAAGGATGACATTTTTTGACCACTTCAACACAATCTTTGAAGATTGAAGGCCAAAAATATCTAGCACGTGGAATTTTTTGGGCTGTAGCAAGCCCTGATAAATGACCACCACAAGCTCCATTGTGGCAATAATTCATCACTACTCAACTTATTCTAGAGTTAAGCAACGTCTAAGGATTGAATCAACCCCGCGATGATATAAAGTGTCACCAATGATACCATAGCTTTTTTCCAAGTTTCGCAATTTTCTATGCTCATCCTTCGAAAAAGTGAGGGGAAACTTCGAAGTCTGAAGATATATAATAATATCTCCATGTTAGTGACCTATAAATATAGGATTCATAATTTTGACTTGACTGATGATAATCTTGTAAATATGTACATACTTTGCCTTCTGCAAGTTGTATTCACATAAAAATAAAAATAAAAATAAAAATAAAAATAAAAAAAATAAAAAAGAGGGTAAAAATTCCTAAAATAACAATCAAAGGACTTAGAAAAAATAATATAACCCAAAAGAAAAAAATGAATAAAACATGAAAGTGTGCAAGTATAAATGCAAATAAATTTACCTTTTGCAGTTGATTATGGTAGAGTGTCAATAAATGCCATAATATGTGATGTGTTGAACAATTTAATCTTGACTCATCATATTTCAATTTCAAATGTTTTAGATAGAGAAAAAATAATTGTCATACTGTTTAATCATGACAATTCAGTAGTTAGGTAGAGAATAAGTGAATCCAACAGTTTAATCTGGATTCCTGGATGAAATAATTGTAGAATTAGATAGTTTTATTGCTTTCAGAAAGAATAAATGTTGTAAATGTTCCTAGTTCAAATGCACCTAATCAAACTGGAAGAAAAAATGTTAGCAGTTAAAATTGGGTAGGTAGAAGAAGGTGAGAAGCATAAATGTAAATATTATTCACCAGAGCTGCAAATAACTAACTTCCCCTCCCCATAGCCATTCATCATTCTAAACTATCAGTTAGAAAGGCTCAAGGCATTTCCTTGACTTCTGTTGGGACCGGACCTAAGGCTCTATGGCTGATTAGTTGAAAGTGTAAAATGTCTATATTAATCCCTCAAAATCACATCATTATTCCATTCATGCATTCATTTCCCTGAATAATCCTAAGTAAAAATCTCATTTTTACTTAAAGATACTTTAATTCCCATTTGATTAATTTCCCACATCACATGAAAGCATAAAACCCTATAAATCACATTTTATCCTAAGTTTAAGTGATGAAGTTATTTTAATGAAAATTTGCCTTTAAAACTACACTTTTCTTAGTTATGTTGATGTGTTTTGAGTATACATTGTCCCCTTCTCATGTTAACTTTAACTTATTTAATAACTCCCTATAGAATAACCTTTTCCTATATTATATAATTCCCTTTTATAAAATAACCCCAAAAACCCATTAATATAACTTTAGCCAAAGTTAATTATCCCCACATGTGTAAATAAAACCCACATTATACCCCCTTTGGCTAAATATATCATTATATAAATATCCCGCCCTCTATGGTTGTTAAATCAACTTGATTTAATTAACTGTATAATAAAAATATTCAAAAAAAAATCTTTAAACATAATTTATATGTGTTTAAAACAAAAAATACCGAAGTTTCGTTTAAACTAAACTTCATACTAAAACCCATTCCTTCGTTTATATTTCCCTTCTCCGATTCCCTTAACCCAAGGTTAAAACTATAACCCTATACATATTCCCTGACACATATCCCTTTACTATCATTATTAACCTTGGTTTAAAGTCCCTTATACACCCTTCCCAACCAAGTTTATTGTATGTATAAATTTGTTTATACATAAATTTTAACAAATCCCTTCACCCTATCGGATTCAAGATCGACCATCCGATCTCCAATATCCCATTAATCTAACGATCCATATTTAACGCGATCGTTGATCTCATGACTCCACCTTTCCCACATAGCATTAAATATTAGCCGTTAGATCTTAAAACATCTCTCAAATCTAACGGTCAACAATTAACCCGATAGCTCCAATCCCCATCCCCACCACAGCCCAGCGCGTTAAGCAACAACCGTAGATCTTTCACTCATCATATCTACAGCCATCATTCAAAGCCTTGGTCCCACTGCACTTTCCCCACAACTTTCATTTTAATCTTGACCATTCGTTTATCAAAGTCTAATCCGACAGCGCTAATCCCATATCGCACAATGAAAATAATCGGCCAATGTTTCCAAAAAATTATGCGATATAAGCTATTTTCCCATATCTCCCCTTTCCGACATGTTAGTTTTCTATTTGATCGCATGCAAAAAGTCAAATTCAGCTTACCACCTCAGAGTTGCGCAAAAACCACCCGATCCCAAATCAAAACCGCTCCCGCCATTCCTGCAATAAATGTAATTGAAATGTGAATGGACTTAAGGTTTAATGCCATAAAACTTCACTATTTTTATAACATTTCACATATTGGCACATACAAACCACTCAAAACCCTTTGCAGAGCCTGCTTTAACCATTTTCAAAACTGCTTGTGAACCAGTTTTCCATTAGTACTGCCATTTACTCTGAAAATCAATCCTGAAAACTCCATGACCTCTGCTGGCCCAATTCAACGGAATTGAAGACTGTGACAAAACTGCAACCTTCATCGGCCACAATTATACGTTTTACAAATATTTTTCGCCATTCGAACCTGCAAAATATTTCAATTCCATGGGAAATTAAACATACTGAATTTCCATTTCCTAGAATCAGTTGAATTACCCATTTAGGAAATCTAAAAATCTCCAAAATACAGGGGAAACCCTGTCAAAATTTCTCCAGAATCCACATTTTCCATTTTAGCAGGTTTTTAGCCATTCTTAGATCATTTTCACTACTGAACTTGATCTAAACAATCCTCTGTGCATAAGAAACTCTTTTTATCATCCAGAATCTTACTCAAATTCTAATTTTTGAAAGAAAAGTCCTTCAATTGCCTCTTGTTTCTAAGAAAGAACTTAGAAAACTATTTAAACTTGCTCTGTTCATCCAAAATTACTAAGAAACAAGTAACTCCTAAGTCTGGAGGACCAAAATCCCAGAAAAATGTCTCAAGAAAGTTACCACAGGCTCAACCTTCTAAAATCAATAAACCTACTCCTGCATTTACAGCCGAAAACAACTGAAGTGGTTAGACTTGTACAACCTCCCATAACCTCTCAAGAAATTAGCCCATTTCTTGATCTTGATTATAGAATATTTGATCCTTCAGTTGAATTCAACCTGCTATAAGTCTTCAATTGGTGTTTTGGGAAGTCTGTAGAGAAAGGTAAAAATGATGTGCCACTAGAAAATTTGGCGGAATTTCCGACAGCCAATTCGTCGCTATTCCGACGCAATTCCGACGCACTTAAAAAGTGCCGCACTACCGACACTTTTTACGTTGCTTCCAAACAGGCGTCGCTCTTCCAACGTTTCCCAAACCGTCGCGCTTCCGAAGTTTGTAAACTATCACACTTCCGACGAAACGTGATCTGACGTTTTGAACGTCGCTCTTCCGACGTTTGTAAACTGTCGCAATTCCAACGAAATGTGGTCTGACGTTTTGAGCGTCGCTCTTCCAATGTTTGTAAACTGTCGCAATTCCGACGCAATGTGGTCTAACGTTTTGGACGTCGCTCTTCCGACGTTTGTAAACTGTCGCAATTTCGACGAAATGTGGTTCGACGTTTTGAACGTCACTCGTCCGACGTTTTTATACTGTCGCTCTTCCGACGTTTTTAAGATGTCGCAATTCCGACACTTACAAGGCGTCGGTATACCGACGGCAGGTTCAATTTAAAAAAAAATGACACTTTAAAACAGGACAGTAAATCTCCAATTTTTGTTATGAATTGTGGGCATTCCAATGACCGTGAAATATTAATATAATAAACCACCCCGCAGCGCTTCGAATATAAAAAATCATTTTTTTTTTCACAAGAGAAAAAACGTTGTTTTGAATATATTATATGAAGTAAAACAGTGCATGAAGTCATTACATTTTCACATCTGAAGATTGGAACCCAAATATCCATCCAGAAAAGTGGAAGTCCCACCCCAGACAATGATAGAAAAACACCCCATGTCACATACAGGGACATGATATAAAACCCAGTAACAGTCCACATGGAGATTATCGACAATCTGAGAAAGCATCCAAATATGCCCGAGGAATCTATAAGAAAGTGAAATAGCAGTATGTAGAATAGTAAAGCAAAAGATAGAGTACCGATGTCCAATGTTCCAAATACAAATTAAAGTACCCAAAATCCTTGAACAGAGAAAAACGCTAATCATGTGTGGAGTGTGATATGTCCAAAATATAAAAATACCATCAGACCATATCAATAAACCAGCAACATAGACCAGCATCACTAGTTTTGAAGGCAGAGTGATAAACATTAATCTTTTTTTTTTTCACAAGAGAAAAAACGTTGTTTTGAATATATTACATGAAGTAAAACAATCCATGAAGTCATTACATTTTCACATCTGAAGATTGGAACCCAAATATCCATCCAGAAAAGTGGAAGTCCCACCCTAGACAATAATAGAAAAATGCCCCATGTCACATACAGGGAGTTGATATAAAACCCAGTAACGATCCACATGGAGATTATCGACAATCTGAGAAAGCATCCAAATATGCCCGAGACATCTATAAGAAAGTGAAATAGCAGTATGTAGAATAGTAAAGCAACAAATACAGTACCGACGTCCATTGTTCCAAATACAAATTAAAGTACCCAAAATCCTTGAACAGACAAAAACGCTAATCATGTGAGGAGTGTGATATGTCCAAAATATAAAAAGACCATTAGACCATATCAATAAAACAACATCGCTAGTTTTGAAGGCAGAGTGATAAACATTAATCATTTTTTTTTCACAAGAGAAAAAAAGTTGTTTTGAATGTATTATATGAAGTAAAACAGTCCATGAAGTCATTACATTTTCACATCTGAAGATTGGAACCCAAATATCCATCCAAAAAAGTGGAAGTCCCACCCCAGACAATGATAGAAAAATACCCCATGTCACATACAGGGACATAATATAAAACCCAGTAATGGTCCACATGGAGATTATTGACAATCTGAGAAAGCATCCAAATATGCCCAAGGCATCTATAAGAAAGTGAAATAGCAGTATGTAGAATAGTAAAGCAACAGATAGAGTACCGAAATCCATTGTTCCAAATACAAATTAAAGTACCCAAAATCCTTGAACAGAGAAAAACGCTAATCATGTGATGAGTGTGATATGTCCAAAATATAAAAATACCATCAGACCATATCAATAAACCAACATCGCTAGTTTTGAAGGCAGAGTGATAACCTGTCAACACATAAAATAGTATCATAAAGTGGATACAGGAAATGTGCAGAGACATGTACTGTTGATATACGCCTCACACAAAAAGCATCCATGATAGAGAAAAAATATGTATAAACCCAGGGTCGATTGTATGTTCTGGCTCGCTTGTTCCTAGAAATAAAAACCATCTGCAGAAACCCAGGCTCGCTTGTAAGATCAGGCTCGCTTGATTCCAAAATTGGTAACCATCTGTTGCATCCGAGATGTAAGGTTTAGGCTTGCTTATTTCCATTAGTAGCCTGCTATAGCATCCACCCTATTCATAGCAAAAAGGTTCTCGTAGATATACAGAGAAAGAGTATAATACGTAGACCATATAAACATGGCTCTGTATTTCAAAAAACAGGTTTAAAATAGAAATAGGGCAACATTTTTTTTTTCCAATTGTTATGAACATAATTCGACCGTGAAATATTAATATAATAAACCACCCCACAACACTTCGACTATAAACAATCATATAAACATGGCTCTGTATTTCAAAAAACAGGTTTAAAATAGAAACAGGGAAACATTTTTTTTGCTAAGTAAAGTTAATCTATTAACAGTGGGAATAAAATTACACCAAAGTCAAAAACATTGCCCAGACTCATGGCAAATTTTTCATCAAAAAATTAAGAAGACTGCCCTCATACGGGGAAACTAGTCTTGAATGTTCACAGAATTCAAAAATATTACAGAGGTCCAGCATAGTAATATAATCTAAAAGCAGCCCAATTAAGTGGGCCGTGAAGCAAGAAAAACAAATTAACCAAACTACTCCTCCAGCTCCTCGACGATTCAGCACCATCCTTCGGAAGGTCCAGGATCATTAGGTGCTACCTCCACAGTCATGCCACCGCTCCCCTCCTGAAGGTCCGAATGTTGGCTGGATTTTTCTGAGCTCAAACCCACCGGACGGGTGCATTCTTCTTCCATTTGGGCCTCCTCATGGGAAACCACAGTAATTGAAGCTGTGATTCGTGGGCGGTTCAGAGAGAAATTAAAGGAAAAAAGCGCAGTGCGCATCATGGGAGAAGGTGAAGTGGTGGGGAAATGAGGAGCAAGGGAGCCCATACGGTGGCTAGATCCTAGAACCCGACCCCGCCCCCTTCTAGTATCTGGATAGCGACCTACATGATAATCACTGGACTAGGAATATGACTCGGTTGAGGGGCTAGAGAGAGCGCGCAGGGGTTGACCTCTAGTGCTCCCCCTGCGGCAATGCATCCTTTGACGCAGGCGAGGCATGGGTGCAGTCTCAGCAGTGGGTACAAGAGGAGATGGAGAAGCAGAATTCCAAGAAACAGAGGAAGATAGACAAGGACGAGACCGAGAGAAATGCAGATATGCAACAAGGTCTAAGCAGTAGTTCAGCTGGCCACTTCTCCTTCTCGTCACAGTGAGCAGGCAGTGTAACCCAGCAACCGGCTCGTCTGAAAAACCAAAGCGAAATGCCATTTTATCGACCCAACTGTAATGCAATTGAAGGACGCCCGTCATAATTAATCTCTAATCATTAATGAGAGTCGAAGGCCGGATCATATTGGAGCATGCGGAATCGCTAACAGGAGTAGAGGTCTGATCTTGAACAGTGTTAAAAATTAATGCGATTTGATGTGAAAACCTTGGAACCTAATTGAACAGCATTAAATCTTAATGCGATTGATATGAAATCACCACATCCATGTCCCATCGCCTTAAACGCCATCGAATGCACCTGCATCCGACAACAGGGCAACATTTGATTGAGGACACATGGCAAAAATTGATTGGAGCGGATCTTTGTTTGGGCCGCTCGTGCAGTGGAAATCCGGACCCGAAAAAGATTAGGGAAGATTTGATAAGAAACTCGCGTCACAACTCTCCCTCCGTACGCCAACCCAACTTCGGACCCGAAAAATATTAGGGCAGAATTCAATTGGTTTTCGCGTCACAAAATTGGCCGACGTTAGTAGGCTATTTTGGAACATGAATTTGGTTTGAATTATCGTTTATCGCCGTTTGAAGTCTGGCGGACTCGACTTAAGAACAATTTTGTTTGATCCCATCTTATAAAATTTGTGTTGGTTTTCTTTGATAATACACATATTTATAATAAATCATGGGAATACCACACTAAAAATGTGGAAAATTTATATAAATTATTGAGAACAATCATTTTTATCTAAAAATATCCAAATGTGCTTTTGGGAAATAAGAATTCGAGTATTTGGTTCATATTGTTTTAAAGGAAGGAGTGAAGTTGGAGCCTCAAAAGATGTAAGATATTACAAAATGACCTATTCCTAAGAAAATAAAGGTTCTTAGAAGATTTTTTAGACTTACATGATATTATTGATAATTTGTTAAGAATTATACATGCATTTCAAGTCCACACACATATCTCTTGAAGAAAATATCATTTATATGGAATGATGAGGCTACTTTGGCATTCTCTCTTTTAATGGATGCCATGTCTTCTACACCAACATCGGTTGCACCTACTTTTGGTAAAACATTCATAGTAGAGTGTGAGGCACTAGGACAATGAATTTACGTAACATTAACACAATAAGGGATATCATTGGCTTTTAAAAGCAAGGAATTCAAAGAAAATATTTGGTGAAATCTACGTATGAAAAATAAATGGAAGAAATATTACATGCAATAAAAAATGGGGATAGTATATCATTGGGAGGTAATTTAAAGTCAAGATATACCATGATAGCATAAAGTATTTTTTGAAGCTATGATTTTCATTAGAAGATTAACAAAAATGAGGAGAAAAAATGCAAAGTTTTAATTTTGAGATAATCTGCAAAAAGGGTAAGGAAAATTTAGTACATGATGCTCTTTCTAAAATAGAAGAGGCCTCAATATTATATCCAATTACATTTTCTATTCCTAGGTGGCTAGAAGAAGCTTGCCATAATGGAAAAATGACAATAGTACTAAAAAAAAACTAAAATTTATAAAGGATGCGATGAACTCTGTTGTAGCTCCTAGAGACAGCCTAGAGTTGTGATAGACCAGTGCCTAGGACATCTTAGCATAGCAAGGAGCATATAGATAATGTATGAAGTTGTCAGCTTCAGCTCACATGCTATCTCCTGTAAACAGGGAAATAAAATAGAATGGGACCAAACCCTCAGAAACTGACACAGAAAGGAGATACTACAGAGGCAAGATGCATAACTCTAATGCAAAGACAGCAGACAATTCAGAGACAGTTTACTGCAAAGTGGGCCGATTTAGAAATACCTCACAGAAAAAAATCATCAGAAGGTGTATGTAGTGAAAGAAATAATAAGAGAATACTAGTTAACATTGAGCTGATACCCAGATATACAATACTACCATGCATGGGCTTACCAATCTAAGAATCCATACATAATAATAGTATTTTAAAAGCACCCTCCCAAAGCAACTAGTATAGCAGAAGTATGGTTAGCTGAATAATGGAACAGAATATCATGCATGACCTATATTTAAAGCGCTTGACTGATCTGAGTATGGGCATCAACTAGGATGAATCCTTACCAGAAATCAGTGAGCCACTCGCATTCCAAAACATGATACAGGAAAGATGGATGAGATGAAATGATATATTAAATAACATATAAAAGAGAGTTACAGACCGTGAAATACCAAAGACCAGAATCCTCTTTGATAGATAGAACTCCTCCTCACTGAGACCCTATCGGCTTTGAGCCTTCATACAAGAATTTTACAAAATGTATGCAAAATCCTTTCACTACATAATTTTCTGATAAAAATCTAGAACCCTTTCAATGCGTTTCTTCATGGTTTTTATAAGAGAAACTAAAACCTAGCAAAAGAGGTAGGTGATGAACATTTAATTGTATCATTAAAACAAAATGGTGTAGCAGTGCCCGCCCATACTGCTTGACAGCGCTGTGTTGTTTGTACTCTGTGGCATTCTTACTGAAATAAATGCGCTGAGTAAAAATATCTTCAGGAACACGATATAGTGATAACCATACCAACATTCTGTCCTTTCCTGGAGTGAAAACTATGTTGAAATAAATCCTTGAGGACATGGTTTTTTGTGTGCAATTCTTTCGAATGATGTGCAGAATCTTCAATTTGGTACTCTGCTTCAAAAAGCTAGAACAAGACCCCTAAAATCTTCAGCTTCCTGTATTTAAATCTCTACTGATCACTGATATTCTTTCTCTACCCCATTGATATCTCCATCTAAGAAATTGGCGTCTTGAATGCCCCTGCAGGGTTTGACAAATCTGAACCCTGCCTCTTAAATTGGAGTCTTGTCGATTTGGCTTCTAGGGACTTTCTTCATAATTCTGCTCTAAAAAATGGTCCTTTGATGTGTGTTCTATCATAGCAATTAATACTATGAGTCATAATAGTTCTCCGTCGTCGTACACCTGCAAAATCCGCAAACTTGTTAAATAAAACCAGGCGCGGGAAGGTGGACACAGTGGGGATGATGGCAAGGTTAATGGAGATGGTTGTATAAACTGTGATATGGTGAAACAATGTAGGGTGGCAGAAAAATTTATCGGAGGAATGGTGGACGAGATGACCAGAGAAAAACCTTAAAATATAACATATGAATGAAATATATAAATGGCAGAGGAGGAAATGCAATAACACGTGGGATGATGACGTCGAGGGAGACCGGGTCAATGGCAGGGATGATGAAATCTCAGCCGTCCGATCTCAGGAGGAGATCGATGGTGGATAGAGCGTCGGAGGCAATGTGCAGTGGGCCAGGGGTGTGATTGGCTTGCATTAAATTCCATGTAGCTTCGGGGCACGACGATCGTCAGATGAAGGCTATCAGATCGGACGACTGTAGTGAATATCGTTGCACGACTTTGACCGAACAATAATGCGCGATGGAGGGCGGTATTCAGGCCGTACGCGGGGACACGTGGTGAGCGCTGAGTGGAATCACTGGCCGAACAGGAATTACCGCCTACCACCGAAAGGCGGTGCGATGGATACCAGGCAGTTTTGGAACAGTGGATGCAGGGCGGGGACCACTAAGGATAGATAGGTTGCGGACCATTGATTTCATCATTTTATCGGACGGCAGGTAGGTGGGTTATGGGTATGGAAGAAATGAATGATCTTCGTCCAATCTGTACAGATCGACGGCTCGAAGCACGCCTGATATTCGTTTAATAAGCGCCTATAGAGCTTAGCACTCAGTCGAGCGCCTGGGTTATATGGAGTGAAAACCTGTGGGGCTCAAGATCGAAAGGGGTAGGGGCTTTTTATATTTTTGAATCTGAATTTGCGGCCTTTTTTAAGTAATTTCAAGGCTGAGAGAAGGCAACGATAGGTGGATACTGAGCTTTTCAGGCCTAAACATGGACCTTTAAGGTGGAAGGAGAGGGTTTCGAATGGTTTTATGGGGCTTCCTGACAAAATTTTAGAAAGGGGGGCTAATATGATCAACATCGGCTCCAATTGGGGATGGCACGGTCATTTCTGGACGTGTCGAGAACTCGCAGACCTTCTGATCATCATGTATACAGACTCTGCTCTTCAGCACCTCCATTTTTCACTTTATAATTCATCACAACACCCACATTATTCAAACTAAAACAAAAAGGAAACTTTCATACAATATAATACATCAGGCTTACTCAGCCTGAATCAGAACTGAAAGTAGGGCTTGAGGAATTGACCATTTATAGGGGCATCCAGCAAGTCGCCCTGTAAATTCTCCAACCTGAAAGTATTATTGCCTCCTTGTTCCACAATTTTGAATGGACCAGACCAGAGGGGGTCGAATTTACCATGTTTTCCTTTCTCAACTCTCCGGATATCCCATTTGAGCACCAAATCGCCAATCTGCAGTTTCCTGTCTTTTGCGTGCTGATCAAAAATGTGTTTCATTTTCTCTTGATATTCTATTAACCTCTGCTTCACCTGGCCCCGTGTTTCTTCTAGTTCCACTAATTGATTGATTCTCCTGATCATATCATCAGGTTCCTCTTGGATTTCTTGCATAAAGTGGGCCACTGGTAAAGCTAGCTATACAGGAAAAATTGATGCTCGTCCATATACCAATTCATAGGGATATTTCCCAGTTGCTCTCTTGCTGGTGATTCTATTAGCCCATAGAGAAAATTTCAATTGGGAATCCCAATTCTTCTGATTCTCATTGATAGTCTTCTTCAAGGCCATCACCAGAGTTTTATTTGAAGACTCTACCAAGCCATTTCCTTGTGGATAATATGTTGTAGAGTGACTCAGTGTGATATTGTATTACTGGCAGAAATTTACGAACTTTGAGGACTTGAAATCCTATGCATTATCAGTCACTATATTAGCAGGATAGCCAAACCTGGATATGATGTTTTCTTCCATGAACTTTATGATCACAATGTCTGTAGCATTTCTTGCAGGTATAGCTTCCACCCATTTGGTGAAATAATATGTGGTTGTTAATATCCATTTATGTTGTCCACTTGATGGGGGATGTATCTCTCCTATAAAATCAATACCCCATTGTTTGAATGGTTCATCCACATGGACTGGAATCAGGGGAAATGGTGCTGATTTCTGTCTCTCAGCAAATTTCTGACATTTATCACATGCTCTTACTTTGGCAAAAAAATCTCCAAAAATCTTTGGCCAATAGAAGCCAGCTTTCAGAATTTGATGGGCTATGGCCCTCCAGCTGTAGTGACCTCCACAGATTCCTTCATGGAATTCTGCAATAATTCTCTCTACTTCATTCTCTGTGAGGCACAGGAGTAAGATACCTGAGGGATCTCACCAGTATAGTCGGCCATTGGCAACTATGTATTTCTGTGATTTCAATCCCAGAGCTCTGTATTTAGTTTTGTCACAACTTGGAGGGCAACTAAGTGTAAGGAGATACTCTACTATCTCTTTTTACCACTGACTGGTGAGGTACTTTAGCTGTGTTTCTAGAGTAGCTACTCCAATTCCATGTCATTCTTCTTTCTCCTCAGATTCCTCACTTTCTATAATGGACAAATTTATGCCTAAGGGTTGATAGTTTGATTCAGATAGAATTTTGGCAAGCCCCTGTCCTTTGATCAACTTAGTAGGGCGGATGTATAAGTCATACTCCTGTATTTTGGCAATCCACCTGCCCCTTTTTCCTTCACTATCCCCCTGAATAAGGATATCTTTTACAACAACTGCAGGCACAAATGCAGTGATGTGGGACTATAAGATATACACACGGAATGCTTTGAGGGATTTCACTAGGGCATATGCTTTCTTTTCCAATATATTGTATTTTAATTCTGCATCACGAAGCACCTGACTAAAAAAGGAAATAGGCTGCTCATAACCCTCCTCATTTTTCTGCAATAATGCTCCTGCTATTTTATGAGGTGATGCAAAAGAGAAGATCATGAAATTTTTATCATAATCTGGTCCAGACAACACAGGGGCTTCTGCAAAAGCATTCTTTATCCTGGTAAATGCCTCCCGTGATTCTTGTGACCACTTTACCTCATTATTCTTTTTGAGCATGTCTTTTATATGCCTAACTATCTCAGCATAGTTAGGGATAAACTTTCTTAGGAAATTAATGCGTCCAAGGAATACTTGTACTTCTTTCTTATTTCTGGGAAAATCAATATTGTTTATAACTTCTACCCTCTTGGGATCTATCTTCACCCCATATTTAGTAATGATATGGCCTAAAAGCTTTCCCTCTTCTAAGGCAAATAAAGACTTTTGAGGATTCAGAGAGAGACCATACCTTCTGCATTTCTCAAAATTTCTCCGCAAATGTTCAATGTGCTCAGCATCATTCTTGGAAAATACGTTGATATCATCAAGGTAGACTACCAAGAACTTATCCTGCTCCCCGACAAAAGCAATGTCCATTGCCCTCTGAAAAGTGGCCCCTGCATTAATCAATCCAAAAGGCATCCTGGCATACATAAATGTACCCCATGGTGTGGTGAAAGCAGTCTTCTTTTGATCCTCTGGAAGTACAGCCACCTGATTATAACTAGAGAATCCATCCATCATTGACATCCTAGAATATCCAACCACTTTCTGCAGGATGTAATCCATTTTGGGAAGTGGATAATTATCCTTTAAGGATGCTCTGTTTAAGTTTCTGAAATCCACACACAGCCTTATTTATCCATTCTTCTTTCATACGGGGACAAGGTTTTCCACCCATTCAAAGTACCTTAATGGCACAATTATTTTTGGCTTTTAGCAACTTCTTCATTTCCTTCTCAATAGAAGGCAGCAGCAGGGGATTGATTTGTCTGAGCTTCTACTTATGGGGCTTTGCATCTACCTTCAATGGAATTTTGTGCTGCATAATACTGATATCAAAAGTTTTCAATTCTTGATAGGACCATGTAAACACATCTCTGTAAGACTAAAATAATTTCTGATATAGCTTTTTATATTCGTCAGGGACTTTCTTTGACAGTTTAACAATTTTGGGTTCATCCTCAGTACCCAAATTCAGGTCTTCTACCTTATTTTCTTCCACCACTTTGCTTGGCTACAGTGGGACGTCATTTTTATCAAATAATATCTCTAGAGGCACCAGCCCTCTAGGTATAATGTTTCCCTTCAACTGCAACACTTTATTTCCTGCCACTTTTTCCTCCCAATTTCGTTTTGCAATACCTTCAGATTCTACCTCTTCTTCATCATCAATCTCCATATTGGAGAATTATCCTACTGTTTCCAAGAATCTCTTCATCTGTTCTTCATCTTCAAATACCTTCCAGTGTTTGATGTTTTATGGGATTAAAGTCCGATAACGCACCTCGATCTCATATCTTAAAAGAGGGTTCTGAGGTGGACGAAATGTACTAGCGGCCAAAGCAAGGGAATCAGCCATCCTATTCTGTTCTCGGGGCATGAACTGGATATTGAATGCCAAAAATAAATTTTCTACCATGTCCCAAACTTCATTCCTATAAGCCCTTAGCCTAGGATGCTTGGTCTGACACTGATTCCTGACTTGTCTGAAAACTAGTTCTGAATCTCCCAAAACCTTTAAACTTTTTATATTCATATTCCTGGCTGTCTGCAATCCTAACAGGAGTGATTAATATTCAGCCACATTATTGGTGGCTTCATATTCTAATTTGAAAGACATCAGGACCCATCTTCCTGCAGGAGAAATTAATAGCACTCCATCTCCATTTCCTTCTCTCGAATTTGCTCCATCAAAATCGAGTGTCCATATTCCTGCTTCCATTTTTTTTGAGGGCTGCTCACTCTTGATCTGGCAGAAGGATGGTTCGTGAGCAAAATCTTGATCTTCTTCCAGCATCAAGCATGAGAAATATCCTTCCTTACTGTAAACTGGTGAGTTTACAGAATTATCAGCCTTAGTCACCATCTTGAAAAATCTAGTCTCCCTGTATAACCTCCTCTCCTGGCCACCAAAAACTGGGATAGTGGCATATGTTAAATCCATTTTAATTGATCCTCCAATTTTTTTTCCCTAGGACCTTGACAGTAACATACCAAAACGAGCTAGGATTTCAGCCACCATGATGTCCATTACCACACTTCTTGCTGGGATTTGGGCCAAATTGACCACTAAATCCTTGATCATCCCCAAGCATTTAACTCTTTTGGAATCAAATGAATATAGGTCTTTATATGGACGTGTGATTTGTAAACCTAGTTGTTCCATGTCTAACAGGGGCATAAGATTATGAGAAGCTCCAGAATCTAGCATACAGTTATGTAATAGCAGGTCATGGATTGCCAGAGACACATAGAAGGGAGGAGTAGAGGGATCTATCTCCTCAACATGTGGGCCAAAAACTACCATAGGTCTCTCTTCTTGAAGGTTGAGACTATCTGGGATGATTGGTGCTTCTGGAGGGAGCATGAAAGAAGTGATTTGAGATTGGTATGCTGGTTGTTTCAACAGTTCAGTCAAGGGGACTGGGATTTTGACTTTTTCTAGTTATTTTTGCAGACTGAAAGCAGGAAGGGACTTTTCTATCACAACCTCTTTCAACTCTTTATTTTCAACTGGGGGCTAGGATTATTTTGACAAAGATTTGACATTAGGAGAAGTGACTAATTTTGAGGAAGAAGGAATTTGATCATTATACTGCAAGGGTTTGTTTACAGGCTGCATACCTTTGTCTGCAGCTATCTGCATTGTAGACTCCTTCTGAGCAGGCGCTTCCTTCTGGGGTAGTTCCTCTTCTTCCTGCTCTTCGGTACGGGTCCTCTTCCTAGAAGATCTGAGATCATATCTTCTATTGAAATGTGCTTGCATGAAATCATCAAATTGTTTACAATAATGATCAAATTCTTCTTCTTCTATGTCTCTGACCTTCTCTTCCTCTTGCAATGAGCATCCAGCTTCATCATTTCCCTGTAAAGGACATTCTTCTCCATCACTATTTGAAAAGGAAAGATTTTCATCCTCCAGTCTATAGGCAGTGTCCTCAGTGGAGTCATCTACTGGACCTTCCAGGTACAATGGGTGTGGCACTTGATCCTGTTGCTCCTTTGCTTCCCTTGGAAATATTTGCAAGGGTGGTTTCCTATATTGAGGATTGTAACCTCTTTTTGGAGCATTCTGAAAATTCCCGTAGGCTGAATTCTTGGCCTCCAATTCAAGCTTAACCATTTTCTTAATTAATTTGCTCATTTCTTCCATTTTGTCTGAGTCTCTGTCCTGACTAGAAGTAGACACCTTTTCTTTTCCCCTTCTTCTAGAATCTTGTTCAGATTTTCCTTTTAACTTACCAGTGGAGGCAAAGTTTGCTTCCAACTCTAGTGCATCTACCTGAGCATCATCTAGATTAGCAGGCTTTCTTTCTCTGAGAGAGAAACCAAATTCTGAATCAAAGGCTGCTACAAAAAAAACTTTAGCAGTAGTTTGATGGGGTTTCATATCGGCCGGGAGGCTCAGATACAGTTTATTAAATCTCTTGATAAACTCTAACACTCCTTCATTGTGTCTTTTCTTTAATGTATTGAACTCAATGAGAGAATTACCATGATCTTTCTTCTCTCCCCATTTCCTGAGGACAGTGTCTTCCATGTTATCCCAAGTGGTAATAGAACGGCCAGCCAATGTCTTAAACCATTTTCGAGCTTCACCATCAAGAGACTGCACAAATAGTCTTAAGACTACATCTAGATGTTCAACATTAAATTTATCTGCAAAGGAGCAGAAAGTCTCAAGATGTTTCTGGGCATCGATTTCATTTTCTCCATTGAATCTGGGCAAGACCTTCAGATAATCCTGGGGCATATCATTCAGCACTTGGGGTAATGCCAGGGGAGCATATTTATTCATCAAAAAGGCCGGAACATTAGCCATTGGAGGAGGTCGAGGTAGTGCGATAGTTTGATGAGTCAGAGGAGGAGGAGGGAGAAGTGGAGTATGAATAATAATAGGAATATACTCAACTGCAGCTTGAGGAGTTGAGGGGAATGAAGGTCTATTAACAGCAGATACTTCGTTTACTTCCTTGACCTCTTCAACCTCAGGAGTAGGATGAAGACTGTTTTTATTTCTGATACCTTCTCGGGGTGGAATGTCTGAGTAATAATAATCAGTATCTCCCACAGTGGAGTCAGGAATTTGCAACTGAGAATATTGAGAGGAGGAGGAAGGAAAATATTCTATAGGCACTTCAGGAATCTGGGAACGGGCTGATTTCCTTATTTCTTCTATGTATAATCTGTTCAGGGTCAGACACTGAAGTTGTCTTTATCTTAGAAGAATCTGACCTCGGGTGAGGCTTACGAGGAGCCAGGACTGCAAATAGATATATCAAATAGCAAGTGTGGAGTCACCAAGGTGAGGGATATACAACTCTCAACTCTCTGTGCTCACCTTATTTAGAGAGTGAATATGATTTTGTCGAGGCCTAGGGATTCTGATTTTCTTAAATTCGTCCCTGGCAACGGTGCCAGAAAGATGTTCTAGCTCCTAGAGACAGCCTAGAGTTGTGATAGACCAGTGCTTAGGACATCTTAGCATAGCAAGGAGCATATAGATAATGTATGAAGTTTTCAGCTTCAGCTCACATGCTATCTCCCGTAAAAAGGGAAATAAAATAGAATGGGACCAAACCCTCAGAAACTGACACAGAAAGGAGATACTGCAGAGGCAAGATGCAGAAATCTAATGCAAAGACAGCAGACAATTCAGAGACAGTTTACTACAAATTGGGCCGATTCAGAAATACCTCACAGACAAAAATCATCAGAAGGTGTATGTAGTGAAAGAAATAATAAGAGGATACTAGTTAACATTGAGCTGATACCCAGATATACAATACTACCATGCATGAGCTTACCAATATAAGAATCCATACATAATAATAGTATTTTAAAAGCACCCTCCCAAAGAAACTAGTATAGCAGAAGTATGGTTAGCTGAATAATGGAACATAATATCATGCATGACCTATATTTAAAGCGCTTGACTGATCCGAGTATGGGCATCAACTAGGATGAATCCTTACCAGAAATCAGTGAGCCACTCGCATTCCAAAACATGATACACGAAACATGGATGAGATGAAATGATATATTAAATAACATATAAAAGAGAGTTACAGACTATGAAATACCAAAGACCAGAATCCTCTTTGATAGATAGAACTCCTCCTCACTGAGACCCTATGGGCTCTGAGCCTTCATACAAGAATTTTACAAAATGTATGAAAAAGCCTTTCACTACATAATTTTCTGATAAAAATCTAGAACCCTTTCAATGCGTTTCTTCATGGTTTTTATAAGAGAAACTAAAACCTAGAAAAAGAGGTAGGTGATGAAAATTTAATTGTATCATTAAAACAAAATGGTGGAGCAGTGCCCACCCATACTGCTTGACGGTGTTGTGTTGTTTGTACTCTGTGGCCTGCTTACTGAAATAAATGCGCTGAGTAAAAATATCTTCAGGAACACGATATAGTGATAACCATACCAACATTCTGTCCTTTCCTGGAGCGAAAACTCTGTTGAAATAAAGCCTTGAGGACATGGTTTTTTGTGTGCAAGTCTTTCGAATGATGTGCAGGATCTTCAATTTGGTACTCTGCTTCAAAAATCTAGAACAAGACCCCCAAAATATTCACCTGCCTGTATTTAAATGTCTTCTGATCACTGATATTCTTTCTCTGCCCCATTGATATCTCCATCTGAGAAATCGGCGTCTTGAATGCCCCTGCAGGGTTTGACAAATCTGAACCCTGCCTCTTAAATTGGATTCTTGTCGATTTGGCTTCCGGGGACTTTCTTCATAATTCTGCTCTGAAAAATGGTCCTTTGATGTGTGTTCTATCACAGCAATTAAGACTGTGAGTCATAATAGTTCTCCATCATCGTACACCTGCAAAATCCGCAAACTTGTTAAAGAAAAATGGGCACGGGAAGGTGGACACAGTGGGGATGATGGCAAGGTTAATGGAGATGGTTGTATAAACTGTGATATGGTGAAACAATGTAGGGTGGCGAAAAAATGTAGCGGAGGAATGGTGGACGAGCTGACCAGAGAAAAACCTTAAAATATAACATATGAATGAAATATATAAATGGCGGAGGAGTAAATGCAATAACACGTGGGATGATGATGTGGAGGGAGACCGGGTCAATGGCAGGGATGATGAAATCTCAGCCGTCCGATCTCAGGAAGAGATCGACGGTGGATATAGCGTCAGAGGTGATGTGCAGTGGGCCAGGGGCATGATTGGCTTGCGTTAAATCCCATCCAACTTCGGGGCGCGACGATCGTCGGATGAAGGCTCTCATATAGGACGGTTGTGGTGAATATCATTGCATGACTTTGACCGAACAATAATGCGCGATGGATGGTGGTATTCGAGCCGTACGTGGGGACACATGGTGAGCGCTGAGTGGAATCGTTGGCCGAACGGGAATTATCTCCTACCGCCGAAAGGCGGTGCAATGGATACCAGGCAGTTTTGGAATAGTGGATGCGGGGCGGGGACCACTAAGGATAGATAGGTTGGGGACCGTTGATTTCACCATTTGATCGGACGACAGGCAGGTGGGTTATGGGTACGACAGAGATGAATGATCGTCGTCTGATCTGTATAGATCGACGGCTCAGAGCACACCCGATATTCGTTTGATAAGCACCTATAGAGCTTAGCACTCAGTCGAGCGCCTGGGTTATATGGAGCAAATACCTATGGGGCTCAAGATCGAAAGGGTTTGGGCCTTTTTATATTTTCGGATCTGAATTTGCGGCTTTTTTAAAGTAATTTCGAGGCCAAGAGAAGGCAACGATAGGTGGATACTGAGATTTTCAGGCCCAAACATGGACCTTTAAGGCTAAAGGAGAGGGTTTCGAATGGTTTTATGGGGCTGCCTGACAAAATTTTAGAAAGGGGGGCTAATATGATCAACAAACTCTATGGAGCATTGAGAGTGAAAGAGAGATATACTTTGGTGCAAATGTAGAATATTTTTATGCACACAAGCATATTTGAATAAACAAATATTAAGGGAGTCCCATGTCTCTCTGATGGTAGGACACAGGGTTCCTTAAAACATCTCAAAGGATCAAAAAATATATTTTTGGAAGGAATGAAGAAAGATATTCAAAATTTTGTAAGAGAAGATCAGGTTTGCATAATAAATAAAAGAGAGATAGTAAAATCTCTAGGGTTACTTCAACCATTCCACATACATATTCAAAGACTAGAAGATATATCAATAGACTTTATTACAGGGTTACTGAAATATAAAGGTAAGTATTACATTTTTGTGGTCATTTATATGAACAAATTTTGTAGATTTTTTTTGTAGAGCTCAAAGTACATAAAAAACAAGCCAAGTGGCAGAAGTGTCCGTGAAAGAAATTCATATTCTTCATGGTTTTCATAAAGTAATAGTAACAAGAAAGTTTTGGAAATAATTATTTAATATGAGTGGAGAAACACTAGCTTCCATGAGTTCTACATATCAAACACAATCAAATGGTCAAACAAAAATAGTTAACAAATGTTTTTAAGGTTATCTACAATGTTACTCTTTAGAAAATCAATCTTAATGGATGAAGTGGGTTCATCAGGGAAGAATGGTAATATGATACTACCTATCACACATCTACTAAAATTTCCCCATTTAAGGCCCTTTATGGATATCCAACTCCTAGTATCTCATACTTTTTGCAAGATAAGTCCAAAGTATAGGAAACATAGTCACATATGGAAAATACTAATGAAGCTTTGAAAATTATTATGGAAAACTTTCAAATGACATGAAACATGATAAAACAACAAGGGGAACAACATTGAAGTGAAAGATAATTTGAGGAGGGTAATTGGGTATTTTTTAGATTATAGCATTATAAGAAATCTTCATTCAAGAAAAAGAAGAATAAAGAATTAGCTCAAAAATGTTATGGCCCTAAATAATTATTCATAGGATAGCACAAGTGGTATAGAAGTTATATTTTTCTTCTTCTTGCATTCATAAGGTTTTTCATGTATCTTTCCTAAAAAAGGTTTTGGGAAAAAATATGCCAATGTAAATAGAACTTCCAAAATTAGATGAAGAATGAAACTTGATTCTTGAACCACAAAAAGTTATAGATAAAAATTATGTATCTCTTTGACATATAACCATTATGAAGTACCTAATCAAGTGGAAGAATATTCCTCTAGAAGAAGGTACATGGTAAAATGATCAATTCGTGATGAAATACCCACGACTAAAGGGTTTGTTTGAAGTTTTGACAAAGGTTTTGTTATTTGTTTTATATAATGTGCGGCGGAATAGTTTTATTGTTTGTTAAGGTCCCACACAGTGATCAAATTTGAAGGGCAGGTCCGAATTTCAATTAGAAGGGCATATATCTATGTCGCCCTTCCATAATGAAAAGCTTTAAAAAAAAAACTTTTCAATTGACCACAATAAATTATTTTTACATTTCATTTTCAAAAAGACAAAACCATCAATATTTATATTAATGAAAGACTGTTACATATACAAAAATGAATAAGGCTCCATCATTCATTGCTTAAATATCTCATTGGCAATGTCAACATAAGTCTTGAAGACACTATTATAAGAATTTGGATACATACCACCGGGATATAGGAGATTCTTGTGTCAGATTGTGTAATGAGATTTTGACTTTGTCTCACAAGGAGCAGCAGCATGGAGGTCTGGATTTTTCTTATAGAAATTTTTTATTATTATTTGAAACGTTGTTTATAGATATGAAGACAACAATGAAATTATGAGCATGGTGGACAATTAGTCAAGCTCATGATGCCAAACCATGATGATGTAAGTTTGGAATTTAACATTTTTACATGTTAAAGAAAAATAGTCAAAATCACTGACAACTTAGTATGCCATAATTAATAATCATTCCCTGTTCACTTTTTTTAATAGGTTTATGTCACACGATGATCTCTCTTCTCTGGCATTTACTTGTATTGAATATCACTATTCTAGGAATAAGGAGTTATTTTATCCAAAAATGACCCTAGCCAAACATTGACAATGCATCAAGGATATATTTCTATGCTTCATAAGTAAATATGTTCTACTTCTAAATCATGTCTTGGAAGTCATTTTTCTGCTGGAAATTATTCACCAGTTGGTTTCATACCAAAGTCTTTTTCTCAGTTTCAGCATCCAATACATGAAAAAGATAATGGTTTAAAACAACATAAATATTTGAAATTTTGCAATAATTGTCTGGCACAGTTTGAATATGAATTTTGAAGTCAAGTGCATGATGATGTATAGGATCAAGTGTCATTTTGAATACCAAATGTTTCACAAGAAACTTTTCAACATGCTACCCTGCAGTAAGGATTAAATGACAATATTGCATCAACTATTTCCATAATAAAAGTGCACCTCGGCCATAAGACTAAACAACTACAAATGTTGTAGATCTAACAAGACCACACAATCAAATGTATTCCACAAGTCCAATACTGTATGAAAAATGAAAAGGAGTTTGCAACGAAAAATACCTTAGGCAACTAATTCAATTAGATACACCAAACCATCAGCAAAAAGGAAAACCAGCCTACTCAAAAGGCAAGTGTTTACCTCCTTTGACAAAATTTTGAGTTCCAAAACAAGGGCCTTTATTGTCTTGTCAATGCCCCTAGTAATTTGAATGGGGTTTGCACCTGCTGCAACAACCTAAAAAAAAAGGTTTCATTTCAAATTATTTTCCACAAATTTAAGATACAACCATTGTCAGTTTTGTATTTTCTAACAAGCTCATAAATTTTGACAAAAGAACGAAAATTTTTTAAGACCTGATAGCAATTTTTTCACTCAAAAACTATCTTAGACTCAATAAGCCCAACCCAAAACTAAAAAACCAAACACCATAAGACCCTACAAAAATGAATAGATGATCTTAATCCAGTACTATCGACAAAAAGTTACCTTTACACCCCCACTTATTAAACCCTGTGTTGTTGAATTTTAACTTCAACTGCTGCAACAGAAGGACGGATGCAACAGCAACATTTTTTTTTGGAGGTTACTTGCACGCCATCCAGAAATTTAATTCAGCATTTAAAATTCCTGCAAGTTTTTTTGTAGACGGCCACAGCCATATTTCTGTACAGGATTGTATTTAAACACAACAACCAGCATTAACGCAATTCACCAACCAGAAATTAAACAAATAGAAATTTACCCCCCAGTTTTGTAAATTCAAAAGGAGGACACGTGGAGCATTAATATTGGATCGCATGAAATTGAAGGGAATCTGAAAACCTGAAAACCGGACCCGAATTTTTTATAAGGCACATTGGATTGAGAATTCATGTTACAAATTAGGCAGACGTCAGCATCCCATTTTGGAACGCGAATTTGGTTTGAAATTCAATCTATTCAGACTTTTGAAGTCCGACGGAAAGGGTTCTTTAATGTTTTGATAGTTTAATTTTATGTATGCTTTAATATATACATATGTTTTAAACATATGTTATATATATATCATATGCAAAATGAAAGGTGGGCCATAGAATTTAGTTTTAATTTTTTTTTTTTTTAAAGAGGGTTTATTATAATATGTTTTATATGTTACAGCATATAAAAATAAAAAGGACAAAAAATCTTGGTAGTTTTTTTTATAGACAGTACGTAAATTTTTTATTACACAACAGTGTGTAAAAAGTGAAAGACTGAGTGTAACTTTTTAAGTGTGTATGCACAACAGTGCAAAAGTGAAAAACACAGCAGAGTGTTTTAGAGACAGAGTATGTTTGTTTTGAACAGACAGTGAGTTGGTTTTATGCACTGCGTTTTGTAGCAGTCATAATTTTGTAATCCCTCTCAGTGAGGAAGTAGTGTAATATTTTTTTTTTTTGAGTTATTGAAGGGAATAGAAGTTTGTTTTCAAAGTATTGAAACTCTGTCTCCTGTCAAAGAAATTTTTATTTTCTCTGTGTTAGAGGAAGGGAGATTTATTCTCCATTCATTGTTCTGGAATTTTTCAATATTCCAACATGTGCAAGAACAACGGATGTTGTGGTTCCATCCCCAGCTAAATCATTTGTCTTTGCCGCAGCTTGCCTTACCAACTTGGCCCCAATATTTTCAACTGGGTCCTCTAATTCAACCAATAAAAAGGCCAAAACCATAGCATTGAGATACATTTCTTTACACTGTCAATAACAATAAAATTTGACTCAGCCATAACCCTTTCCTTTTATTGTTGTGAAAATATTTATGCATTACTCTAATGTGGCTAGTCCATAGGCCAAGTAGACCACTGGGTAGCAAATATGTTTCCTTTCACCTTTGAGTTTTCAAATTATGCCTCCCAAATCTAAGACATTTAAGAGGGGGAACTAATACAACGTTAAAAAGAAAACTAGAGCACACATCTACAAATTACCTCCTTAGCTACTGTCACACCATCATTAACTATTTTCGGAGAACCATGCTTGCTCTCCAAGACAACATTTTTCCCTTCACCCTAAGGGTGACTCCAACAAGATCATCAAGTTTATTCACACCGCCTGCAAGACAAATTGACAATGCTTTCAGTAAGTGTGCAATTGAATGCGAGACCATATGCCAAAACAACCCTCCATGAAAAATTAAAATAACACATTAAAATCGAATATAAGTGGACAAGGAAAGATCCACCGTAGTGAAGTTTCACGTGCAGGTGACCTTCCTTTAAACATAATTTTTTCTCTGACCTGCAATTTTTTTGTCACTAAGCCATCCTTGTTGAAGTACAACTCCTTTTCCATAGCTCTTGTATTAACTACCTTCTCTCTGTCGCGTAATCTCGAGTCCCTCTTCTCCTTGAGAGATTAAAGGAAATGGGTGAAAAAACTGAAAGAGAAGACAATTGTCTGCCATAATTATCAAACATTGCACCCAACTTCTTCGCCTTTCCATTTTTACCCAATGAGGTAGATGTGGAAATTGTTGTCATACTGCCCAAAGAAGAGGCCATCTTCTCTTATCCTGAATATATAATTACAAGATCTTCATATTAGTATGAACCTTAAAAAACATGACTCCCATTGCTAAAAACCACTTTTAAGTTGTAACAGGCAAACCAAACAACTATCGCAACTTTTGGAAACTTCTGGAGCATTAAGAGAGAAACAACCAAAGAGAAATACAACCATAATCCTCATTTTAATGAGACCGGACTATATATTTGCATTAAGATAATAGAAATAAATCACGACTATATTAAGGCCAGCACAAAATAATCTTTAACCAGTGTCTCTCGCGGCCTTCAGGTTGCCATGCTAGAGGTTACATATTTTTAATTTAAATTCTTGACCTCTAGTGCCCATATATGAATGCATCCAATGGGATATCTACATAAAATGCTCCTTTATATCCCCAAAAAAAAATTCCCTACTACAAGAGCACCAGTATTGATGGATCACCCCACACCATCCCACCCACTAGAAACGGTGAAAAAGGAAACCCGAGAAACCTTCTGAAATATCTCAAGATGACTATATGGGTGGTTCTTATGAATCAACCAGCCATTCAGAACATGCTCATCAATCCAAACCATGAGTATTATGTGACAATATTCAAGCAGGCACTGAATCGGATTTCTGAAGCTATGTTAGAGAAACCCTAAACTCTCACTGAAAATAGGTGAAATGTGGCACCACTCAAAGATTGACATGTGCCAATTGATACAAGTGGTAGACAATTGGCATGCTCAAACAACGAGGTGATGCAGGAATGACATGAGGGAGAAAATATCAAAAAAGCCCCAAATCTGGAGAACTAAAGCTCATCACCAACCTGAGATTGACAACTTTACATGATGTAACCTATGAAATCGTAAATGGAGAAATAATAGTAACAATAAAGTAACATATGTAACAATAAATTCGGATTCATCCTGGGAGTGGTAATGGGAGAAATCATAGTGAACAACGGGAAACATGCAGAGTTGCTTACAATCAAATAGATGAAAAAACACATACAAAAAACCTAGATAATAATCATGAACAAGCTTAATATTGAATTATGAGCTGTAAAGGAACTTACAAAATGTGACATTACGAACCTGGTCAAGCGCACAAGCAAAAATATCCTGGACATGACCCTGGTTGACAAGTTGTATTGCTCATGATGCAAGAGGATTTGTACCTGCACTGCCAAGTCAATCAAAATCCATCATTATCTATACAATATATACAAGTAATTGATGTAGTATTTTTTACTCTAAGATGCATTCTTATGATAATGTTAGAACATATGTTGAAAATGTCAAAACATACCTGAATAATCTCCTCTTCGTTTCAAGAACAATTTATTGGAGTCACATGAACTTGGAACAAGCCTCCCATGATCTGAAAGAGTAGCAACTAAGTCAACAGTGACTTTTTTGTTGCTACACTGGATCGAGGGAGGTTTGCTCCAAGATTAAATCACTCCAATAAATTATTCTCTACTAAACAGGGCCAACCACGTGAAGGTGGAAGCTCTTATGGCTCCCCCCCCCCCCCCTCACATAACTCTCAATTCCCAAATACCCAATCTATATTTCATTTTTTACTTTCATAAGTATAAAAAAAAATATTCAATAACTAATAAAAAAACAATTCAACAAAAAGTACACAAGAAAACATTGAAATTAGTGCTTGACATAAAAATAGTATGATAAATGAGTTTTTTATATAATGCAAAAAAAGTTCCAAGTATGGTAACGTTTGTCTTATAATAATACAATATTTTACATTATCAAATTTTCTTTTCCTTCTTCCTATTTCTAAAGCTCCTAATTACATCATCAATATCATCGTGCTCTGCTCCTGTTTCGTGCCTTTCGACCCGCACTGCTGACCTAGTTGCGTAGTCACGATGTATGGTCTCATCCAGTGACGGGGCATCGCCTACAAAAAAAGATAATATTAAATTTTAATTGTCAGTTTTTAAATATCATTGAACTAGTTCGGTAATATTAATAAAAAAAATTGCAATGAGATTATTTACCTGGTGCACCAGTTGTCGCCGCTGACCTAGTTGCATATTCACGATGTACGGTCTCATCCAGTGACGGGGCATCGCCTACAAAAATAGATAATATTAAATTTTAATTTTCAGTTTTTAAATATCATTGAACTAGTTCGGTAATATTAATAAAAAAAATTGCAATGAGATTATTTACCTGGTGCACCAGTTGTCGCCGCTGACCTAGTTGCGTAGTCACGATGTCTGGTCTCATCCAATGACGGGGCATTGCCTACAAAAACAGATAATATTAAATTTTAATTGTCAGTTTTTAAATATCATTGAACTAGTTCGGTAATATTAATAAAAAAAATTGCAATGAGATTATTTACCTGGTGCACCAGTTGTCGCCGTTGGGACTGTTGCCCTGTCTTCCTCTTTGGTGGTAAGATCCTCAAGGGAAACATTCTCTGTCATTTAAACAAAAAACGTTATAAGGACAACCATCAAGGTATAATTAGAAAAAATTATAAGTGGAAATTAATTACCGTCACGGCCCTCACTGATAGTAGAATTTTCGGCCTAGTCCCCACTACAATGATCAGGTTGCACATGAGGATCATCTACATTTGGCTCTAAAACTGGGTTATTTACCTCGTCGGTAGTGTTGCTCCCCTGATTTAAACAAAGTTGTTAGACATTAAATTTATGGATGAAAACAAACATATTGAAATGTTGATGTTTTACCTTATCAGGCATTCTGGATCTTGGGACCTGCCCCAAGCTTTTGTGACGTTCAACTACGGCTTGATAGCCGAAATGGAAAGCAATATTTTTATCTTCCTCTGTAGTTTATGTTCCCAATTCATCACCCTACATTACATATGATTGTGTATTTTTAATCATATTTTATAGGATTACAAAAACGTTGCAAGGCGATACAATTAATTATAAGATGTTTAGCTACTTAATTACAATTCTTGCGGCTAATTTCAAGTAGTCGCCCTGGCCTAGCTTGTGATGGCCCTTTTTTTCAATCCTATCTTTGGTTGCCTTTGAGGTGTCAGGAAACCTAGCATCAAAATATTGAAGTCAGATATGACGTAGCACACTTTTATTTTAGACATAGAGAAAATTAAATCTATTGAATTAAAGTTGTAATTTACCTTGCAGGTCTAGTTGGCATTTTTCCTTCTTTCTTTGCCCTTTTCTCTTTTCCGTCATGGATGAGTGCTCTCCACTCACTCTATGGAACTATGAGAGGATTCTCATATCTAGGGTTAAATTGAAATTGCATCATATAGGTGTCCCTTGTATATTTCAAATATTTTTTGGCTACCCGAGCCACCACTGTTATGTCAAATGTGCCGACCCCAAAAAGGGATTCTAGATAATCTAGAAGTTCTTTTTTCAGGTTGGAATTTTGGGAATTCCACCCTATGCGTATGGTTGGGCCAAAAATTACCAACGCATGGCTCTCCAAGAACCTGTAAAACTCACTGTTTCCTACACAGAAAAAAAGGAGAAGATATTATCATTAATTTAAAAATAAAAATCATGATAAATATGTTTTAGATAAAGTACATGAAATAGTTAAAATATTAAAATTTACCTGGGAGTTGTACGTGCTTTATAGGGACACCTTCATCATTCACCAACAACATGCCATTAATGGTCCCTGTGGAGCTGACACGTGTAGCTCCAGGAAACGCAATAATGTAGTTGGCCATATCAGCCTCATCACTGCCAACACGTTCAGCGGTTGGCTGGGTGTCTGCTTGGGCAAGGTGTGTTTCTTGGCTGGCACCTAAAGGAGTAGAAGGTGTACGAGAGGGTTGCTGGGAAATCTCTTGCCCTTGTGTCCCACTACCACCAACACCGGGTTCAGCAAGTGCCAGAAAACGCTACATACAAAAGAACTTTTTGTTATTTTAGTCAATGTAAAAATTAAAAATCAAACTATCAAAATTCATCTCATGCATAACAAAAAAAATATCCTTTTGAATTTTTATTATTACCTGATATGTTTCTAGCTGGCTCATAAGTTTTTTTATCCTCTCTTCCATTTCAGGTGTTTGAGGCGCGTCTATCAAAGTATTAAATTCTGACCTTGCATCTCGTGCCTTTTTTTGCAACAAGAACACTGGAGATAGGGATGAAGAAAGCTCTTCCTCAAAGAGGGAATCATCAGGTGTACCATGGCTAGGTGTTTGCATATTTGAACAAAATTAATATTATTTCAATTATGTAAATAACTAAAATACCTGAAGATAGAGCAATGTTGGCACTTTACATGTTCTTCCGCTGGCCTCTTTCCGCGATCATCCCGTCTCGGGGTTGTTCCTGCACTGCTCTGATCAGTCTGCCACATTGCAATAAAATTATAAATGTAAAAACTTGAAAACAATATCTAACTTGAAAAAACAAAATGAAAACTAAAATAATTTCTAATAAGACACCGGAAGACAGAGTTAGAGTTTCAAATATGCCTTGCATTGAATTCAGTCCTGGAAACATGTCATTGCACATTAAGGCACCCAAAAAAGAGACGAGTTGACAATGAAGACCTTATTGAATATGTTGTCGGAGAAACTTCTAGTAAAATTGTTGTGAAGACCTTGAGGACATTTTTGGAGCAACATTGTTGAAGCTGATGGTATAGCATTGTTGGAGATGATCTTGAAGGGCCTTGAAGTGAAGCTTTTGGAGCAACTATTGAAAAATCCTTAGACCATTTAAGTAAGGCACTTTCTATTTTCCATCACGTTTTTCCTTTCAATATCCTTTAAACGATTTTGTTGATATTTAATGTTTGAAATCACGTTATAATTCCTTGATTATATGTGTTTGGGGACTTTCCCTTTGAAATTACGCAAAAATACCCTAGCAATTTTATCTTCAGGATGCATGTCTGACCCTATTGTTCAATATTTTGATTGATAGTAGTAAACATAGAGATTTATGGGGCTATTGACTTGGTTTGGTTGGGCCATTAGATCCCTAACATCTACTAGGGAGAACCCCCCTTGAGTTGGAGGAGAGCTAGCCCGAAGTGAAAAGAGGTTGGTGAGATGACAATGGGGCTATTGAATTACACATGGTATCACACTTTAGCTTTAGGACTTTATCTTGAGAAGTGCAAGATTTTGCTATATCAATTCTCAAATTGTTTACAACACTATTGTTAAGAACTAATAAGAAGCGATGTTGAGGGGTTTTTGGGTATAAGAAACAATACCATTTAAAAACTAGGGTTCTCAGTCCTTGGCATTCCTTCACCTGGGCCTAGGGGCACAGCAGAATAATTTCACACTAAACCATGCAAACTTAAAAGTAACTTAACAGATCCATAAAGTAATAATAGTAATAATTCCTAATTTCCTATTGTACGATATGATGCAAATTATTCAAACATGAATCAATGAAGACATGCGATGTCTGAATTTCAAGATTGATGAACCAATACAAGAAGTTAGAAACTACAAATTTGATTCAATACTATGTGTCCTAACTCTAGGAAGGAATCTAGTTTGTAGTACAAAACATGCATCGTGTATTATCAATTCTTAATTGACAACAACTAAAGGTCATCTACCTCATCAATTCCTTCCCATTTTGTGTTTTTATGTTATATTCCTTATAAAAATGTCAAATTTCTCTCAAAGTAAGCAACCACTGAATAAAATAAAAAATAGTTGAGATATGATTGAGAAATGGTCATTTATTTCTTGAAAGTATCTTCACAATTTCTTTGGTTGTTTTTCATCTCAAGAAACAAGAAATTACCTAAGAAACTATCGTGATGTAATATAAGAAACAACACGGTGCAATGGCCATTTTCAAAGCCAAATGATGTCCATTGAGGACATGGCCTTTATTTGGTTCCTATTTCATAGGAGTTTCGGGTAGAAATGGAACTTTGTTGTACCATTTCCAGTAGTAAAAAGGGAAAACCTTCTTTTTCCATGGGAAATAATTTACCTTTCATTTTTCAAGATAATATAAATCACAAAAAATATGAACTACACTACACACATTCTTGGACAATGTGAAAGTGGAAAAGGAATACCCTACACAAGTGATGCACACATGTACATTTGAACACTAATAGATTTTTATAGTTGAAATGAAATGCTTGTTTTCATTTAAATGTAGGGTTTTTAAAGCAGGGAGAAATAATGGCTGCCAAATTAATAAGCGTTTATTTGGGAAAATTTTAAATCTTGTATTGGGTGATGAAGATAATAGAGGGTATTGAATCTTGATTCTTGACATCTAGAGAGAACCCTATAGCCTAACACAATCCAATGGAATTGACCAAAAAACCCCAAATAGAGTCAACCCTACTATAGGAGAAAGGGCCTGCAGTAAGAACTTACCATTTTGCAAGAGATGGGGGTGAATGTTGTTCTGCAAGAGCTGAGGGTGAATGTTGTACTGCAAGAGCTGAGAGCGAATGCAGGGGCGAATTCTGTTCTGCAAGAGCTGAGGGAAAATTTTGTTCTGAGGAGCTCAGGGCGAATGCTAAGGGCAAATGCTATTCTGCAAGAGCTCAGGGCGAATGCTGAAGGCGAATGTTGTTCTGCAAGAGCTGAGGGTGAATGCTGAGGGCGAATGTTGTTCTGCAAGAGCTGAGGGCGAATGTTGTTCTGCAAGAGCTAAGGGCGAATGCTAAGGGCAAATGCTGTTCTGCAAGGGCTGAGGGCAAATGATGAGGGTGAATGATGTTCTGCAAGAGCTAAGGGAAAATGCTGAGGGCAAATGCTTTTTTGGAAGAGCTGAGGGAAAATGTTGTTCTGCAAGAGCTGAGGGTGAATTCTGAGGGCGAATGTTGTTCTGCAAGAGCGAAGGGCGAATGCACCCGTGATATCAGACGTTAATGTAGCTATTGCGACGGATATAAGTTTCGTATTTTTAATAAAATAATTTTTATGTAGCGCGCATACAAGTTTTGTATTTTTATGTAGTGAACATATCAGTGTCATTATACCGACGACGGAAAAAGCGTCGCTATTGCGACGGATGCCTCCAAATGTCACAATTGCGACACTTAGACATTGTGTCGCACTTGTGACATTTGGAGGCAGCCGTCGCAATAGCGACACTTTGGGGCATAGTGTTGCAATTGCGACATCTTCCTCCAAACGTCGCAATTGCAACACATTGTCTAAGTGTCGGTATTGCGACACTTTTCTATAAACGTCGGTATAGCGACGGTTTCGGGCTGGATTGAAAAAATTTGGGGAAATTTCTGACATTTGGTCAAAAGCATCGGAACCAAGTGTCGGAATTTCCCCCAAATGTACTAGTGTGCTTATTTAGGATTCCAATCGGCCAAAATATGTTGTTCCTCTTACTCATCAAGCCCCTGATTTTGTCAGACTGTGTCATTTATATTATCTTCCAGATCAAAGGTGTATTGTTAATAAATATAGGGAAGTAATGTTCTATATCAATGCTGAGTCGATTAATTCCATGTTGAAAATGAACCATGACCCCAATTTAGTTTCATTATTCATAGAATATCTGACCCAGCTATACTTGAACTTAGATTTTTCTGGCAGGTTCAACATATTTTAGACTTTTTGGCCTACACATGTTAATGTCTCTAAAGTAAATCCTCCCTTTGATACATTTGACTTACCTTTGGAAATAGTGATTCATCTCCATGTTGTCATTATCTTTGGATACAATGGTGAATTCATGGTATTGCTCATGAGTTTTAATCAGCATATCACAGCAGGCTACTCCATCCATTATCTTCAATTTTACAGATTTGTGCTAGGCATACTCTACATTATTGATGGGAGGAGGATTTTTTAGTCCATCCTTATCACCATCTTTCTTATTATCAGGCAGAAGAAGTTTCTATTGAGTTAGAAATTGGATGGAGAGAGAACCTCCTATTGATCAAGTGTGTTTTACAGTTACTATAATTTGAAAAGAGAACAGGAATATACATATGCGAGATTTCAATGACATTCATAATTCAGGCTATAAGATTACTTTTGACTAAGGAAGAAACTCGGAATTAATGAAGAAACTAAGAAGATATTTAGTTCTGCTCCCAGGAAATGCATTTGAGGATGGGTCCTTATCAAATTACTAGAATAGAATTAATAATTTGCTCTTATTCTAAACTTCAAAGGTTTGTAACTACAAGAATTTTTGCTTTACAATATTTAAGGCAAATATCGAATGCAGATGAAGTAAATTTTATGGCCTCTAGGAAAAAGACCCAATTTAAACTCAAAAATCAGAATGGGCCATTCATTGTCAACAATAGAGAAGTTGTAAATGAGATTAATATCAAGTTGAAGGAATACAAGTTCCCATACATCTTTATGTGGAATTATGACCCTCAGGGTGTCTTGAGCACAATTAGATTAAAATGCAAGTTGTCTCCTTTCAGGATGATTTAATGCAAATTGAAAAATTTGCCAAATCAGAGTCATTGGAGGCCAGCCTTTTAATACAGTGAAGACCTAGGTATCTGGAGACGGAGTAATGTACAGAAAATTGAGTTTATCAAGCACAAGTTCTTACAGTTGATAAAGAGGCTGAAGCTTCTCATAAAAGAAGCGGAGAAGAGGTAAATTATATTGCAGAAACCACCATAGGCAAGAAATTCAAAACCTCTTATAGCAAAAGAACTAAATTGACTGTTGAGGAAAAGGATAAAGAAATGGAAATTGATGATAATAATGGTCATGAAACTGATGATGAGGCAACAAAGATAGTAACTGAAACACTCAGAGAACTTCAAAAGAATCAATTTAAAACACACGATAAAGATACAGTGAAGGTTTAGAAACAAACTAATGTAGAAATTCCTTCTTCCTCAAATGCAACTGATAACAGAGAGTCAAACATCCAAATTAAATTCAGACAAATCAGAGAGAAGAATGAAGAAATAAAGCATGAAGTATATTCCAAGTTTCTCAAAGAGAAACCTGGAAATAAAGATAGACTTCTCTTTGCTTTTGATTATTCTTCTAACAAAATGGTAATGTCATTTTTGAAACCTACAGTGGCTGATCCAAAATCATTAGCAGACTATTCAAACTGATTTGGAAGTAGATGTAGATGCATTCCATGAATTAGATCAAATAGAATTCCACATGAGCAATACAGAGATGTTGTATTCAAAGAAAGTCAACAAAACAATGAGCTCTATTAAACTTCAGAAGAAAGTGACAAATCTGAAAAATCAAATGAAATTGGACAAAGCATCATTGCATGCTAATGGATTGAGAATAAAAGCATTGGAAGACTTGGTGATTGAAGCAGGAGCTGATCCAGCTAACATTGAAATTACAGAGGCTTTAATCAAATAGAAAAACGAAGACATAGATGCTCTAAGGAGGCAACTGAAATTGCCTCAAAGTGAACATCCCTAGGCAAAGGAGATCCTTCAACAGAAAACTGAAAATGATGAATTGATTCAATTGGTTTTAAAAATGACTACACAGCTCAAAGAAATGGAAAAACAAACTGAAGCATTGATGAAGGAAAATGAAGCATTGAAAAAGGATAAATAAGTCATTCCTATAGTTATTCCATTAGTAAGCACTGATGTACCTTCTACTCTAGCTGAACATCTTGCACCTTAAGGAAAAATTGGCAAGCTAGCGATTATCGATTTCATCAAAGGATATCTTCTTCAACGCATCTTCAAATACAGGTACAAGCAGAGACAGCAGGAAGCTACAGACTTAGTAAAAGCTTTGGAAAGATAAACTGAAGGTACAGATCAAAGTTTGAAAAAAATAATGTAAACGAATCTGCCTACAAAGATGTTGTAATTACTTCCAAGGGCCATGAAAAAAGAGTAAATACATTAGAAGAAAGGATCTTGGTCCTCCAAAAGGAAGTAAATCTCACAGATCAGGTTGCCTACATAAAAAATTATTTGTGGACAAAAATCACTGAAGGCATTCACTCACAATGGCCTTCTATTCAGATAATATATGAGCAAAAAGATTTGCTACAAGTTGTCTTAGAAGAAATTGACAAAATAAAGAAGGAACTTGGCAACAAACCACCACAAGAAATTCAACTCATATCATTTTTGAATTGTAAAAATAGGGAAGAATTAGAAGAATTGAAAATTCCTGACATGACAGAGGCCATCCTTCAAATCAGAAAAGTCCTGACAAAAAGAAATATTATGAATAACCTTGAAGAGAAGTGTGATACAATGAACTTATCAATTACTAAATTCAATACAAAATATGACTTGCTGCTAGAAGCAGGACTTCCAGATATTCATGGATTTCATGAGAAATTAATGGCACAGAAGGACTATGACCAGAAGATTAGAGCCCATGCTAAGGAGCAGGCTAACAAGCCTTTTCCACAAGGGTCTCCAAGTGGCAAAGTAGTACTTCAATATTTTGAGAATTTATTCTTGCTGTAGAATGAAATTAAGCACATCTTCATAGTAAAGCCAAATTTTTCTAAGTACACAGAAGCTGATGAAAGCTATAGAAAATTGAAGAATACGAAGATCCCCATTGTTGAACAGTGGCAAGAATTCACAGATCTGATGTGAATTTGATAAGTAAAGAGCAGAAAAATCACATGAAGAACTCATATTTTACTGTTACCTTAGGGTGAAGAATCAGGGTCAAAGTGTATCAAGAGTATCAGTAAAAAAGAATGTTATTGTTGGTTAATTTTCAACTACAACAGTAAAACAATGAAAAGAAAAGTTAAAGAGTATCAGAACAGAAGGTGAAAAGGAGGAGTATTCAACAAGTCATCTTCCATAAGATAATGTCTCAATTTCCAGCAACGCTTCCAACTAATCAAAAAATTAGTTTTATTACGATAAACAATTCTATTTTTACTTGTAAAAGAGGACAACTTGCAAACTATTTTGCTGCTGTCCCTCTTCTTATGTAACAATTCCTATTTTTGCTTGAGATATTATCTCAATTTTTGAGATATTTTGTCAGTAATTCAATTGTATAAATACTTCATCTTTCGAAGTATTCAGTCTGGAATAAAATTATCAAGACTACTATAGACTTTTTTGTTGAAACATTGGGATTTTATGTGAGTTAAGTTGAAGCAGCAGGCTGGAAACTGAAGAAAATATACATCATAACTAATGATCCTCATGTTGATCAGATGAGTATTGTATCTTCTAGTTTTCATTATTTATTTATTTAAGTTTCATTCATACATCTTGTGTTATTTTCTATCTTAAATGAATAACTAGGAAAGGTATTACAGAATCAATGTAAAAAGCTCTCTGTTTTTACTAGTTTTCATGTTTATATTTTCTGCTGATTTCCAGACTTTAGAATTCTTAATTTCTCTTTAGTCTCGTTTGAACTCAATTTCCCTCTTCTTTTTTTGTGATCTAATGATTCTTAAATACCCTTAGTCCAGTTCATACCACTTCATCAAAATATCCTTTTAAAACCCTCTAAAGATCATCTATCTTGCCCTTAGTATATTTGTTCTTTTGACCTTAGTTTTCTAGTCTTATTTGCTATAAATTTGACTCCATTTCCCAATGGATAGGTAGATCTTTCTATGGTTTCCCCTGTAGTCCTTTATTCCTACCAACATTCAAAAAATCAAACCAAATTTTTCACTCATAGCTAGCCTAAAATCCATTACAAAACAAAGCTAAATCTTAAGGAGAGATCCCTCTCCAGAACTCAAGAAGGCTAGATCCTGAATTCTAAAAGAGGTTCTTGGTTACCCCTGGTTTTTTTTAACTATAAACCAAAATCCCACGACCTAATAGTTACTAGGGTGATAACACCCCATACCAAGGATCTTGTGAAGAAATAAGGAAAAGATGTTCATCGGGGAATGACTCCACATAAACTATTTCTTCTCCACAAGGAAACTCGAAGATTAATTCTGCAAATATCAATGGTTTCTTGTATTTAGCACACAAGAAATTGAGATCGAATTCTTGTATAATAACAATCCATCTATTATATTTTCCCCCAATCACTCGCCTACTGAGAACAAACTGAAATGGATTGACAGCTGCTAAAACAAAAATTTTGCGAAGCATAATGTAATGTCTAAGTCATTGGACAACATGGACTGCTACCAAAGCTAACTTCTCAATGGGATAATATCCTAATTGATGACCTATCAAGACTTGTCTTAGATAATATATCACATGTTCATAGAGAGCATCATCTTCCTAAATCAGAACCATACATATGGTTGATTCTGTCGCAACGAGATACAAGAGGAAATCCCTGCTATAATGAGGTGTACTTAGTAAAGGAGCAGAGTTAAATGCCTTTTTAAAAGCATCAAATGAGCATTGAGTGAATTCATCCCACGGGAATGGAACTCTTTTTTTCAATAATCTCATAAATCCCTTCATAATCTCATCATAACTGACGATAAATCTCCTCAATAAAGTGTCTTTTACTTGGAAACTCTGAAGTCAATGAATAGTAGATGGGGGATTCACTTGAAGTATTGCCTCAACCATGAAAGGATCTACACAAATCCCTTTAGTAGACACTATGAACCCCAATAAACGACTATATTTGACTACGAAAAAGCACTTATTTGGATACAACCGGATTTTATAATAACGACATCTTTTCAAAAGCAATCAAAGATGATGAGGATGGTCAATTCTCTTTCGAGGATGAGCAGCTAAGTCATCCAAATAAGCTTCGATGATATGTTTTGGACTTCAAATATGCCTAATTTTCCACTATATATTACCACCATTCAAAACCTAATTTCTAACACCTTTACACTCATTTCACACCATAATTCCATCACATGTTGCCAATTCATGACTTATGTCTTGTGGTTTATTATCATTAGATTTCTTAGATTTTCTATGATTAGAGATGATTTGGTCATGATTTTCTAATGACAGATTTTCTAAGTTCATTTTTCGCAGGGTTCCAGTGTCAAAAAATTTCACAAGCCAGTTAGACTAGTTACAACAACTAGAGTACGGAAATGTCCAATTTGAAGTTTCGACATCCTGACACACTTCCGAGGAAAACCGAGGGAGGTTATTGAAAAAAATAATGTTTTAATACCTTCCCATACATTTTATTGCATCCAGGTCGCACATGTGGGTCCCTAGGAGCTGATTCACAAATCTGCTCAAAATGTGCAAAGTTTACAAACTACCCATTTTGACCTCGATCTGTGTGTGGCTCGAGGTGAATTTGAAAACTATAAGCACATGGGTTTGTTAAAAATATAACAAATTATGTATATATAAAACGGTTTCTCCATATTCGAAGTATTAAAGAATTTATATGCGGATCTTGGAGGCAATTTGGTAAAAAGTGACTTTTTCTAAAATTCTAGAAGCTTGCAAAAAGAATCAGACAGCCAACTTTGAGCACAATTTCCGAGGAGATGGATTTGAGTCAGAAAAATCTAGGAGAGGTTTTTGTTTAAAATATAACATATTAGGGTCCCTCCAAACCGTTTTCCAAAATTATTCATGGTTAGAAATATACTCCAATATCTTTGAGGTCAGTGTGTTAACATTGTTCAATTTTCCAGAATTGAGGAAAATGACTAATTCGCCTTCTAAATCTTATAAATGGCTCAGCCATGGTTTGTATTGTAATATTGGGAAGTTTTTGAAGGATGAATAAGACAATGTGTGAACACGATACAAATGATTGAAGGAATGTATGTAAGTGAACTTATGATTTGAATCTTAATACAATTTGACTTTGCCATGAATTCTTTGTAAATGTTATGGTTTTGCTTAATCTTTAGGCATTGATTTACTTTAGAATTTCTCAGGGAGTGGCAAAGGCCTACCATCTCGTGGAAGTAATTTCTATAAAACATCATAGGATAGATCTAGGTGTAGGAATTTTATTTTTAAAGCATTTGCTAATTAAATCTCATAATTACAATTTTGTACTCAATACTCTAATTTATTTTCTTGAAATTAAATAGATACTTCATCTCCAACTCGTTTCATACCGAAATGAATGGTGTTGGTCAATTATTTTAATGCATATATGAACCCTTTATTTATGTTAATGATTGGAATATTTAAAAGGTGCTTCTTAAATTGGATCATAGAGATCGATAACCATTCCTTTAAATATGAATTGAAATGATTATGTGCCTTAATGATCCACTATATTTCTTGTAACATTGTGTTTTGGCAACCAAGTATTTAAAATCAATTACCGAAACCATTGACATTGTTTGGAGTTGTAGTTTAGTTTTGCAATTCATTATAGTTGTAATTAGTTATTCATAGAACCATTGGTCAATGTGCTTATGTTTGAATGATTTCTTGAGTTTTATTAAAGTAATCTAAGGATAAATTAGTTTCTTATTTAGTAGTCTTTTAGATCTGAAATCATGTCAATTAGAATCTTTGTTTACTTGGTTTCTTTTGAAGGAATTGCAGAGTGGTGACAGAGATTAGTTTGAATGCTTATTCAGTTTGTTTTATGCATCCTGGAAAATAGATTATGTGAACTCTTGTTTGTTCATTTCCTTAGTTTAAGATCATTTGAATGAGAGTGAATTTTATTGGGATTAAGATTTAGCATAAGTTTGGTATCATTTTAAATTAATCTTGATTGATTTAAGATTCTTGTATTTAGATTATATAGATCTTAGTATTTAGATTGAGATTTCTATTACTTAGATTGAAATTAATATCGTTTAAATAGTAATTTGCATTTATTGGATTGTGATTAATATTGCTTAGATGTAGATTAGATTTATTTGAATTTGAATTTAATTTAATTTAATATTGATTCAATTTGGTTGATTTAATTCAAGGCAGAGAGAGATGAGTGCTAGTTTAGTTAATTGATAGAAGAGTGTGTGTATATAATGATCATTAAAAAGGAATTTATATGCTCTAATCATAAGCAGATCCAAAAATGCGATACAACTCAAAGCTTGTGAGCCCCGGATCGATAAATAAATATTAAGAGGTTTAATCGCTAATTAAAACTCTCAACATTTTGGCGTCATTGTCGGGGAGTTGTATTTTGGTTCAGGTAAGATTTTTATTACAAAGTTTTAAGAGTATTGCAGGGCAGTCAGAGGGCGAAGAGAGTACAGTAAGACGTGATTGAAGAGCCAGGCATCCACTATGGTGGGGTTGCTCAAAAGTATGATTGCTTTTTCTTATATTTGAACTTTTATTTCCTTTCCTTTATGCATAGAAATAGAAGTAGGCCTTAGAGTATTCCTAAACATTATGTAAGTGATTTCATTTCTGCATTTCATGTAATTTGAAAAGTGTGTAAATCTCACAGAACAGTAAGGCACATCTACAGGAACCATAGCTAAGCCTCACAAACAACATAGGCATTAGAATAGTCTAAAACATTCTATGAGACATTTAATTTCTGAATTATTTCGCTTTCAATAGATTAAATAGTACTCTGATCTGAATTTTATGAGTGTGGTGAGCTTTATTTCAGCCAGTAGCTTTTAATTTCATTTATCTTCATATTCCAATATTTAATGTTATATCATTTTTTGGGTGTTGTAAGAACCCTTGCGTACTAATCCATGTTGGGAGATAGGGATCATCAACCAGCAGGGGAAATTCAAGAATGATTCAGAGCTTGGAGAATGTCCCTCAAAGTACTTTCTCAAATCCTAGTATTAGTTGGGATATCTGCCTCTCAGGAAGAGTTCATCCTGACCACATTCAGGAAATTATCTACCTCTTCACAACCAGAAAAATATTTGGAAGTCTCCCTTGATTCCTCATGCCTTTCTACCAAGGAGATTGATGAATCATGTAACAAATTTGATGGGGAGCATCCATTTGAACCTAATATCAAAGAAATTTAACCATGTCCATTAGCAAGCCTTGTAGGCATTCCAAAGACCAATTATCCAAGTTTTCTTAGCACGAACTGTTAGCCACCTATAAATTTGTTATAGCAAAAGGTGGCTAAAACGTTTTTGAGCCTTCAAGGAGAAAAATTTATTGCTAAAAAGTGTTGGCTCTTGAAGACTCTAGAAGGCCTCATGCCTCTGTCCATAACCTTCACTGATGTGCCTATTCTACATTCAGAAATCCTGCTGATTCCCAAGGAAGAATACTACTGCAAAGACCCTTTTCCCCTTTTCCCAAAACTAGCCTTCATTTGCTCCCTTTTTCCCCGTAAAATTCCTCTATTTTCATAATCCCTCTTCTTCCCTTCATGAAAATCATTTTTACAAGGTTGAGAACTCACTTTCTTGCCTTATTGGAACCCTTAGATTCTTTTGAAAATCATTCAAAAATCCATAAAAATCATATTTTTATGTATTGTGGACTTAAACCCCCTTGGGCTAAGTTTTTAACCCCCCCTCCATATGCCCTGGTGTCTGGAACCGAGCGCCACCCTTCCCAGCGTTTTTCACATTCCTCGATCGCGATTAGCCCCTCCTCTTAAAAACCCTGGTCACATTATTTCCCATGTGCCCAAAGGCCCTGCAGTCGAGCGCCAAGCCGCATTATAAATTAATAAAAACCTCTGTTTATATTAATTTTCCGATTTTTTATTATATTGTGAAATTTTCCACCAGTTCAAAATTCTAAATCGATCTCAACCATCAATCTGATCTGCAGATCGACGGCGCGGAGTCCATCACCCCGGTGGTCCCCGCCATCCACTCGCCATTGCCAAAACCGGCGGTATCCATCGCACCACCTTTGAGAGGAGAGCGGTTTTCTTCTGATCGGCAGCGATTCCACTCACTGATGGACGCGTGGCCTGGGCACTGTTCACCAAACCACCGTCCATCATGTGTTAAACATCGGACGTGGACCCCGCGTGATATTGGCATCCACCGTCCGATCTGAGGCCGCCCATCGGACGGTGATCGCTCACCGAATTTTCTCACACGATAACCAGGCTCCGGCGTAGCGGTAACAACATTTCCACCATCGATCTGATCTGTAGATCGACGGCCCAAAATTCATCACCCGTTTTCTCCATTTTGACTTTCCACCTGCTCTCCCGACCGTCGATTTCGCGCGATCGACGACCCACGATCGTCCCTTCACCTCTGCTCCTCGCTGTGGATCTCTGCACGATCGACGGCCATGATTCAAAGTCTTCTACCACCCTCCCTTTGACTCCTATAATCAAATCCAGACCGTTGGATGATGCCATCCAACGGCCACGCTCTCTCCACGTGCCTTCTGAAGCAGTAAACCTATATATGCATGGATTTTATAATTTTCGTTCGTATTTTACAGGGTTTTAATGGTTTTTCCGTTGTGTTTAAAGAAAATTGAAAGGAAGAGGGTGACGATCCTCCCGCCTTCGATCCACCAGAGAAATCATACGCAGGTTTCAAATTCACGTATCATCGGTGGTTCATGAGGCATTGATGCCATATCGCCCCTGCGTAGCCCTGCACACTAGAAAAACATAGCAAGTCAATCACAAATAAAAGAGTATCAATGTCGACAACAAAAAACATACCAGAGAAAAGGATTGAAGACAGGTTTTGTGGGGATTACGGCTAAGAATGATTATCAAAATCCTAATCCCCAATTAAGAACACAATTAAAGAAGAAAATCTTAAGTGTTTTATCGACAGAAAACCACCACCGCCACCTTTGAGGAAAATTGATTCCTCCAAGTGACCGAAATGCCACCTGTGCCTCAAAGTATTCAATCAGAGGCTGAAGTTATTGATTAAATGAATATATTCACCTCAGCACAGCCAGAGAGTTACTTCTGCAAGGAAACTTAATGCAAAAGATATCTACAGAGTAACCCCGACATCACATAGAGCCTCAAAGGTCAACAAAATCTCCCACCGAGCTTAAGACTTTATGTAAATCATTTAATACAGAAGACACCTATTGTAAGTTTCTTCATTGAGCCCCCCAAAGGCCAAGAAACCATTAATTCTGTATTAATTGTAATTGGAGATATTTTATCAGATCTCACCTCCTCATTCTTCTATACTTCACAGTAGAATATGAGAGAGGTTGGTTAATTCAAAGAAAGCAACACATTAGTAATGTAATTGAGCTGAAAATTTGACAAAATAGTATTCACTGGCTCTCTGGAGCTCACTGGTGATGGGTAGGTGTTAGCTAAGATGTGTGTAGATGCTTCACAAACTAAAGCACTGGACTTGAAGTTGTAACTGGTTTGGAGCATTAATACAAGTTGATTTATGGGATCTTGGTCTATGTTGACGGTGATTTTTTTCTCATTGTAACTTGTCATTTTGTTTCTGTTTTCACTGTGTTTCATTTTCTCTTATAAAGAATAGCATGCATAGAGTTAGGACCTACTGTACATCAGTAACCTTCTCTGACTGAAAATCTCTATCTGGATGTTTTCTTCTAAACTGTGTTATTTAGGAATGATTTAATTCAATTCAAGCATAGGAATGCTGGTGTTCCCTCGTCTTATTGTCTTAGCTAAATGTTATTATTAAATGTTATTTTCAGTATATGTTTAGTGAAGATGAACTGAGGAAGATATGGTGAGCCCTGGTTCCAGTTTTATCTCCACAATTGTCTGAATGTTTCCCTTGGAATGTGTTAAAAGCTGGCTAGTTTAAAATTACTTACCAGATCTTAGGCCATTATGTGTTATCTTTGTGTTTGTCTTGAAAGTAACCAAGTAAAGAAGAGCTAGGAGAGGATTTGTGGTCAACCCGGCCCGCTAGCTCCTACTCCAAAAGTTTCCTTTAAGTTTCCCTTTGTTTTAAAGTGTTTTCTATTGAAAGTGTATCAAAGGCTGGCTAGTTTAAAATTACTTACCAGATCCTAGTTTACTTTTATGTTTTTCTTGAGTCTATGTCAAAGGCTGGCTAGTTTAGAAGTACTTACCAGATCCTGGGCTGCTCTTTGTTCCTCATCTGTTTAAATTCCCTTCTGGTTGTATCATTTCACTCCATATATCAATCTTCAGAGAGATCCTTAGACATAGATGACTTGCCCCATGGACCACTCTTGCCTCTTGCTTTTCCAATTAAACCCTATTATGACTCCATAGCCTAATGGACTAAAACCTGCAATTATCTATCTTTTTGGCCGAAGCTTACTCTTATTGCTCGCAACTTCTCACCTTTGGAACTCCTTGCATTTAGAACTTTCCACCTCAAACAGTAATCGTGCTCAACCATCCAAAAACAAAACAAACCCTTGGCCTTCATAACTAGCCTAATATTATTACCCCAAACTTCAAAGACAAATCCATCTTTGCACTTATTGGAGAGATCCCTCTCCGGATTCAGGAGGGCTAGATCCTAGAATCCCAAAGTGGCTGAAACGATGTTGTTTCAGATCGGACTTTCCGGCCTTAAGGATTGGCTGTATTCTAACACCCATCGGTAAAGACTTTCAAAACTCAAGAAGAAATGAGCCAATGCCACCAGGATTACATCGAAAATTGGTTCCATATTACTATTCAGTTAAAGTACCACTCTCATCTTCAAATACTCTTTGTATCATATCTTTAAAAGTTGTTGATTGTTCATGCTCATATACCTTCTAAAGTTTATATGTTAAATTTGGGCAAGATTATATCTTTGTACCTGATCCACGCATGGCTTCATTGGAATTTCTCTTTTACTTGAAGGAGGACATATTTTCTACAATATAGTAGGAAATTTAGTATTGTAAATAAATAAATGAAACAGTAAAGAGAAAAATAAGTCCTTTTGTGAAAACCAGCTTGTCTGACACAACTAGACAAGGACTTTGCTTGAAAACCAAGTAACTGGTAGGAAAGGTTCCCAATAAAGTTTGTTACTTTGTATAAGTTCTTCAAATCATGTATCTTTTAAGTCATTTTGTTTGTACTTGAGTTGGTTGATTTGGGATTCCTTAAGTTCCACCTACCAACGAGCCTTGTCCCATCGACATCAACACATTATCTGGGACCAAGGTTAGTGTTAGATAACGTACCTCGGAGCTTGCATGCCTTAATGGAAGGTATCCTTGTCATCTACTAAGTAAATACATCAATGTCTCATGGTGGATGAATTCTACAATCCATTTGACTCCGACAAATCTATTCATGGCTAGTAGAATGTACCTACTTTTCACTTATTCCCATTTACATCAAAGGTGGGATTTCTGCACATAACGATTTCATGGTTGGTAATCCAATGATCTCTTGCTTATGTTCACATCGACACCATCTATTCACATAAACATCGATTTGACATGTAGAGTTTGTAGTGGTTGAAGACTGCAGGTTTTGAGATCCTGAGACCGAGGGTTTTAACCCCAAATGTAATTTTATCACACATGAATCTTATAACGTAAAATAAACAATAGCAAGAGCATAAAACATTAAACAGATAAACACGGAGATTTTCCCCTGGATCCCAAATCGGGACGACCAGCTTGATTTTTCATTATATTCCTTTTAGTGTTACAACACATATATATACATGCCGAAGCATACATAAACCCCAATCCATTAACCCCGGATTAGAACATAACCGTAGTTCCCTTGAGCGGATCTACAAAATACCAGGGGCCGAAAACCATCGAACCCCAAAACCATGTGCAAAACCATGCACAAAACCATGGGCGGATCCGCCTATGGGTCCGCGCACAAAGAAAACAATTTTTTCCTCAAGTCGCCCGACCTCAACAAGCTGGGGGTCGCCTTCTCCCTCAGGACTTCGTCAAGCCCCCAGACAACGCATATCTGTGGGGGCTAGTCGTAAAGAATATATACCCAATAACATTCTCCACTCTGTGTTTTTCCACAAGCCACAGAGAGCTTTTAACACAGCCATTCTTCAACACCCATTGTTTCTCTACACCAAGAGAACTTCTGAGTGCTCACAGACTTCGTCAATGCATCTGCAACATTCTTCAAAGTGTCCACCTTTACCAGCAACACCCTTTTAGCCTCAACCATATCTCTACCAAAGTGATATTGAACATCAATGTGCTTTGTCTTTGAATGATAAGCAGGGTTCTTAGCCAAGAAAATTGCACTTTGGCTATCACAGTCTATCCTTATAGCTTGTTGTACCAACCCCATACTTGAACACAATCTTTGCAACCAAACTGCTTCCTTGCTTGCATGAGTGGTTGTTATGTATTCTGCCTCTGTAGTTGAAAGAGCCACTACAGACTGTCTTTTACTCATCCAACTGACTGCGCCTCCAAATAGGCTAAACACATACCCACTTGTAGATCTTCTTTTGTCCAGATCTCCAGCCCAGTCTGCATCAACAAAACCACGAATGTCCAACATTCTTTCCAATCCTGGTCTTCCCTGGTAGCACAAGCCATAATCACTAGTGCCACGTAAATATCTGAAAACCCGCTTCACTGTTGTCCAATGCTCCTTCCCTTGGTTTGACATAAACCTGCTCAATACTCCCACTGCATGTGCAATGTCTAGTCTAGTACAGACCATTGCATACATTAGGCTACCCACTGCACTTGCATATGGAACACGGGACATATCCTCCTCTTCTTCTTGTGTCTTGGGACACTGTTCAGCAGATAGATTTACACCTACAGGAATAGGAACATTCACCGGTTTACTATCCTGCATATTGAACCTCTGCAATATAGTCTCGACATACTTCCTCTGGTTTAACCAGAGCTTCCTCTTTGCCCGATCTCTCTTAATTTCCATGCCCAAATATAGTTTGCAGCACCAAGATCCTTCATGTCGAATTTGGAGAACAGTTGGGTCTTCAAATCTTGGATAATTTCTTTGTCATTTCCAATCAACAACATATCATCCACATACAAGACCAAATAAATAACACTATCACCAATTAATTTAAAATAAACACAGTGATCCTCCTTGCTTCTGGTGAAGCCAAGTCCCCGTATATAGGTATCAAATTTCTGATACCACATCCTTGGTCACTGTTTTAACCCATACAGAGACTTCTTCAACTTGCATACTAGTTCTTTCTTACCCTTCACCATAAAGCCTTCAGGTTGCTTCATGTAGATCTCCTCTTCTAGAACCCCGTGAAGAAATGTTGTCTTCACATCCATCTGTTCTATCTCAAAATCAAATGCAGCAACAACAGATAAAAGTAATCTAATAGAAGTAACTTTGGCAATAGGAGAAAAAAATATCACCAAAATCAATTCCCGGCACCTGGGAATAACCTTTCGCTACCAACCGAGCTTTGTATTTCTCCACCTTGCCTTCTACATTCATCTTCTTCTTAAACACCCATTTGCTCCCAATGGGCTTCCTTCCAGCCGGCAACTCCACCAGATCCCATGCATCATTTTTGTACAAGGATGCCATTTCATCAACCATGGCCTCCTTCCAGAGTTTTCCATCCTCTGAATCTACTGCCTCCCTGACAGTTCTGGGTTCATCATCAGTTATAGTTAAGGCAAAACCTGAACAGAAAGCAGATGGACTATACCTTTCTGGTTGCCTTTTTTCCCGAACTGATCTTCTCAAAGATGGAGTTTGTGGCTCTTCATCTTCTGAGTCTTCTTCTGTTGTAGAGTCCGATTCATCCTCCTTTAGCTCAAACTCTATCTTCTCAGGTTCCTTTGGTAGGACTTCATGTTTAACAACATCTTTCACTTCTCTAAACACCACATCTCGGCTGTACACAACCTTCCTTGTTTCTGGGTTCCAAAGCTTGTAACTCTTTAAACCATCCTTATACCCAATAAAGATGCACCTTTCAGATTTATTATCCAACTTGGTCCTTTTCTCCTTTGGAACATGTACATATGCATCACATCCAAATACTCTTAGATATGAAAGAGAGGGTTTCTTACCAGTCCATACCTCATGTGGAGTCTTATCCTCCAATGTTGATGAAGGTGATCTGTTAACCAAGTAACATGCAGTCTCCACTGCCTCTACCTAGAATTCTTGTCCTAACCCAGTACCACTGAGCATGCTTCTTGCCTTTTCCATCAGTGTTCTATTCATTCTTTCTGCAACTCCATTTTTTCTCAGTGTGTATGTAGTAGTATCATGCTATGCCACACTTTCTTACACAACTCTTCAAATTCCTTCTTGCAAAACTCCCCACCATTATCTGTCCTCAGTCCCTTTATCTTCTTCTCTGTCTAGTTTTCCACCAGAGCCTTAAATTATTTAAATCTGTCAAAAGCTTTAGATTTCTTCCTCAATAAATATATCCATTTATTCCTTGAGAAGTCATATATGAATGAAACATATTACACAGACTTTCCCAGTGATGGAACTGACACAGGTCCAAACACATCACTGTGCACAATTTCTAATATCTTGTTCACCCTCTTAGCACCAGAAGTAAAACTCACCCGATTCTGCTTCCCATATACACAATGTTCACAGAAATCGAAATCCAGAGAGAAATTAGACATACCTTATACCATAACATTTCTATGCAGTATCCGAAGGCCCTTCTATCCAATATGTCTAAGCATTTGATGCCATAACATGGTATTTTCTCCAGCGACAGCTAGGCTTTCTGCTCCACTTTCAGGAACCACATAACTGTTACACCCATCAATAATAGTGCTACCTTGTAGGTTGTACAGAGTTCCAGTCCGAACTCCCCGCATTAATACCAGTGCTCCCCGAACCATCTTGCAGCCATCTTTCTCGAACATTGTTTTTACACCTACATCATCCATATTGCTTACAGAAATCATATTTCTGGCCAATGAAGGAATATGAAGAACACCAGGAAGTGTTCTAACCCTTCCACCTTGAAGCTTCATCTTGACCTTTCCACGTCCGACGATTCCGGCCTTCCTATCATCCCCTAGGAAGACATCACCATCATATTTCTCATACTCGCAGAACCACTCCCTATGGGGAGTGAAGTGAAAGGATGCACCTGAGTCAATCAACCATGACTCATGATCTACATGTGTATTTGAAAAAGAAGCCAAATACACATCCCCACCTTCATCCGAGGTGGTTTTTGCCTCTGCAGAAGGAGCATCATCAGATCCCTTTCCTTTCTCAGGAGCTTTAGATCTGCAGTCCTTTTTGTAGCGCCCTTCCTTTCCGCATTTCCAGCATACCTTTACAAACTTTCCAGGAGATTTAGATCTCCCTCTAGATTTGGATCTCCCACTCGAAACCTTATTCTTGTTTTTGTTTTGGGACCTTCCTCGTACAGATAAGGCATCTCCATTCTGGCCCTCCATATTTCTCCGTCTCATTTCCTCTGACAGCAAGGCTAAGACAATGTCATCAAAATTCAAGGTAGTTGTATTGCTACCTATTACAATAACCAGACTATCCCACGAGTCTGGTATAGAACACAAAAAACTGATGCACTTATCTTCATCTGAGATTTTAATATCAACAGATGACAGCTGACTTACCACAGTATTGAAGGCATTTAGATGCTCTGTCACCGAGTCTCCATCCTTCATCCTTAGGTAATATAGCTTTTTCCGCAGGAATATCTTATTCACCAGAGACTTAGATTGGTACAAAGTCCCAAGTTTTTCCCACAAATTCTTCGTCGTAGCTTCCCCAAATACATTAAACAATACTTAATCTGAGACACACAACTGTATTGTGCTCTTAGCCTTCCGATCCAGTTTCTTCCAGTCTTCATCTGACATTGCCATTGGTTTAGTACCTAGATCTACCGCGATCCACTGATCTTTATCCACCAGTAGATCCTCCATCTTGAGCTTCCACAACTCAAAACTCTGACCATTAAATTTCTCGATCTCTATCTTTCCGCTGCTCACTATCTTCTTTCACCACAAGAATCGATACTGTAGATCTCCCACTGAACAAGGTCTACCTCAAGCTCGAGCAAAAAACGATCAGCAGCAAAGGCATCCCCTTGAAGCCGAAACAACTTTGATACCAAATGTAGGTTTTAACCCTGAACAGAAATTATCTGCACACGAATCTTATAACATAAAATAATCAATAGCGAGAGCATAACACATAAAACAGATAAACACAAAGATTTTCCCATGGATCCCAAATCGGGACGACCAACTTGATTTTTCATTATATTCCTTTTAGTGTTACAACACATATATATACATGCCGAAGCATACATAAACCCCAATCCATTAACCGTGGATTAGAACATAATTGTAGTTCCCTTGACCGGATCTACAAAATACCAAGGATGGAAAACCATCGTACCCCAAAACCATGTGCAAACTCATGCACAAAACATGGGTGGGTCTGCCTATGAGTGGGTCCACACACCAAAACAATTTTCGCCGGGGCGGTACCCCAGATCCCAACAGTGGGGGCTTCCTCCCCCCTTGTGACCCCCCTGTTGCGCCCGGCACAACGTACAGCGCGTGGGGCTAGTCGTGGAAATAATATAACACATACCCAACAGACACATATTTGTAGCAGTTTGGATTTTTGTATCACTATTTCCATTTTCATTTGCAGCATCAGTCACCTTTCCTCCATTATTTGGGGACATATAACTCCTTAGGCATGGGGGAGAAGGAGACATTTATTTCATCCTTTAGCTCTTCAACTCATCTCTTCAGATCATCCTTTTCCTTCATCAACAGATCAGATCAGCAGTCACATCAGCTCCAGCCATTCCATCCTCCACTTCATTTTCTAGCATCGAGTATAGCAACGATAAATGTAAATCTTGAGGTAAACTTGGCTTATGATTATCTAATTCATTAGAAGGTTAAATAAGCTTAATGATTCACCACTTCTCATTCCACACATTTCTTCCTTCATAAACCATTATCCTTCTATTTCCTTCCATTCATTATGCATAAACTTTGATAACAAGACCATTATAAAGAAAAAAAAATATAGTGCATTGATAAAATAAGTATCAATAGTGTCTTATTCAAGAATTATATTCACAATATGAAGTAATTACTACAATGAAATGATAAAGGAACCCACCTATAAACATTGGCCTTACGATGACAGAGTATGCAACCATCCATTCAACATCTCCATTACCACCTCATTTCATCCATCATCTCTCCCTCATCCATTCATTTCTTGTCATCACCTTATTACTCAAGAAATTAGTGTATCATACTAAATGTGAAGAATGGTGCTCCACAAGAACTAGCACCTTTAAATATCCCAACAATGTTGTCCCATAAGAACTAACATCTAAAAAACAATATTAAGAATCTGTTAATGAGCAAGAGATTTGTTTGAATGAGGATATGAAAACCCTCAGGCATGGGGGGATATTGGGCCTCAAATATGCCTAATTTTCCACTATATATCACACCATTCATAACCTAAATTCCGACACCGTTACACTCATTTCACACCATAATTCCATCACTTGTCGCCAATTCATGACTTACGCCTCATGGTTTATTATCATTAGTTTTCTTAGCTTTTCTATGATATAGATGATTTAGTCATGATTTTATAATAACGGTTTTTCTAAGTTCATTTTTCGTAGGGTTCCATTGTCGAAATTCTTCACAAGCCAGTTAAACTAGTTATTGCAAGTAGTGTACAAAAATGTCCAATTTGGAGTTTCGACATCCCAACACGCTTCCAGGGAAACCCGAGAATTTATTAACAATGTTTTAATACCTTCCCATACATTTTATTTCATCCACATTGCACATGTGGGTCCCTAGGAGTTGATTAACAAATCTGCTCAAAATGTGCAATGTTTCCAAACTACCAAGTTTGACCTTAATCGGTATGCATATCAAGGTGAATATGGAAAATATAAGAAAATGTGTTTGTTAAAAATATATCCAATTATGTATATAAATTTTTTTTTCTCTAGATTCGAATTATTCTAAAAGTTATACGTGGATCGTGCAGGCAGTTTGGTAAAAAATGATTGTTTTTCTAGAATTCTAGAAGCTTGCAAAAAGAGCCAAACAACCAACTTTGGGCATGATTTACGAGGATATAGATTTGAATGAGATAAATAAAAGATATTTTTTGTTTAAAATATAACCAATTAGGCTCCCTCCAAACTCTTTTCTAAAATTCTTCATGGCCAGAAAGATATGCCAATCTCTTTGATGTCAATTTGTTAAAATTGTTCAATTTTCCAGAATTGAGGGAAATGACTAATTCTCTTTCTAAATATTATAAATGGTTCAGCCATGGTTTGTATTGTAAGCTTGGTAATTTTTTTAAGGAGGAGGAATATAATGTGTGAACATGAGACAAATGATTGAAGGAATGTATGTAAGTGAACCTTTGACTTGAATCTTAATACAATTTGACTTTGCCATGAATTCTTTGTAAATGTTATGGTTTTAATTAATCTTTAGGCATTGATTTAGTTTATACTTTCTCTGGGAGTGGCAAAGGCCTACCATATCCTAGAAGTAAGTTCGGTAAAACATCATAGGATATATCTAGGTGTGGGGATTCTGTTTTTAAATCGTTTGCTAATTAAATCTCATAATTACCATTCTTTACTCAAGACTATAATTCTTTTTCTTGAAATTAAATAGATACTTCATCTCCAACTCATTTCATACCAAAATGAATGGTGTTGACCAATGATTTTATTTCATGAATAGCCCCTTTGTTACAAGTTTACGATTGGAATACTTAAAGGTATTTCTTAATTGGATAAAAAAGAGATCGATAACTCCATTCGTTTTAAATATGAATTGAAATCAATTATGTACCTTACTGATCCAATATAATTTCTTGTAACATTGTGTTTTGGCAACCAAGTATTTGAAATCAGTGAAACGATACCATTGAATCATTGTTTTGAGTTGTCATTTAGTTTTTCAATTCATTATAATTGTAATTAGTTATTGGTAGAACCATTGGTCAATGTGCTTATGTTTGAATGATTTCTTGAGTTTGATTAAAGTAATCTAAGGATAAAATAGTTTCTTATTTTGAAATATTTTAGATTTGAAATCATGTCAGTTAGAATCTTGGGTTACTTATTTTCTTTTGAAGCAATTTCAGAGTGGTGATAAAGGTTAGTTTTAATTCTTATTTGATTTGTTTTATGCGTCCTGGGAACTAGATTAGTTGAAGTCTTGTTTGTTAATTTCCTTAGTTTAAGATCATTTGAATGAGAGTGAATTTTATTGGTATTAAGATTTAGCATAAGTTTGCTATCATTTTAAATTAATCTTGATTGATTTAATATTATTGTATTTAGATTAGATAGATCTTAGTATTTAGATTGATATTTCCATTACTTATATTGAAATTAATATCGTTTAAATAGTAATTTTCATTGCTTGGATCATGGCTATTGTTCAAATGTATATTAAAGTTATTTTTATTTGAATTTAATTTAAGATTGATTCAATATGGTTTATTTAATTCAAGGTAGAGATAGATGAGTGCTATTTTACTTAATTGATAGAAGAGTGTGTACTTAATGATCATTAACAAGGAATTTATATGTTCTGATCATAAGTTGAGCCAGAAATGCAGTAAAACTCAAAGCTTACGAGCCCTGGATCAACAGTTAAATATTAAGAGGTTTAATCGCTAGTTAAAACTATCAACCTTTTGGCGTCCCTACCGAGGAGTTGTATTTTGGTTCAGGTAAGATTTTTATTACAGAGTTTCAAGGGTATTGCAGAGCAGTGAGAGGGAAGAGAGAGTACAGTAAGACGTGATTGAAGAGCCACGCATCCACTATGGTGGGGTTTCTCCAAAGTCTGATATCTTTTGCTTATCTTTGAACTTTTATTTCCTTTCCTTTATGCGTAGAAATAGAAGTAGGCCTTAGAGTATTCTCAAACATTATGTAAGTGATTTCATTTCCTCATTTAATGTAATTCACAAAGTGTGTAAATCTCATGGACTTAGTAAGGCACATCTACAGGAACCATAGCTAAGCCTCAAAAGCATCATAGGCCTTAGCATAGTCTGAAACATTCTACGAGACAGTTTATTTCTGAACTGTTTCACTTTAAATATATACTAAATAGTACTTTGATCCATCTTTTTATGTGTGTGGTGAGCTTTATTTCAGCCAATAGATTTTAATTTCATTTATCTTCATATTCTGATCTTTAATATTATATCATTTTTTGGGTGTTGTAATAACCCCTGGGAACTAATCCATGTTGCGAGACAGGGATCATCAACCAGCAGGAGAAATTCAAGAATGATTCATAGCTTGGAGAATGTCCCTCAAAGTAATTTCTCAAATATTTTCAGTAGCTAGGATATCTGCCTCTTAGGAAGAGTTCATCCTGATCACATTCAAGAAATTATCTATCTCTCCACAGCCAGAAAAAATTTGGAACTATCCCATCATTCCCCATGCCTATCTACACATGAGATCGATGAATCATGTACCAAATTCGATGGGGAGCATCCAGTTGAACCTAAGATCGAAAAACTTTCACCATGTCCAAAAGAGAAAGCCTGTAAGCATTCCAAAGACCAATTATCCATTTTTTCTGCACGATCGAGGAATACTTTAGTGGTCCAAAGAAGAAATGAGCCAATACCACCAAGATTACATCAAGTATTGGTTCCGGGACAAAATTTAACAAAGTACCACTTGCCATCTTCAAATACTCTTTGTATCACATCTTTCAAAGTTGTTGATTGTTCATGCTCATATACCTTCTAAAGTTTATCTGTTAAATATCGACATGATTATATCTTTGTACCTGATTCGCACATGGCTTCATTCGATGTTCTATTTCACTTAAAGGAGGACATGTTTTCTCCAGTATAGTAGAAAATTTAGTATTGTAAATAAATAAATGAAATAGTAAATAGAAAAATAAGTCCTTTTGTGAAAACCAACTTGTCTGGCACAATTGGATAGGGACTTTGCTTGAAAACCAGGTATTTGGCGGGCAAGGTTCCCAATAAAGTTTGTAAATTTGTATGAGTTCTTCAAATCATGTATATTTTAAGTTATTAAGTTTATACTCGAGTTGGTTGATGTGGGATTCATTAAGGCCCACCTTCCAATGAGCCTTGTCCCATCGACATCACCACATTATCTGATACCAAGGTTAGGGTTAGATAAGGTACCTGGGAGTCTGCATGCCTTAATGTCAAGTATTCCTATCATCTACTAAGGAAATACATCAATGTTTCTTGATGGATGAATTTTTTAGTCCATTCGACTCCGAAAAATCTATTCATGGTTAGTAGAATGTACCTAGTACCTTGATTCCCATTGACATCAAAGGTGGGATTTCTTGCACTGATTAATGACCTCCTTAATGGTCGGAAATCCAATTATTCTTGCTTATGTTTGAAATCAACACCATTTATTCACTTAAGAAATATTGCACATGTGTTTTTGGCGGTTGAAGACTATATGGTTTTGAGATCTCGACACAGATTTGCAGCAGTTTGGATTTTTATATCATCATTTCCATTTTAATTTGCAGCAGTAGACACCTTTACTTTGTTTCTTGGGGACATACAACTCCTTAGGCATGGGGGAGAAGGAGACATTTAATTCATCCTTCATCTCTTCAGTTCATCTCTTCGGCTCATCCTTTACCTTATTCAACAGATCACATCAGTTGTCACATCAGCTCCAGCCATTCCATCCTCCACTTCATTTTGTAGCATCGGGCACAGCAACAACAAAGGTAAAATTCAACCAACTTTGGGCATGATTTACTAAGGATATAGATTTGAATGAGATAAATAAAAGATATTGGGAAAATTAATAAGCGTTTATTTGGGAAAATTTTAAATCTTGTATTGGGTGATGAAGATAATAGAGGGTATTGAATCTTGATTCTTGACATCTAGAGAGAACCCTATAGCCTAACACAATCCAATGGAATTGACCAAAAAACCCCAAATAGAGTCAACCCTACTATAGGAGGAAGGGCCTGCAGTAAGAACTTACCATTTTGCAAGAGCTGGGGGCGAATGTTTTTCTGCAAGTGCTGAGGACGAATGTTTTACTGCAAGAGCTGAGAGCGAATGCAGGGGCGAATTCTGTTTTGCAAGAGCTCAGGGCGAATGCTGAGGGAAAATTTTGTTCTAAGGAGCTCAGGGCGAATGCTGAGGGCAAATGCTATTCTGCAAGAGCTCAGGGCGAATGCTGAGGGCGAATGTTGTTCTGCAAGAGCTGAGGGTGAATGCTGAGGGCGAATATTGTTTTGCAAGAGCTGAGGGTGAATGCTGTTTTGCAAGAGCTGAGGGCGAATGCTAAGGGAAAATGCTGTTCTGCAAGAGCTGAGGGCAAATGCTGAGGGTGAATGATGTTCTGCAAGAGCTAAGGGAAAATGCTGAGGGCAAATGCTTTTTTGGAAGAGCTGAGGGAAAATGTTGTTCTGCAAGAGCTGAGGGTGAATTCTGAGGGCGAATGTTGTTCTGCAAGAGCGGAGGGCGAATGCACCCATGATATCAGACGTTAATGTAGCTATTGCGACGGATATAAGTTTCGTATTTTTAATAAAATAATTTTTATGTAGCGCGCATATAAGTTTCGTATTTTTATGTAGTTAACATATAAGTGTCGTTATACCGACGACGGAAAAAGCGTCGCTATTGCGACGGATGCCTCCAAACGTCACAATTGCAACACTTAGACATTGTGTCGCACTTGTGACATTTGGAGGCAGCCGTCGCAATAGCGACGCTTTGGGGCATAGTGTTGCAATTGCGACATCTTCCTCCAAACGTCGCAATTGCAACACTTTGTCTAAGTGTCGGTATTGCGACACTTTTCTATAAACGTCGGTATAGCGACGGTTTTGGGCGGGATTGAAAAAATTTGGGGAAATTTCTGACATTTGGTCAAAAGCATCGGAACCAAGTGTCGGAATTTCCCCCAAATGTACTAGTGTGCTTATTTAGGATTCCAATCGGCCAAAATATGTTGTTCCTCTTACTCATCAAGCCCCTGATTTTGTCAGACTATGTCAACTGTATTATCTTCTTGATCAAAGGTGTATTATCAATAAGGATAGAGAAGTAATGTTCTATATCAATGTTGAGTCCATAAATTCCATGCTACAAATGAAACATGACCCCAATTCAGTTTCATTATCAATAGAAGATCTGACCCAGTTGTACTTGAACTTAGATTTTTCTGCCAAGTTCAACATATTTAAGACTTTTTGGCCTACATAGGTTAATGTCCCTAAATTAAATCCTCCCTTTGATAAATTTGACTTTCCATAGGAAATAAGGCAGATTGTCTCCATGTTGTCATTTATACTGGGATATACCAATGATGAATTCACTGATGCTTCCATCATGGGTTTTTCGTCAACCTTAACTCCTGGCTAGCCTCCATCCATTATCTTCAATTTTTCCAAGTTTATTGCTAAGAGCATGCACTACCAATTGACCAAATTACCAGAGGAGGGATTTTTTAGATACACATCATATCTACTACATCTTTTCTTGTATTATCAAACAGAAAAGATTCCTATTCAGTTGGAGAAATTGGATGTAGAAGAGAACCTCCTGTCAGTTGTGTTTTGGACATATATTTTGAGAAAAGAGAACAGGGAATATACTTATGCAGATTTCAATGACTTATTCATAATTCCAGCTATGAATTTTTTGACTAAGGAAGAAACTCCCAGAATTAATGAAGAAACTAAGAGAATCTTACAGTTATCTGAGAACTGTAAGACTGGGGATTGGTACTTATACAGGAATCACACAGAGATCAGAGTGTATGGTGCACTCTTGGCCCCAAAAAAACTTCCAAGGTTTGTAACTACAAGAATTTTTTCTTTAGAATATTTAAGGCAAATATTGAATGCAGATGAAGTAAATTTTATGGCCTCTAGGAAAAAGACCCAATTTAAACTCAAAAATCAGATTGGGCCATTCATTGTCAAAAATAGAGAAGCTGTAAATGAGATTAATATCAAGTTGAAAGAATACAAGTTCCCATAAAGCTTTATGTGGAATTATGACCCTCAAGGTGTCTTGAGCACAATCAGATTAAAATTCAAGTTTTCTCCTTTCTTGGATGATTCCAAGCCACAAATTGAAAAATTTGCCAATCAAATTGAGTGGGAGGCCAATACTTTGCTTGATGAAGATACACAGGGTATGCAGGCAGGTAATGTACAAGAAAAATAGGTTTATCAAGCACAAGTTCTTACAGTTGATAAAGAGGCTGAAGCTTCTCATAAAAGAAGCGGAGAAGAGGTAAATTATATTGCAGAAACCACCATAAGCAAGAAATTCAAAACCTCTTATAGCAAAAGAACTAAATTGACTGTTGAGGAAAATGATAAAGAAATGGAAATTGATGATAATAATGGTCATGAAACTGATGATGAGGCAACAAAGATAGTAACTGAAACACTCAGAGAACTTCAAAAGAATCAATTTAAAACACACGATAAAGATACAGTGAAGGTTTAGAAACAAACTAATGTAGAAATTCCTTCTTCCTCAAATGCAACTGATAACAAAGAGTCAAACATCCAAATTAAATTCAGACAAATCAGAGAGAAGAATGAAGAAATAAAGAATGAAGTATATTCCAAGTTTCTCAAAGAGAAACCTGGAAATAAAGATAGACTTCTCTCTGCTTTTGATTATTCTTCTAACAAAATGGTAATGTCATTTTTTAAACCTACAGTGGCTGATCCAAAATCATTAGCAGACTATTCAAACTGATTTGGAAGTAGATGTAGATGCATTCCATGAATTAGATCAAATAGAATTCCACATGAGCAATACAGAGATGTTGTATTCAAAGAAACTCAACAAAACAATGAGCTCTATTAAACTTCAGAAGAAAGTGACAAATCTGAAAAATCAAATGAAATTGGACAAAGCATCATTGCATGCTAATGGATTGAGAATAAAAGCATTGGAAGACTTGGTGATTGAAGCAGGAGCTGATCCAGCTAACATTGAAATTGCAGAGGCTTTAATCAAATAGAAAAACGAAGACATAGTTGCTCTAAGGAGGCAACTGAAATTGCCTCAAAGTGAACATCCCTAGGCAAAGGAGATCCTTCAACAGAAAACTGAAAATGATGAATTGAGTCAATTGGTTTTAAAAATGACTACACAGCTCAAAGAAATGGAAAAACAAATTGAAGCATTGATGAAGGAAAATGAAGCATTGATAAAGGATAAATAATTCATTCCTATAGTTATTCCATTAGTAAGCACTGATGTACCTTCTACTCTAGCTGAACATCTTGCACCTTAAGGAAAATTGGCAACTGCAGTGTCAATTTCATCAAAGGATCATTTTGCTGCTGCATCTTCAAATACACAGGTACAAACAGGGACAGAAATAGGAGCTACAGACTTGGTAAAAGCTTTGGAAGAGATGACTTTAAAGAATGATGAGATCAAAAGTTTGAGAAAAGCTAATGCAAACTTGGAATCTGCCTACAAAGATGTTGTAATTACTTCCAAGGGCCATGAAAAAAGAGTAAATACATTAGAAGAAAGGATCTTGGTCCTCCAAAAGGAAGTAAATCTCACAGATCAGGTTGCCTACATCAAAAAATATTTGTGGACAAAAATCACTGAAGGCATTCACTCACAATGGCCTTCTATTCAGATAATATATGAGCAAAAAGATTTGCTACAAGCTGTCTTAGAAGAAAGTGACAAAACAAAGAAGGAACTTGGCAACAAACCACCACAAGAAATTCAACTCATATCATTTTTGAATTGTAAAAATAGGGAAGAATTAGAAGAATTGAAAATTCCTGACATGACAGAGGCCATCCTTCAAATCAGAAAAGTCCTGACAAAAAGAAATATTATGAATAACCTTGAAGAGAAGTGTGATACAATGAACTTATCAATTACTAAATTCAAGACAAAATATGTCTTGCTGCTAGAAGCAGGACTTCCAGATATTCATGGATTTCATGAGAAATTAATGGCACAGAAGGACTATAACCAGAAGATTAGAGCCCATGCTAAGGAGCAGGCTAACAAGCCTTTGCCACAAGGGTCTCCAAGTGGCAAAGTAGTACTTCAATATTTTGAGAATTTATTCTTGCTGTAGAATTAAATTAAGCACATCTTCATAGTAAAGCCAAATTTTTCTAAGTACACAGAAGCTGATGAAAGCTATAGAAAATTGAAGAATACGAAGATCCCCATTGTTGAACAGTGGCAAGAATTCACAGATCTGATGTGAATTTGACAAGTAAAGAGTAGAAAAATCACATGAAGAACTCATATTTTACTGTTACCTTAGGGTGAAGAATCAGGGTCAAAGTGTATCAAGAGTATCAATAAAAAAGAATGTTATTGTTGGTTAATTTTCAACTACAACAGTAAAACAATGAAAAGAAAAGTTAAAGAGTATCAGAAAAGAAGGTGAAAAGGAGGAGTATTCAACAAGTCATCTTCCATAAGATAATGTCTCAATTTCCAGCAATGCTTCCAACTAATCAAAAAATTTGTTTTATTAGGATAAACAATTCTATTTTTACTGTAAAAGAGGACAACTTGCAAACTATTTTGCTGCTGTCCCTCTTCTTATGTAACAATTCCTATTTTTGCTTGAGATATTATCTCAATTTTTGAGATATTTTGTCAGTAATTCAATTGTATAAATACTTCATCTTTCGAAGTATTCAGTCTGGAATAAAATTATCAAGACTACTATAGACTTTTTTGTTGAAACATTTGGATTTTATGTGAGTTAAGTTGAAGCAGCAGGCTGGAAACTGAAGAAAATATACATCATAACTAATGATCCTCCTGTTGATCAGATGAGTATTGTATCTTCTAGTTTTCATTATTTATTTATTTAAGTTTCATTCATACATCTTGTGTTATTTTCTATCTTAAATGAATAACTAGGAAAGGTATTACAGAATCAGTGTAAAAAGCTCTCTGTTTTTACTAGTTTTCATGTTTATATTTTCTGCTGATTTCCAGACTTTAGAATTCTTAATTTCTCTTTAGTCTCGTTTGACCTCAATTTCCCTCTTATTTTTTTGTGATCTAAGGATTCTTAACTACCCTTAGTCCAGTTCATACCACTTCATCAAAATATCCTTTTAAAACCCTCTAAAGATCATCTATCTTGCCCTTAGTATATTTGTTCTTTTGACCTTAGTTTTCTAGTCTTGTTTGCTATAAATTTGACTCCATTTCCCAATGGATAGGTAGATCTTTCTATGGTTTCCCCTGTAGTCCTTTATTCCTACCAACATTCAAAAAATCAAACCAAATTTTTCACTCATAGCTAGCCTAAAATCCATTACAAAACAAAGCTAAATCTTAAGGAGAGATCCCTCTCCAGAACTCAAGAAGGCTAGATCCTGAATTCTAAAAGAGGTTCTTGGTTACCCCTGGGTTTTTTTAACTATAAACCAAAATCCCACGACCTAAGAATTACTAGGGTGATAACACCCCATACCAAGGATCTTGTGAAGAAATAAGGAAAAGATGTTCATCGGGGAATGACTCCACATAAACTATTTCTTCTCCACAAGGAAACTCGAAGATTAATTCTGCAAATATCAATGGTTTCTTGGATTTAGCAGACAAGAAATTGAGATCGAATTCTTGTATAATAACAATCCATCTATTATATTTTCCCCCAATCACTCGCCTACTGAGAACAAACTGAAATGGATTGACGGCTGCTAAAACAAAAATTTTGCGAAGCATAATGTAATGTCTAAGTCATTAGACAACATGGACCGCTACCAAAGCTAACTTCTCAATGGGATAATATCCTAATTGATGACCTATCAAGACTTGTCTTAGATAATATATCACATGTTCATAGAGAGCATCATCTTCCTAAATCAGAACCATACATATGGTTGATTCTGCCGCAACGAGATACAAGAGGAAATCCATGCTATAATGAGGTGTACTTAGTAAAGGAGAAGAGTTAAATGCCTTTTCAAAAGCATCAAATGAGCGTTGAGCGAATTCATCCCACGGGAATGGAACTCTTTTTTTCAATAATCTCATAAATCCCTTCATAATCTCATCATAATTGACGATAAATCTCCTCAATAAAGTGGCTTTTACTTGGAAACTCTGAAGTCAATGAAAAGTAGATGGGGGATTCACTTGAAGTATTGCCTCAACCATGAAAGGATCTACACAAATCCCTTTAGTAGACACTATGAACCCCAATAAACGACTAGATGTGACTATGAAAAAGCACTTATTTGGATACAACCGGATTTTATAATAACGACATCTTTTCAAAAGCAATCAAAGATGATGAGGATGGTCAATTCTCTTTCGAGGATGAGCAACTAAGTCATCCAAATAAGCTTCGATGATATGTTTTGGACTTTAAATATGCCTAATTTTCCACTATATATTACCACCATTCAAAACCTAAATTCTAACACCTTTACACTCATTTCACATCATAATTCCATCACATGTTGCCAATTCATGACTTATGTCTTGTGGTTTATTATCATTAGATTTCTTAGCTTTTCTATGATTAGAGACGATTTGGTCATGATTTTCTATGACAGCTTTTCTAAGTTCATTTTTCGCAGGGTTCCATTGTCAAAAAATTTCACAAGCCAGTTAGACTAGTTACAACAAGTAGAGTACGGAAATGTCCAATTTGGAGTTTCGACATCCTGACACACTTCCGAGGAAAACCGAGGGAGGTTATTGAAAAAAATAATGTTTTAATACCTTCCCATACATTTTATTGCATCCAGGTCGCACATGTGGGTCCCTAGGAGCTGATTCACAAATCTGCTCAAAATGTGCAAAGTTTACAAACTACCCATTTTGACCTCGATCTGTGTGTGGCTCGAGGTGAATTTGAAAACTATAAGCACATGGGTTTGTTAAAAATATAACAAATTATGTATATATAAAACAGTTTCTCCATATTCGAAGTATTAAAGAATTTATACTCGGATCTTGGAGGCAATTTGGTAAAAAATGACTTTTTCTAAAATTCTAGAAGCTTGCAAAAAGAATCAGACAGCCAACTTTGAGCACAATTTCCGAGGAGATGGATTTGAGTCAGAAAAATCCAGGAGAGGTTTTTTTTGAAAATATAACATATTAGGGTCCCTCCAAACCGTTTTCCAAAATTATTCATGGTTAGAAATATACTCCAATATATTTGAGGTCAGTGTGTTAACATTGTTCAATTTTCCAGAATTGAGGAAAATGACTAATTCGCCTTCTAAATCTTATAAATGGCTCAGCCATGGTTTGTATTGTAATATTGGGAAGTTTTTGAAGGATGAATAAGACAATGTGTGAACACGATACAAATGATTGAAGGAATGTATGTAAGTGAACTTATGATTTGAATCTTAATACAATTTGACTTTGCCATGAATTCTTTGTAAATGATATGGTTTTGCTTAATCTTTAGGCATTGATTTACTTTACAATTGCTCAGGGAGTGGCAAAGGCCTGCCATCTCATGGAAGTAAGTTCTATAAAACATCATAGGATAGATCTAGGTGTAGGAATTTTATTTTTAAAGCATTTGCTAATTAAATCTCATAATTACAATTTTGTACTCAATACTCTAATTTATTTTCTTGAAATTAAATAGATACTTCATCTCCAACTCGTTTCATACCGAAATGAATGGTGTTGGTCAATTATTTTATTGCATGAATAACCCTTTGTTACATGTTTATGATTGGAATATTTAAAGGTGCTTCTTAATTGGATAAACAAGAGATCGATAACTCCCATTCCTTTTAAATATGAATTGAAATCGATTATGTACCTTAATGATCCACTATAATTTCTTGTAACATTGTGTTTTGGAAACCAAGTATTTGAAATCAATGCAACGAGACCATTGAATCATTGTTTGGAGTTGTAGTTTAGTTTTGCAATTCATTATAGTTGTAATTAGTTATTCATAGAACCATTGGTCAATGTGCTTATGTTTGAATGATTTCTTGAGTTTTATTAAAGTAATCTAAGGATAAATTAGTTTCTTATTTAGTAGTCTTTTAGATCTGAAATCATGTCAATTAGAATCTTTGTTTACTTGGTTTCTTTTGAAGGAATTGCATAGTGGTGACAGAGATTAGTTTGAATGCTTATTCAGTTTGTTTTATGCATCCTGGAAAATAGATTATGTGAACTCTTGTTTGTTCATTTCATTAGTTTAAGATCATTTGAATGAGAGTGAATTTTATTGGGATTAAGATTTAGCATAAGTTTGGTATCATTTTAAATTAATCTTGATTGATTTAAGATTCTTGTATTTAGATTATATAGATCTTAGTATTTAGATTGAGATTTCTATTACTTAGATTGAAATTAATATCGTTTAAATAGTAATTTGCATTTATTGGATTGTGATTAATATTGCTTAGATGTAGATTAGATTTATTTGAATTTGAATTTAATTTAATTTAATATTGATTCAATTTGGTTGATTTAATTCAAGGCAGAGAGAGATGAGTGCTAGTTCAGTTAATTGATAGAAGAGTGTGTGTATATAATGATCATTAACAAGGAATTTATATGCTCTAATCATAAGCAGATCCAAAAATGCGATACAACTCAAAGCTTGTGAGCCCCAGATCGATAATTAAATATTAAGAGGTTTAATCACTAATTAAAACTCTCAACATTTTGGCGTCATTGCCGGGGAGTTGTATTTTGGTTCAGGTAAGATTTTTATTACAAAGTTTTAAGAGTATTGCAGGGCAGTCAGAGGGCGGAGAGAGTACAGTAAGACGTGAGTGAAGAGCGAGGCATCCACTATGGTGGGGTTGCTCAAAAGTATGATCGCTTTTTCTTATATTTGAACTTTTATTTCCTTTCCTTTATGCATAGAAATAGAAGTAGGCCTTAGAGTATTCCTAAACATTATGTAAGTGATTTCATTTCTGCATTTCATGTAATTTGAAAAGTGTGTAAATCTCACAGAATAGTAAGGCACATCTACAGGAACCATAGCTAAGCCTCACAAACAACATAGGCATTAGAATAGTCTAAAACATTCTATGAGACATTTAATTTCTGAATTATTTCGCTTTCAATAGATTAAATAGTACTCTGATCTGAATTTTATGAGTGTGGTGAGCTTTATTTCAGCCAATAGATTTTAATTTCATTTATCTTCATATTCCAATATTTAATGTTATATCATTTTTTGGGTGTTGTAAGAACCCTTGCGTACTAATCCATGTTGGGAGACAGGGATCATCAACCAGCAAGGGAAATTCAAGAATGATTCAAAGCTTGGAGAATGTCCCTCAAAGTACTTTCTCAAATCCTAGTATTAGTTGGGATATCTGCCTCTCAGGAAGAGTTCATCCTGACCACATTCAGGAAATTATCTACCTCTTCACAACCAGAAAAATATTTGGAAGTCTCCCTTGATTCCTCATGCCTTTCTACCAAGGAGATTGATGAATCATGTAACAAATTTGATGGGGAGCATCCATTTGAACCTAATATCAAAGAAATTTAACCATGTCCATCAGCAAGCCTTGTAGGCATTCCAAAGACCAATTATCCAAGTTTTCTTAGCACGAACTGTTAGCCACCTATAAATTTGTTATAGAAAAAGGTGGCTAAAATGTTTTTGAGCCTTCAAGGAAAAAAATTTAATGCTAAAAAGTGTTGGCTCTTGAAGACTCTAGAAGGCCTCATGCCTCTGTCCATAACCTTCACTAATCTGCCTATTCTACATTCAGAAATCCTGCTGATTCCAAAGGAAGAATACTACTGCAAAGACCCTTTTCCCCTTTTCCCAAAACTAGCCTTCATTTGCTCCCTTTTTCTCCGTAAAATTCCTCTATTTTCATAATCCCTCTTCTTCCCTTCATGAAAATCATTTTTACAAGGTTGAGAACTCACTTTCTTGCCATATCGGAACCCTTAGATTCCTTTGAAAATCATTCAAAAATCCATAAAAATCATATTTTTATGTATTGTGGACTTAAACCCCCTTGGGCTAAGTTTTTAACCCCCCCTCCATACGCCCTGGTGCCTGGAACCGAGCGCCAGCCTTCCCAACGTTTTTCACATTGCTCGATCGCGATTAGCCCCTCCTCTTAAAAACCCTGGTCACATTATTTCCCATGCGCCCAAAGGCCCTGCAGTCGAGCGCCAAGCCGCATTATAAATTAATAAAAACCTCTGTTTATATTAATTTTCTGATTTTTTATTATATTGTGAACTTTTCCGCCAGTACAAAATTCTAAATCGATCTCCACCATCAATTTGATCTGCAGATCGACGGCGCGGAGTCCATCACCCCGGTGGTCCTCGCCATCCACTCGCCATTTCCAAAACCGGCGGTATTCATCGCACCGCCTTTGAGAGGAGAGCGGTTTTCTTCTGATCGGCAGCGATTCCTCTCACCGATGGACACGTGGCCTGGGCACTGTTCACCAAACCGCTGTCCATCGTGTGTTAAACATCAGACGTGGACCCCGCGTGATATTGGCATCCACCATCCGATCTGAGGCTGCCCATCGAACGGTGATCGCTCACCGAAGTTTCTCACACGATAACTAGGCTCCGGCGCAGCGGTAATAACATTTTCGCCATCGATATGATCTGTAGATCGACGGCCAAAAATTCATCACTCGTTTTCTCCATTTTGACTTTCCACCTGCGCTCCCGACCGTCGATTTCGCGCGATCGACAACCCACGATCATCCCTTCACCTCTGCTCCTCGCTGTGGATCTCTGTGTGATCGACGGCCCTGATTCAAAGTCTTCTACCACCCTCCCTTTGACTCCTCTAATCAAATCCCAACCGTTGGATGATGCCATCCAACGGCCATGCTCTCTCCATGTGCCTTCTGAAGCAGTAAACCTATATATGCATGGATTTTATAATTTTCGTTCGTATTTTACAGGGTTTTAATGGTTTTTCCGCTGTGTTTAAAGAAAATTCAAAGGAAGAGGGTGACGATCCTCCTGCCTTCGATCCACCAGAGAAATCATTCGTAGGTTTCAAATTCATGTATCATCGGTGGTTCATGAGGCATTGATTCCATATCGCCCCTGCGCAGCCCTGCACACTAGAAAAACACAGCAAGTCAATCACAAATAAAAGAGTATCAATGTTGACAACAAAAAACATACCAGAGCAAAGGATTGAAGACAGGTTTTGTGGGGATTACGGCAAAGAATGGTTATCAAAAGCTTAATCCCTGATTAAGAACACAATTAAAGAAGAAAATATTAAGTGTTTTATCGACAGAAAACCACCACCACCACCTTTGAGGAAAATTGATTCCTCCCAGTGACCTAAATGCCACCTGTGCCTCAAAGTATTCAATCAGAGGCCTAAGTTATTGATTAAATGAATATATTCACCTCAGCGCAGCCAGAGAGTTACTTCTGCAAGGAAACTTAATGCAAAAGATATCTACAGAGTAACCCCGACATCACATAGAGCCTCAAAGGTCAACAAAATCTCCCACCGAGATTAAGACTTTATGTAAATAATTTAATACAGAAGACACCTATTGTAAGTTTCTTCATTGAGCCCCCCAAAGGCCAAGAAACCATTAATTCTGTATTAATTGTAATTGGAGATATTTTATCAGATCTCACCTCCTCATTCTTCTATATATACTTCTGCAGAAGATGAGAGAGGGGTTGGTTAATCAGGTTGTTGAACATTGTAATGTAATTGAGCTGGAAAATTCTGATTGTAAATAGTATTCACTGGCTCTTGGAGCTCTGCTGGTGATGGGTAGGTTAGGTTAAGATGTGTATATGGTTGCTAAACTAAAGCACTGGACTTAAAGCTGTAACTGGTTTGGAGCATCAATACAAGCTGATTTATGGGATCCTGATGTATGTTGATGGTGATTTTTTTCTCATTGTAACTTGTCATTTTGTTTCTGTTTTCATTGTGTTCCATTTTCTCTTATAAATAACAGCATGCATAGAGTTAGGACCTACTGTACATCAGTAACCTTCTCTGACTGAAAATCTTTATCTGAATTTTTTCTTCTAAAATGTGTTATTTAGGAATGATTTAATTCAGTTCAAGCATAGGAATGTTGGCGTTCCCTCGTCTTATTGTCTTAGCTGGATGTTATTCTTAAATTTTATTTTCAGTATATGTTTAGTGAAGATAAAAAAAGGAAGATATGGTGCGCCCTGGTCCTATTTTTATTCCCAAATACTATCTGATTATTTCCCTCGGAATGTGTTAAAAGCTGGCTAGTTTAGAAGTAATTACTAGATCTTAGGCCATTCTGTGTTATCTTTGTGTTGGTCTTGAAAGTAACCAAGTAAAGCAGAGCTAGGAGAGGATTTGTGGTGAGCCCAACCCGCTAGTTTCTACTCCAAAAGTTGCCTTCAAGTTTCCCTTTGTTTTAAAGTGTTTTCTATTGAAAGTGTATCAAAGGCTGGCTAGTTTAAAAGTACTTACCAGATCCTAGTTTACTTTTATGTTTTTCTTGAGTCTATGTCAAAGTCTGGCTAGTTTAGAAGTACTTACCAGATACTGGGCTGCTCTTTATTCCTCATCTGTTTAAATTTCCCACTTATTGTATCATTTCATTCCATAAATCAAACTTCAAAGATATCCTTAGACATAGATGACTTGCCCCATGGACCACTCTTGCCTCTTGCTATTCCAATTAAACCCTATTATGACTGCATAGCCCAATGGAATAAAACCTACAATTATCCATCTTTTTGGCCGAAACTTACTTTCATTGCTTGCAACTTCTCACCTTTGAAACTCTTTACATTTAGGACTTTCCACCTCAAACAGTAATCGTGCTCAACCATCCAAAAACAAAAAAAACCCTTGGCCTTCATAACTAGCCTAATATCATTACCCCAATATTCAAAGACAACTCCATCTTTGCACTTATTGGAGAGATCCCTCTCCGGATTCAGGAGGGCTATATCCTAGAATCCCAAAGTGGTTGAAACGATTTTGTTTCTGTGATCAGACTTTTCCAATCTTGCTGATTATAGATTCCTAACACGACCGAGGAAGACTTTCATAGTGGTCCAAAAGAAGAAATGAGCCAATACCACCAGGATTACACCGAACATTTATTCCAGATTACAATTCAGCCAAAGTACCACTCTCATCTTCAAATACTCTTTGTATCATGTCTTTCAAAGTTTTTGATTGTTCATGCGCATATACCTTCTAAATTTTATAAATTAAATATGGGCATGATTATATCTTTATACCTAATCCACACATGGCATCATTGGAAGTTCTCTATCACCTAAAGGAGGAAATTTTCTTTTCAATATAGTAGGAAATTTATTATTGTAATAAATAAATAAACGAAAATAGTAAAGATAAAAATAATTCATTTTGTGAAAACTAGCTTGTCTGACGCAACTAGACAGAGACTTTACTTGAAAACCAGGTAACTGGCAGGCAAGGTTCCCAATAAAGTTTGTAACTTTGTATAAGTTCTTCAAATCATGTATGTTTTGAGTTATTATGTTTGTACTCGAGCTCGTTGATGTGGGATTCCTTAAGGACCACCTTCCAATGAGCCTTGTCCCATCGACGTCAGAATATTATTTGGGAAAGAGGTTATGGTTAGATAAGGTACATGGGAGCATGCATTCCTTAATGGAAGGTATCCTTGTCATCTACTAAGGAAATACATCAATTTTTCTTGGTGGATGAATTTTGCAGTCCATTTGACTGCGACAAATCTATTCATGGCTAGTAGAATGTACCTACTACCTTGATTCCCATTTACATCAAAGGTGGGATTTCTTGCATTGGTTAACGATTTCCTCAATGGTTGATAATCCAATGATTCTTACTTATGTTCGACATCGACACCATCTATTCACATAAACACGATTTCACATGAGTTTATAGTGGTTGAAGACTATATGGTTTTGAGATCTCGACACTATAGGTTTTAACCCTGAAATCGTAAATTATATTCACACAACTATAACGTAAAAACTATATAAACAATAACAGAGCATAAAACATAAAACGGATAAACGCAGAGATTTTCCCCTCGATCCCAAATTGGGATGACCAGCTTGATTTTTCATTATATTCCTTTTAGTGTTACAACACATATATATACATGTCGAAGCATACATAAACCCCAATCCATTAACCCTGGATTAGAGCATAACCGTAGTTCCCTTGACCGGATCTACAAAATACCAGGGGTCGAAAACCATCGTACCCCAAAACCATGTGCAAACTCATGCACAAAACATGGGTGGGTCCGCCTATGAGTGGGTCCGCACAGCAAAACAATTTTTTCCGGGGTGCCACCCTGGACCCCAACAGTGGGGGCTTCCTCCCCCCTTGTGACCCCCCTGCTGCTCTCGGCACAACGTACATCGCGTGGGGCTAGTCGTGGAAAGAATATAACACATACCCAACATTCTCCCACTTGTTGTTTTCTTTCCACAGGGGGCCATAGGAGAGCTTAGTCATTGAGCCAATTCTTCAACACCCATTGTTTCTCTACACCAAGAGAACTTCTGAGTGCTCACAGACTTCGTCAATGCATCTGCAACGTTCTTCAAAGTGTCCACCTTTACCAACAACACCCTTTTAGCCTGAACCATATCTCTAACAAAGTGATATTGAACATCAATTTGTTTTGTCTCTGAATGGTAAGCAGGGTTCTTAGCCAAGAAAATTGCACTTTGACTATCACAGTCTATCCTTATAGCTCGCTGTACCAACCCCATACTTGAACACAATCTCTGCAACCAAACTGCTTCCTTGCTTGCATGAGTGGTTGTTATGTATTCTGCCTCTATAGTTGAAAGAGCCACTACAGACTTTCTTTTACTCATCCAACTGACTGCGCCTCCAAATAGGGTAAACACATACCCACTTGTAGATCTTCTTTGGTCCAGATCTCCAGCCCAGTCTGCATCAACAAAAACACGAATGTCCAACATTATTTCCAATCCTGGTCTTCCCTGGTAGCACAAGCCATAATCACTAGTGCCATGTAAATATCTGAAAACCCGCTTCACTGTTGTCCAATGATCCTTCCCTGGGTTTGACATAAACCTGCTCAATACTCCCAGTGCATGTGTAATGTTTGGTCTAGTACAGACCATTGCATACATCAGACTACCCATTGCACTTGCATATGGAACACGGGACATATCCTCCTCCTCTTCTTGTGTCTTTGGACATTGTTCAGCAGATAGATTTACACCTACAGGAATAGGAACATTCACCGGTTTACTATCCTGAATATTGAACCTCTGCAATATAGTCTCGACATACTTCCTCTGGTTTAACCAGAGCTTCCTCTTTGCCTGATCTCTCTTAATTTCCATGCCCAAAATATAGTTTTCAACACCAAGATCCTTCATGTCGAATTTGGAGAACAGTTGGGTCTTCAAATCTTGGATAATTTCTTTGTCATTTCCAATCAACAACATATCATCCACATACAACACCAAATAAATAACACGGTCACCAATTAATTTAAAATAAACACAGTGATCCTCCTTGCTTCTGGTGAAGCCAAGTCCCCGTATATAGGTATCAAATTTCTGATACCACATCCTTGGTGACTGTTTTAACCCATACAGAGACTTCTTCAACCTGCATACCAGTTCTTTCTTACCCTCCACCATAAAGCCTTCAGGTTGCTTCATGTAGATCTCCTCTTCTAGATCCCCGTGAAGAAATGTTGTCTTCACATCCATCTGTTCTATCTCAAAATGAAATGCAGCAGCAACAGATAAAATTAATCTAATAGAAGTAACTTTGGCAATAGGAGAAAAAATATCACCAAAATCAATTCCCGGCACTTGGGAATAACCTTTTTATACCAACTAAACTTTGTATTTCTCCACCTTGCCTTCTACATTCATCTTCTTCTTAAACACCCATTTGCTCCCAATGGGCTTCCTTCCAGCCGGCAACTCCACCAGATCCCATGCCTCATTTTTGTACAAGGATGCCATTTCATCAACCATGGCCTCCTTCTAGAGTTTTCCATCCTCGGAATCTACTGCCTCCCTGACAGTTCTGGGATCATCATCAGTTATAGTTAAGGAAAAACTTGAACAGAAATCAGATGGACTATACCTTTCTGGTTTCCTTCTTTCCCGAACTGATCTTCTCAAAGCTGGAGTTTGTGGCTCTTCCTCTTATGAATCTTCTTCTATTGTAGAGTCTGATTCATCCTCCTTTAGCTAAAACTCTATCTTCTCAGTTTCCTTTGGTATTATTTCATGTTTAACAACATCTTTCACCTCTCTAAACACCACATCTCGGCTGTACACAACCTTCCTTATTTCCGGGTTCCAAAGCTTGTAACCTTTTAAACCATCCTTATACCCAATAAAGATGCACCTTTCAGATTTATTATACAACTTGGTCCTTTTCTCCTTTGGAACATGTACATATGCATCACATCCAAATACCCTTAGATGTGAAAGAGAGGGTTTCTTACCAGTCCATACCTCATGTGGAGTCTTATCCTCCAATGCTTATGAAGGTGATCTGTTAACTAAGTAACATGCAGTCTCCACTGCCTCTGCCCAGAATTCTTGTCTTAACCTGGTACCACTGAGCATGCTTCTTTCCTTTTCCATCAGTGTTCTGTTCATTCTTTCTGCAACTCCATTTTGCTGAGGTGTGTATGTAGTAGTATTCTGTCATGCTATGCCACACTTCTTACACAACTCTTCAAATTCCTTCTTGCAAAACTCCCCACCATTATCTGTCCTCAGTCCCTTTATCTTCTTCTCTGTCTAGTTTTCCACAAGAGCCTTAAATTATTTAAATCTATCAAAAGCTTCAGATTTCTTCCTCAATAAATATATCCATTTATTCCTTGAGATGTCATCTATGAATGAAACATATTACATAGACTTTCCCAGTGATGGAACTGACACAGGTCCAAACACATCACTGTGCACAATTTCTAATATCTTGTTCACCCTCTTAGCACCAGAAGTAAAACTCACCCGATTCTGCTTCCCATATACACAATGTTCACAGAAATCGAAATCCAGAGAGAAATTAGACATACCTTATACCATAACATTTCTATGCAGTATCCGAAGGCCCTTCTATCCAATATGTCTAAGCATTTGATGCCATAACATGGTATTTTCTCCAGCGACAGCTAGGCTTTCTGCTCCACTTTCAGGAACCACATAACTGTTACACCCATCAATAATAGTGCTACCTTGTAGGTTGTACAGAGTTCCAGTCCGAACTCCCCGCATTAATACCAGTGCTCCCCGAACCATCTTGCAGCCATCTTTCTCGAACATTGTTTTTACACCTACATCATCCATATTGCTTACAGAAATCATATTTCTGGCCAATGAAGGAATATGAAGAACACCAGGAAGTGTTCTAACCCTTCCACCTTGAAGCTTCATCTTGACCTTTCCACGTCCGACGATTCCGGCCTTCCTATCATCCCCTAGGAAGACATCACCATCATATTTCTCATACTCGCAGAACCACTCCCTATGGGGAGTGAAGTGAAAGGATGCACCCAAGTCAATCAACCATGACTCATGATCTACATGTGTATTTGAAGAAGAAGCCAAATACACATCCCCACCTTCATCCGAGGTGGTTTTTGCCTCTGCAGAAGGAGCATCATCAGATCCCTTTCCTTTCTCGGGAGCTTTAGATCTGCAGTCCTTTTTGTAGTGCCCTTCCTTTCCACATTTCCAGCACACCTTTACAAACTTTCCAGGAGATTTAGATCTCCCTCTAGATTTGGATCTCCCACTCGAAACCTTATTCTTGTTTCTGTTCTGGGACCTTCCTCGTACAAATAAGGCATCTCCATTCTGACCCTCCATATTTCTCCGTCTCATTTCTTCCGACAACAAGGCTAAGACAATGTCATCAAAATTCAAGGTAGTTGTATTGCTACCTATTGCAATAACCAGACTGTCCCACGAGTCTGGTAGAGAGCACAACAAACTGATGCACTTATCTTCATCTGAGATTTTAATATCAACAGATGACAGCTGACTTACCACAGTATTGAAGGCGTTCAGATGCTTTGTCACCGAGTCTCCATCCTTCATCCTCAGGTTATACAGCTTTTTCCGCAGGAACAACTTATTCACCAGAGACTTAGATTGGTACAAAGTCCCAAGTTTTTCCCCCAAATTCTTCGCCGTAGCTTCCCCAGATACATTCAACAATACTGAATCTGACACACACAACCGTATTGTGCTCTTGGCCTTCCGATCCAGTTTCTTCCAGTCTTCATCTGACATTGCCGTTGGTTTAGTACCTAGATCTACCGCGATCCACTGATCTTTATCCACCAGCAGATCCTCCATCTTGAGCTTCCACAACTCAAAACTCTGACCATTAAATTTCTCGATCTCTATCTTTCCGCTGCTCACTATCTTCTTTCACCACAAGAATCGATACTGTAGATCTCCCACTGAACAAGGTCTACCTCAAGCTCGAGCAAAAAACCATCAGCAACAAAGGCATCCCCTTGAAGCCGAAACAACTCTGATACCAAATGTAGGTTTTAACCCTGAACATAAATTATCTACACACGAATCTTATAACAGAAAATAATCAATAGCGAGAGCATAAAACATAAAACAAATAAACACAAATATTTTCCCCTGGATCCCAAATCGGGACGACCAGCTTGATTTTTCATTATATTCCTTTTAGTGTTACAATACATATATATACATGCCAAAGCATACATAAATCCCAATCCATTAACCCTGGATTAGAACATAATTGTAGTTCCCTTGAACGGATCTACAAAATACCAAGGGTGGAAAACCATCGTACCCCAAAACCATGTGCAAACTCATGCACAAAACATGGGTGGGTCTGCCTATGAGTGGGTCCACACCAAAACAATTTTTGTCGGGGCGCTACCCCGGACCCCAACAGTGGGGGCTGCCTCCCCCCTTGTGACCCCCCTGTTTCACCTGGCGCAACGTACAGCGCGTGGGGCTAGTCGTGGAAATAATATAACACATACCCAACAAACACATATTTGTAGCAGTTTGGATTTTTGTATCACTATTTCCATTTTCATTTGCAGCATCAGTCACCTTTCCTCCATTATTTGGGGACATATAACTCCTTAGGCATGGGGGAGAAGGAGACATTTATTTCATCCTTTAGCTCTTCAACTCATCTCTTTAGATCATCCTTTTCCTTCATCAACAGATCAGATCAACAGTCACATCAGCTCCAGCCATTCCATCCTCCACTTCATTTTCTAGCATCGAGTATAGCAACGATAAATGTAAATCTTGAGGTAAACTTGGCTTATGATTATCTAATTCATTAGAAGGTTAAATAAGCTTAATGATTCACCACTTCTCATTCCACACATTTCGTCCTTCATAAACCATTATCCTTCTATTTCCTTCCATTCATTATGCATAAACTTTGATAACAAGACCATTATAAAGAAAAAAAAATATAGTGCATTGATAAAATAAGTATCAATAGTGTCTTATTCAATAATTATATTCACAATATGAAGTAATTACTACAATGAAATGATAAAGGAACCCACCTATAAACATTGGCCTTATGATGACAGAGTATGCAACCATCCATTCACCATCTCCATTACCACCTCATTTCATCCATCATCTCTCCCTCATCCATTCATTTCTTGTCATCAATTTTTATTACTCAGTAAAATTAGTGTGACATACTAAATGTGAAGAATGGTTCTCCACAAGAACCAGCACCTTTAAATATCCAAGCAATGTTGTCCCACAAGAACCAACATCTACAAAACAATGTTAAGAATATGTCAATGAGCAAAAGAATTGTTTGCCTGAGGACATGAAAACCCTCAAGCATGGGGGGATGTTGGGCCTCAAATATACTTAATTTTCCACTATATATTACTGACCTTCATAACCTAAATTATGACACCTTTACACTCATTTCACACCATAAGTCCATCACTTGTCGCAAATTCATGACTTACGTCTTGTGGTTGATTATCATTAGTTTTTTTAGATTTTCTATGATTAGAGATGATTTATTCATGATTTTCTAATGGTGTTTTTTCTAATTTCATTTGTCGCAGGGTTCCATTGTCAAAATTCTTCACAAGCTAGTTAAACTAGTCACTGTAAGTAAAGTACGGAGATGTCCAATTTGGATTTTTGACATCCTGACACACTTCCGGGGAAACCCGGAGGAATTTATTGACAAAAATAATGTTTTAATACCTTCCCATACATTTTATTTCATCCACATTGCACATGTGGGTCCCTAGGAGTTGATTAACAAATCTGCTCAAAATGTGCAAAGTTTCCAAACTACCAAGTTTGACCTTAATCGGTATGCATATCAAGGTGAATATGGAAAATATAAGAAAATGGGTTTGTTAAAAATATATCCAATTATGTATATACAAAAATTTTTCTCTAGATTCGAATTATTCTAAAAGTTATACGCGGATTGTGCAGGCAGTTTGGTAAAAAATGATTGTTTTTCTAGAATTCTAGAAGCTTGCAAAAAGAGCCAGACAACCAACTTTGGGCATGATTTACAAGGATATAGATTTGAATGAGATAAATAAAAGATATTTTTTGTTTAAAATATAACCAATTAGGCTCCCTCCAAACTGTTTTCTAAAATTCTTCATGGCCAGAAAGATATGCCAATCTCTTTGATGTCAATTTGTTAAAATTGTTCAATTTTCCAGAATTGAGGGAAATGACTAATTCTCTTTCTAAATATTATAAATGGTTCAGCCATGGTTTGTATTGTAAGCTTGGTAATTTTTTTAAGGAGGAGGAATATAATGTGTGAACATGAGACAAATGATGGAAGGAATGTATGTAAGTTAACCTTTGACTTGAATCTTAATACAATTTGACTTTGCCATGAATTCTTTGTAAATGTTATGGTTTTAATTCATCTTTAGGCATTGATTTAGTTTATACTTGCTCTGGGAGTGGCAAAGGCCTACCATATCCTAGAAGTAAGTTCGGTAAAACATCATAGGATATATCTAGGTGTGGGGATTCTGTTTTTAAATCGTTTGCTAATTAAATCTCATAATTACCATTCTTTACTCAAGACTATAATTTTTTTTCTTGAAATTAAATAGATACTTCATCTCCAACTCATTTCATACCAAAATGAATGGTGTTGACCAATGATTTTATTTCATGAATAGCCCCTTTGTTACAAGTTTATGATTGGAATACTTAAAGGTATTTCTTAATTGGATAAAAAAGAGATCGATAACTCCATTCGTTTTAAATATGAATTGAAATCAATTATGTACCTTACTGATCCAATATAATTTCTTGTAACATTGTGTTTTGGCAACCAAGTATTTGAAATTAATGCAACGATACCATTGAATCATTGTTTTGAGTTGTCATTTAGTTTTGCAATTCATTATAATTGTAATTAGTTATTGGTAGAACCATTGGTCAATGTGCTTATGTTTGAATGATTTCTTGAGTTTTATTAAAGTAATCTAAGGATAAAATAGTTTCTTATTTTGCAATATTTTAGATTTGAAATCATGTCAGTTAGAATCTTGGATTACTTATTTTCTTTTGAAGAAATTTCAGAGTGGTGATAGAGGTTAGTTTTAATTCTTATTTGATTTGTTTTATGCGTCTTGGGAACTAGATTAGTTGAAGTCTTGTTTGTTAATTTCCTTAGTTTAAGATCATTTGAATGAGAGTGAATTTTATTGGGATTAAGATTTAGCATAAGTTTGCTATCATTTTAAATTAATCTTGATTGATTTAATATTATTGTATTTAGATTAGATAGATCTTAGTATTTAGATTGATATTTCCATTACTTATATTGAAATTAATATCGTTTAAATAGTAATTTTCATTGCTTGGATCATGGCTATTGTTCAAATGTATATTAGAGTTATTTTTATTTGAATTTAATTTAAGATTGATTCAATATGGTTTATTTAATTCAAGGTAGATATAGATGAGTGTTATTTTACTTAATTGATAGAAGAGTGTGTACTTAATTATCATTAACAAGGAATTTATATGTTCTAATCATAAGTTGAGCCAGAAATGCAGTAAAACTCAAAGCTTACGAGCCTTGGATCAACAGTTAAATATTAAGAGGTTTAATCGCTAGTTAAAACTATCAACCTTTTGGCGTCCCTACCGAGGAGTTGTATTTTGGTTCAGGTAAGATTTTTATTACAGAGTTTCAAGGGTATTGCAGAGCAGTGAGAGGTAAGAGAGAGTACAGTAAGACGTGATTGAAGAGCCACGCATCCACTATGGTGGGGTTTCTCTAAAGTCTGATATCTTTTGCTTATCTTTGAACTTTTATTTCCTTTCCTTTATGCGTAGAAATAGAAGTAGGCCTTAGAGTATTCTCAAACATTATGTAAGTGATTTCATTTCCTCATTTAATGTAATTCACAAAGTGTGTAAATCTCACAGACTTAGTAAGGCACATCTACAGGAACCATAGCTAAGCCTCAAAAGCATCATAGGCCTTAGCATAGTCCGAAACATTCTACGAGACAGTTTATTTCCGAACTGTTTCGCTTTAAATATATTAAATAGTACTTTGATCCATCTTTTTATGTGTGTGGTGAGCTTTATTTCAGCCAATAGATTTTAATTTCATTTATCTTCATATTCTGATCTTTAATATTATATCATTTTTTGGGTGTTGTAATAACCCCTGGGAACTAATCCATGTTGCGAAACAGGGATCATCAACCAGCAGGAGAAATTCAAGAATGATTCAGAGCTTGGAGAATGTCCCTTGAAGTAATTTCTCAAATATTTTCAGTAGCTAGGATATCTTCCTCTTAGGAAGAGTTCATCCTGATCACATTCAAGAAATTATCTATCTCTCCACAGCCAGAAAAAATTTGGAACTATCCCATCATTCCCCATGCCTATCTACACATGAGATCGATGAATCATGTACCAAATTCGATGGGGAGCATCCAGTTGAACCTAAGATCGAAAAACTTTCACCATGTCCAGTAGCAAGCCTTGTAGGCATTCCAAAGACCAATTATCCATTTTTTCTTGGCACGACTGAGGAAGACTTTCAGAGTGGTCCAAAAGAAGAAATGAGCCAATACCACCAAGATTACATCAAGCATTGGTTCCAGATTAAAATTTAGTCAAAGTACCACTGTCATCTTCAAATACTCTTTGTATCACATCTTTCAAATTTGTTGACTGTTCATGCTCATATACCATCTAAAGTTTATACATTAAATCTAGGCATGATTATATATTTGTACCTCATCCGCACATGGCTTTATTGGAAGTTCTCTTTCACTTGAACGAGGACATATTTTCTTCATTGTAGTAGAAAATTTAGTATTGTAATAAATAAACAAATTAAAATAGTAAAGAGAAAAATAAGTCCTTTTGTGAAATCCAGCTTTTCTGTCACAACTGGAGAGGGACTTTGCCTAAAATTCAGGTAACTGGTGGGCAAGGTTCCCAATAAAGTTTGTAAATTTGTATAAGTTCTTAAAATCATGTATATTTTGATTTATTATGTTTGTACTCGATTTGGTTGATGTGGAATTCCTTAAGGCCCACCTTCCAACGAGCCTTATCCCATCGACTTCAACATATTATCTGGGACCAAGGTTAGGGTTAGATAAGGAACCTGGGAGACTGCATGCCTTAATGGTAGGTATCCTTGTCATCTACTAAGGAAATACATCAATGTTTCTTGATGGATGAATTTTTTAGTCCATTCGACTCCGACAAATCTATTCATGGTTAGTAGAATGTACCTAGTACCTTGATTCCCATTGACATCAAAGGTGGGATTTCTTGCACTGATTAATGACCTCCTTAATGGTCGTAAATCCAATTATTCTTGCTTATGTTTGAAATCGACACCATTTATTCACTTAAGAAATATTGCACATGTGTTTTTGGCGATTGAAGACTATATGGTTTTGAGATCTCGACACAGATTTGCAGCAGTTTGGATTTTTGTATCATCATTTCCATTTTAATTTGCAACAGTAGACACCTTTACTTTGTTTCTTGGGGACATACAACTCCTTAGGCATGGGGGAGAAGGAGACATTTAATTCATCCTTCATCTCTTCAGTTCATCTCTTCAGCTCATCCTTTACCTTCTTCAATAGATCACATCAGCTCCAGCCATTCCATCCTCCACTTCATTTTGTAGCATCGGGCACAACAAAAACAAAGGTAAAACTTGAGGTAAATTTGGCTTATGATTATACAATTAATTAGAAGGTTAAATAATATTAATGATTCACCACTTCTCAATTCCACGCATTTCATCCTTCATAAATCATTATCTTTCTATTTCCTTCCATTCATTATGCATAAACTTTGATAACAAGACCATGCTAAAATCAAAAACCTTATGGTTTATTAATAAAAGTAGTCTCTATAGTGTCTTATTCAAGCATTCTATTCACAGGATGAATTCATTACTTCCATGAAATGATAAAGGAAACCACCTATAAACATTGGCCTTACGATGACAAAGTATGCAACCACCCATTCACCATCTCCATTACCACCTCATTTCATCCATCATATCTCCCTCGTCAATTAATTTCTTGTTCTCAATTTGCATTGCTCAGTAAAATTAGTGTGACATAATAAATGTGAAGAATGTTGCTCCACAAGAACCAGCACCTCCAATTATTCAAGCAGTGCTAGTCCACAAGAACCAACATCTACAAAACAATTTTAAGAATTTGTCAATGAGCAAGATATTTTCTTACATGAGGACATGAAAACCCTCAGGAATTGGGGGATATTGGGCCTCAAATATACCTAATTTTCCACTATATATTACCGCCATTCATAACCTAAATTTTGACACCTTTACACTCATTTCACACCATAATTCCATCACTTGTCGCCAAATCATGACTTACGTCTCATGGTTTATTATCATTAGTTTTCCTAGATTTTCTATGATTAGAGATGAATTATTCATGATTTGATAATGACGGTTTTTTTAAGTTCATTTTTCGTAGGGTTCCATTGTCGAAATTCTTCACAAGCCAGTTAAACTAGTTACTGCAAGTAGAGTACGGAAATGTCCAATTTGCAGTTTTGACATCTCGACACGCTTACGGGGAAAACCAAGGAAGGTTATTGACCAAAATAATGTTATAATACCTTCCCATACATTGGATTTCATCCAAGTCGCACATGTGGGTCCCTAGGAGCTAATTAACAAATCTGCTCAAAATGCGCAAAGTTTCCAAACTATAGAGTTTGACCTTGATCTGTGTGCATATCGAGGTGAATATGGAAAATATAAGAAAATCGGTTTGTTAAAAATATAACCAATTATGTATATCCAAAATGGTTTCTCCATATTCAAATTATTATAAAAGTTACACACGGATCTTGGAGGTTGTGTGGTAAACAATGATTGTTTCTTCTGAATTCTAGAACCTTGCAAAAAGAGCTAGACAACCAACTTTGGGCATGATTTACGGGGAACTAGATTTGAATGAGACAAATCCAAGATAGGTTTTTGTTAAAAATATAATAAATTAGGCTCCCGCCAAACGATTTTCCAAAATTCTTCATGGTTAGGAAGATATGTCAATCTCTTTGAGGTCAATTTGTTAAAATTGTTCAATTTTCCAGAATTGAGGAAAATGACTAATTTTCCTTCTAAATATTATAAGTGGCTCAGCCATGGATTGTATTGTAAGCTTGGGAAGTTTTTTAAGGAGGAGGAAGACAATGTGTGAACATGAGACAAATGATAGAAGGAATGCATGTAAGTGAACTTTGGATTTGAACCTCAATACAATTTGACTTTCGCATGAATTCTTTGTCAATGTTATGGTTTTGCTTAATATTTACGCATTTATTTAGTTTAGACTTGCTCAGGGAGTGGAAAAGGCCTACCATATTCTAGAAGTAAGTTCTGTAACATCATAGGATAGATCTAAGTGTAGGGATTCTATTTTTAAAGCATTTGCTAATTAAATCTCATAATAATGATTTTGTACTCAAGATTGTAATTTATTTTCTTGAAATTAAATAGATAATTCATCTCCAAATCGTTGCATACCAAAATGAATGGTGTTGATCAAATATTTTATTGCATGAATAACCCCTTTGTTACAGGTTTACGATTGGAATATTTAAAGGGGCTTCTTAATTGGATAAACAAGAGATCGATAACTCCATTCCTTTTAAATATGAATTGCAATCGATTATGTACCTTACTGATCCACTATAATTTCTTGTAACACTGTGTTTTGGCAACCAAGTATTTGAAATCAATGCAACGAGACCATTGAACCATTGTTTAGATTTATAGTTTAGTTTTGCAATACATTATAATTGTAATTAGTTATTGGTAGAACCATTGGTCAATGTGCTTATGTTTGAATGATTTCTTGAGTTTGATTAAAGTAATCTAAGGAAAAAATAGTTTCTTATTTAGCAGTCTTTTAGATCTGAAATCATGTCAATTAGAATCTTGGTTTACTTAGTTTTTTTTGAAGCAATTGCAGAGTGGTGACAGAGGATAGTTTGAATGCTTATTTGACTTGCTTTATGCATCCAGGGAACTGGATTAGTTGAAGCCTTGTTTTTTAAATGCATTAGTTTAAGATCATTTGAAAGAGAGTGTATTTTATTGAGATTAAGATTTAGCATAAGTTTGGTATCATTTTAAATTAATCTTGATTGATTTAAGATTATTGTATTTAGATTAGATAGATCTTAGTATTTAGATTGAGATTTCCATTACTTAGATTGAAATTAATATTGTTTAAATAGTAATTTTTGTTAAACACACACATGGTGTGAGAGAAATATAAACACACACAACAAGAGACTCAACACATAATAGAAGTGTTGATCAGCGGTTGTCATTGATGTCAACCCAAGCAGCACCAGGGGCTAACCCAGTATTGCATGGGAATTTTGACCTACAAAATTAATATATTCTGGGTCAATAATGTTTTGATGGTTTCTACTTGTCAAGATGATTCCATTGATATATGGCACGCCATGTAATTCTTCATGGTTTGAGAGATATTCATGTTTGAAGTTTGTACCCCCAGTTAGTGGGCTAAAACCCCATGGGGTTGGGGAATGGGTCATTTAAAAGTTATAATTAATATTTTAATGCTCCTAAAATCCCTCCCAAATTCACTTTTTGAAGCCCCTCTCAACTTAAGCATTCATATAAATTTTGATCTTCATTTCCTCCTTATGCAAGGGATTCGGCCATCTGAAACAGGTCATCGTATAATTTTCACTCTAACATTTTTTCTACGAAGGCTCAGAAGTGGAAATGTTTATGAGGTGAAGTCGAAATCCTGAGGAAGCTGTAGAAAAAATTTCAAATCAGGTTGCGCAATATTTTTGGAGATATGATCTGTGGAAGTAATGGTTTTTGCAGGCTCCTGAAATTCATCTCAAAGAAGTGACCTTGGGAAAATCGTCATAACTCTCTCTCTAAGTATCGGATTGGAATTTCGTAAAATGTGGCAGATATTTCACAGTCTATAGTTTTCTCTCTATCAATTTTAGAGGAAAATGAAGAATAAATGACACGTGGCACGTCGTACAAGTGCGCTCTTCTGAAACAGTCCATAATTAAGGCAATGTGAGAAATTTGACATAACTCTCCCTTGAAGAATCCAAATTGGGTTAGACCTGTGGCATTGGAAAGACAACTTAGAGGAATACTACAGGATCGAAAATTAGATATTGACGATCTTAAATAACAAAGATACACCAGATTCAATATAGAGCTCCTAAAAGGCAAGAAAAAGCTAGATCAAGTGTTGTCAAGGATTGCAAAGGACCAGAATTTCTACGGCAGAAAAGCAAAACAAGGTGCAGCAGAGGGTAGCATGACAAGAGCAGTAACCAAGGTGCATAACAGCATCAATAAGTTCATCATATGAAGACTTCAAGTGCGCAGCACTACATACAATCATTGTAAAAGTATCATTGTCCTTAGTCATTGTAAATACATTATTGTACAAATTGTAGTAGTGTATATCTGCCAAGGGTTGAAGAGGAAGTGTTGGGAGGTCTAGGATCATCATTAGGTGGTTGTGTCTAAGTTGGCGTTATGGACTAGTATATCTTCTTCTTCTGCAACATTCTATATCATTGTAAAGTGGACCATTTTCCCTGGTACGGGAGTTCATTCTTCTTTTATTCTTATATAGGGTGGTAGGGTGGTGCTAGGGTGAGTTGTAGCTCATTGGGTGTTGGGGCATCCGTTGGATCGTCCATCCAGTGGGAGCTGGAGAAGAATGATTTTCTAGATTCTAGGAAGTTGGAGCTTTATTTTCAATTGGAGTTGAAAAGAATTATTAGAAAAGCATTAGGTGGTTTTTGTTCCGAAGTGGGTTTCCACCTTAAAAACTGTGTGCATTTGTGTTCCTCTTATTTGTTGCTATCATTTTACAAACACTAATAATAATTGAAGATTAACTAATGCTCTAATTGAAGGAGATATTGATTCACCCCCCCTCTCAGTATTTCCAAAAATTGGTATCAGAGCTTGGTTCCTTCAATAGCAGTTTAACAGCTGGAAGGAGGTCATGGAGTATACCAAGAATGGTGTACCTCTATTCAATGAAAATAATTATGCACTTTGGAAATGAAAAATGGAGGTCTGTCTCTTGGGGAAAGGTTACAAAGTATGGGACACTATTCAAAATGGATTTACATCAACTGTGGATGAACAAGGTAAGAAGAATTTGGTAAATGATGCAAAAGCAAAGAATATTATTATCACTGGACTTATTGAATCTGCTTATCATAAGGTGTTGGGTTGTAAAACCACCAAAAATGTATGGGAAAATCTTTAGAATATATATGCAGGTGACTCAAATGTCAAAGAAGCAAATCTTCAAATCTATAGAGAAAAAATTGAGAAACTTAGAATGAAAGAAGATTGCAACATTGCTGCATACTTTCAATACGTTGATGAAATAAGCAATACTCTGGAAGGATTGGGAGAGCCAGTTGACGAGAAGACTATTATACAGAATATTCTTATAACGTTACCAGGGAGATTCAACCCAAAGGTATCGTTCATAGAATACAGTGCAAATCTGGACAAACTTAGCAAAGAGGAATTACATGGAGTTCTCATAGCATATGAAATGAGACTTGATGAAGAAGAGGGTACTTCACATCTAGAAACTGCGTTCGTTTTGTCTAAGAAAACCAATAAGGAAAAAAAACCTTCAATTGAAAAGACATGCACTTGCAAGTGTGAAGAAAAGGGAGATGATGAAGAAGGTCTTTCAGATGAAGAATATGCTTACTTCACGAGAAAACTAAAAATTGGTAAGGGAAAATTCAAAGGTAAACTTCCATTGATATGTTTCAGCTGTAATGAGATTGGGAATTTTGCAGCAAAATGTCCAAACAAAAGTAATGACAACTCAAAAAGAAAGAAAGGCTTTAATAAATTCAACAAGCAAGGATAAAAAATGAACTTTCTCTCTAAAGAAGATAGCTCATCATCCGATGAAGAAAATGATAGTGAAGAAGAATCCAATGAGAGAGTATTGTTTATGGCCAAGCACAGTAAACCCAAAAACAATAAACAATAGGTATCAAACAATGAAGAAGAAGGATAGACCATAGACGAATTTTATGAGGAAGCAATCAAGCTTATAAAAGATCTCAAGGCAGAGAAGATCCGTTCCAAAACTCTTGAAGAACAAGTTCAAGGTCTCAAAATTGAAGTTGAAGAACACAAATGCATTGAAGAGTCACTTCAAAAGAAGTTGGAATAAAGAAACCAAGAAAGGGAAGAATTAGAAGCCGAAGTAGTTTCGTTACATGAGGAAGTGAAGAAAGGAAAAACTATCCAAAACTATGCCAACAGCTCAAGGGAATTGGAAGAACTCATCAACAATCAACGATCTTACAACGACAAAACTGGCATCGGTTACAAAGAAGAAGAAGCAGGACCTTCTACAACAAAATAAAATGAACCTATGAGATCTGACATGCATGTAGACTTCATTAGACAAGATTCGCGAGAACAACCTTGGAAGACAATTCCTCGATGAAAATTTCCATCCAAGTACCAACATATTTTTTATGGCTACTGTTATTCATGTAGAAAATTTGGTCATAAAGCTGCAGAATGTCGCACATACCCTAGGAACGAATACAATTCCAGGAGATCTGTCAAATATGAACCTCCCAGGGCTCAGCGAAATATCAATAGATTTGAACATTTAAGAAATAATATTGAATGTTATAAATTTCAAAACTTTGGACACATAGCCAAAGACTGCAGACTTGAAAATCCTCCAGAAGAATCTTCGAAGCCACAGAATGAACGAACATGGAAGAAGAAGAAGAATGATAATTGTGCTCTCACTCTCAAGGCTCAAAAGAACAAATATGTGTGATATGTTGATAGCGGTTGCTCAATGCATATGACTGGAGATAGAAATAAATTTGTATCTCTGAAAGAGAAGAAGGATGGAACCGTGTCCTTTGGAAACGATGGATCTTCAAATGTTATAGGATCAGGTACTGTCACTCTCGGAAGCAAAGATGTTCTATCCAATAATGTTCTATTGGTTGAAAACATGAATCACAATCTGCTCAGTGTTGGAAAAATGTGTGGTCAAGGACACACAATACTATTCAACTCCACGAAATGTGAAATCAGGAAAGGCATATATGGTGAAATTGTGGCTACAACAAGTCGAGCTCCAAACGACATATATGTTCTGGATGAAGCAACTAAAGCATGTCTAATAGCTAAAGAGGATGATACAATAAATGGTAGCAATGATGATCGACTAAGTAAGAATTTTGCTACAAAGGTGAAAATTGATTTAGAGATGTCTTTACTTGGTTTCAGATTGAGCATTGATGACTCGTCTAAGGATGTGGATCAAAGGTTGTACAGATCTATGATTAGTAGTCTTCTATATGTAACAGCCTCCCGACCAGATGTTATGCAAGAAGTTGGACAAGTAGCAAGATTCTAAGCAGCACCAAAAGAATCACATATTAAATATTCGCCAGCATTGGAATATCTTTGCCAGAAGCTTGGGATTCTCCCAAGTTCTCATTAGATTTTCCTTTTTCGGAATATAAAGGGGGAGTGGAAGTATGTACAGGTCTGCAGGACGGTTTTGTGTCAGCGTGAGTGGAAGTGTGTATATGTCCGCAGGATGGTTTTATTTCAGGGGGAGTTACCCTTTGCCATTGATGTCAAAGGGGGAGATAATATTGTAGGAAGAGGTGTCATGATCGCAGGGGGAGTACTTGTGTTGCCATCAATGCCAAAGGGAGAGATTGTTGATCAGCAGCTGTCATTGATGTCAACCCAAGCAGCACCAGGGGCTAAGCCAATATTGCAAGGAAATTTTTACCTACAAATTAATATATTCTGGGTCAATAATTCTTTTGATGTTTTCTACTTGTCGATATGTTTTCGTTGATATATGGCACACCATGTAATTCTTCACGGTTTGAGAGATATTCATGTTTGAAGTTTGTACCCCCAGTTAGTGGGCTAAAACCCAATGGGGTTGGGGCATGGGTCATTGAAAATTCATAATTAATATTTTTTTATGCTCCTAAAATCCCTCCCACATTCACTTGTTGAAGCCCCTCTCAACTTAAGCATTCATATAAATTGTGATCTTCATTTCCTCCTTATGCAAGGAATTCGGCCATCTGAAACAGGTCATTGTGGAATGTTCGCTCTAAAAATTTTTCTACGAAGGCTGAGAAGCTGAAATGTTTATGAGGTGAAGCCGAAATCCTAAGGAATCCGCAGTAAAAATTTTAGATTACGTTGCACAATATTTTCGGAGATATGATCTGTGTAAGTAAGGGTTTTTGCAGGCTCCTAAAATTCATCTCAAAGAGGTGACCTTGGGAAAATCGTTATAACTCTCTCTCTGAGTATCGGATTGGAATTCTGTAAAAATTGGAAGATATTTCACAGTCTATAGTTTTTTCTCTATCAATTTCAGAGGCAAATGAAGAAGCAATGACACGTGGAATGCCGTACAAGTGCTCTCTTATGAAACAATCCATAATTAGGGCAGTGTGAGAAATGGGGCATAAATCTCTCTTGAAGAATCCAAATTGGGTCAGACCTGTGGCATTGGAAAGATGACTTAGAGGAATACAATAGGACCAAAAATTAGATATTGAGGATTTGAAATAACAAAGATACACCAGATTCAATATCGAGCTCCTAGAAGGCAAGAAAAATCTAGATCATGTGTTGTCAAGGATTGCAAAGGACCCGAATTTCTACGACAGAAAAGAAAAACAAGGTGCAGCAGAGGGTAGCATGACAAGAACAGCAACCAAGGTGCATAACAGCAACAATAAGTTCATCATATGAAGTTTTCAAGTGGGCAGCACTGCATACAATCATTGTAAAGGTATCATTGTCCTTAGTAATTGTAAATACATTATTGTATAAATTGTACTAGTGTATATCTGCCAAGGGTTGAAGAGGCAGTGTTGGGAAGTCTAGGATCATCATTAGGTGGTTGTGTCTAAGTTGGGGTTATGGTCTAGTATATCTTCTTCGTCTGCATCATTCTATATCATTGTAAAGTGGACCATCTTCCCTGGTACGAGAGTCCATTCTTCTTTTATTCTTCTATAGGGTGGTAGGGTGGTGCTAGGGTGAGTTGTAGCTCATTGGGTGTTGGGTCATCCGTTCAGTTGACTACTGAAGAATCTCGGGTGTTGGAGCGTCCATCCAGTGGGAGCTAGAGAAGAATGCTTTTCTAGATTCTATGAAGTTGGAGCTTTATTTTCAATTGGAGTTGAAAATAATTATTAGAAAAGCATTAGGTGGTTTTTGTCCCGGAGTGGGTTTCCACCTTAAAAACTATGTGCATTTGTGTTCCTCTTGTTTTCTGCTATCATTGTACAAACACTAATAATAATTGAAGATTAACTAATGCTCTAATTGAAAGAAATACTGACTCACCCCCCCCCTCAGTATTTCCAACAAGAAGGATAAGCGTGCAGCTCTATTATTTTTCCATTATAAATGATGTACATTTATAGTACAATGGTGTGACTCTTGGTTTCATATTCCAAGGTCACTTGGACTCCATTGTGACTTTTCACATTCCACACCTACCCATAGAGGATTAGGTGTTCCAAAATTCCCCCCCTTAATCCGAAGGGGTATATGTCAGTCCAAGAAGAGAGTTGTAATACAAATCTGCAAATTATGCATGGCAGCAGTTGTGCTGAGTCAACTCTCTGAAATGTTGGCAAAAAGAGGCGGTTTAAGGATGATCACCAACACTAGAACGCAATACTTGTTGCAGTTCCCAGAACTCTTCTAAAATTGGCAAGAAGCTGAAAGCTTCTGCTAGAGGAATTGTCCCTCATAAAAAAGGGAGACTATTGTGGAGGTAAATCCCCTTTGCGGATAGAGGCAATCCCTACTAGCCCAGACCGGGTCTAGCAACAATCGTTCATGCTATAGTGCAGGTTCCTAATTGAAAATAAACCAACTAGCGATGAAGGCTTACCTAGAATCCAACGATGTTGCTTGTAGAAGAGGTGGCGCTCTCGTTCCTTAGCTCTGGCAGATCACAATCCTCACAATCTCCGTGATCGGACACCTGCACACACCAGAAACAAAACAAACGCAAGCGTAAAATCCAGTATATGCAACTATATGTCAGTCAGAGAAGACATAACTCATCATCATAATCAACAACAAGAGTGGAACCATAACCAATAGTCGCTTATCATTAATCAATCAAAGAAGAATACAACAATAGCCCTGACGTTGAATTCTCCTTCGGAGGGTCACCAGCGGAACACGTCTCAAAAAATCCTGTCGGGGATGCGAAAAACCTCTCTCTTCGGATGTCTCGACAATGATCTCCTTGCTTGGATTTGGCCTTAAGGGAATTATGGAGGCTCTTGCAGCATAAGGCTCTTGGAAATTTGGGAACTTGAAGACTAACTTGCAATGGAGATGGGAAATCTTTTATAGATGGAGGAAGGGGAGTTGGGATCTCTATAATCATGGGATTGGCCCTATCCTCAAGGAAGCTTCCATGAGAGGTGGCAAACCACTTCCTCTCTATGGAAACCCATAGCCAAACCTCCCAACTCAAGATAGATATCAGTTCCTGGATCAGTTAGGACGAAACTTCCACCATTTATTTTTTTTAAAACACTCCTTAAATTGGCTGGCGCGGGTGCGACTCTGGGACAGAGCGCCAACTGGCGCAGCCTCTTTGAAGTATTTTCCCCATTGGCACGGGTACTAAACTGGTTGATCGCGCCAATGCAAAAAGGGCCATTTTTAGGGTTTTTCACAAGGAGATGTCTTCAGGGCAATAAAAGCTCTTGTTCAGAGGGATGTCATGAAAGTGGTTTCAAGCCATGTCACTACTCACAAGTCACAAAATGAGCCCTCCAATGTGCGGGATGGGAATTGCAGGGATGGTGACAAATTACTGTGTAACAGAGACCTTCAACCTAAAAGAAGGGAGGTCTACAACCTGTGATGGTTTAAGGATGACCAACAACACTGGAATGCTTGAAGAATTTCCTGGAACTCAACCGAAGCTGGTAAGAAGCTGAAGGCTTCTACTAGAGGAAGTTTCCCTCATATATGAAAGGGAGATGTTCAACCTAAAAGAAGGGAGGTCTACAACCTATGATGGTTTAAGGTTGTCTACCAACCAAAGGCATGCTCATGGGCATACGTGTCTTTGGCTACATCTCCGAATCTGAAATGAAAAATTGTGGCTCATGCTTGCTTGAACTGCTGTTTCGAAGCTTGTAGATGACCACCATTTCCCCCCCAGTCACGGACAAGGTGAGATGATGGCGAAAAATCAACTGCAATTTTTCTCAATATTCATGAACAAGTTCTGACATGTGTGTTAAACATCTTCTTGGCTACTGATGCCCATTGCCAAGAAGCGATCCATCCAAGATGAATCTTTGTTGTTGCAGGAGGCTTGTTTCTGAAGCATCTGTGTGAAGAATGGGTGTGCCGACCACAGTGCTTGCATGGATGAAGATCAAAATAGTGATCTTTCATATGGCCAACTCGATCACAGTGTTGGCATTTTTCAATCTGTTGTTTTTGTGGAAGTGGAGCGGGATCTGAAACAGCTGCAGGTGAACGGTCATACAAAAATCCGGCACTCTGAAATATGATGGGCTTGGTGTAGTCTGGAATATGAAAAGACACATCCTTGTCATATCCAAGACTAGTTCTGTGCTTGTTGTGGACAAGCTCTTCCCAAGGTCTGATGATGGTCTTGAGAAGTGCAGGTTGAACTGCTGCATCTGCATGTAAATCTGCTCTTGTACAAGGAACTGAATGAGGATCAACTACAACTTTATCTTATTTCTTCTGATGAGAGTCCTTCTCAATATTTTGAACAGAAATAGGTTTAGAATGGTGACTGTTTTGCTGAAGTTCATCTTGTTGGAGCTGAGATTCCAACTACAAAAACTCAATCTTCTCATGTGCATCTTGCAACAATTTTGAATATTACAAAGAGCATTCTTGCTCATTTTTATCATATCATCAACATTGGAATGAATGAGGTTATTCAAAAACTCTAATGCCTCATTGATTTTATCCGTTTTCAACAACTTAGGCTCAAAAAATAAATGGTGCCAGCTTCAACCGATAATGCACCTGTTTACAATGTGATTCAACTTTCTTTCAAGAAATACAAATGACTTCAAAGAAATTCTAGCTATGGAAATATAAAATTACAAAATTTGCTCAAATTATGGAGGACCTCAAGGTATAGACTGTCTAACCGGCAAGCAACAATGACTTACATCAACAATTTACTGATTGCAACTATGAAGAAGCAATACAATGTCAGTTCAATACAATATTTATGCAAAATATTTGTATAAATGTGCAGCAAAAACACTTGTGCAAGAGGCCTTTAAGGCAGCTGATTTTTTTTTCATCAAGGAGCTATTTTAAAAATGATGGAAAACTTGTCTTCACATTGTAAGACAAGTTTCTTAATTTCTTGGATTGTGATTAATATTTCTCATACGTAGATTAAAGTTATTTTTATTTGAATTTAATTTAAGATTGATTCAATTTGGTTTATTTAATTCAAGGCAGAGAGAGATGAGTGCTAGTTTACTTAATTGATAGAAGAGTGTGTACTTAACGATCATTAACAAGGGATTTATATGCTCTAATCATAAGTTGAGCCAAAAATGCAATACAACTCGAAGTTTACAAGCCCTGGATCGACAATTAAATATTAAGAGGTTTTATCACTAATTAAATCTCTCAACATTTTAGCGTCGTTGTAGGGGAGTTGTATTTTTGTTTAGGTAAGATTTTTATTACAGATTTTCAAGGGCACTGCATGGAATTTAGAGGGCGGAGAGAGTATGGTAAGATGTGATTGAAGAGCCACGCATCTACTATGGTGGGGTTGCTCCAAATTCTGATTGTTTTTTCTTATATTTGAACTTTTATTTCCTTTCCTTTATGCATAGAAATAGGAGGCCTTAGAGTATTGTCAAACATTATGTAAGTGATTTCATTTCTGAATTTCATGTAATTCATTGTTGAAGGGAAAATCTGTCCGGCCAACAGCAGGGGATCTCCCTGGTAAAAGGTCCAAATTAGACCTTGAACTGTTTGGACTAGGGATCCCATCCGGTGTGTGGGTCCGGCTACCACTTATTTCTCCTTTTCTTTGGGTCTCGCTTAAACTCTATAAAACAGTGGATACACACCTAATCAACTGATACAAGACATATTATTGATGCATTAAATGTACATACGACACTATGAGTAGCTAGAGGAAATAATAAAGCATGAAGACCGAAGGAAATGTTGTTAAAAACACTTCCTTAGGGTCACGCTTGTAAACTGTTCTGACCACAAAGGAAACAATTCCTCATGGCAAGGACACCCTTCAATTCCTAAAAGTTTTAAATGGTAACACAAATGCTAATAAACAAAGCCATCAGCGTTCGTTAAGAAATTGAAATAAACTCAACCACCATTAACATACTCAGCAAACTGTCATGCAATGTGATCTGAATTAAAGATACAGTTCCCTTAATCTAAAGATGTTCAGAAACTGAAAATATAATACTCAATAGCGCTCATACATAAGACGACACCAGATCAACAAAGGGATCTTTCAAAATGATTGTATTCATGCTTAAATATATAATCTAGATAATACAGTGTACTCAGCTCGAGTCCCAAACCAAAGATATTTTACAAGTTCCCGAAGGAAGAATTTATAGAGCAAAGCTTGCCCTTTGGACTCCCTGACTTTTTACTTTCCCAAATGTTGGGCTTCCTTGTGACCCAGTCTGTTCTGTGACCTTGCGACCTGAGCCACTGTTGCGACCCGTGACCCGACTGGGTTCTACGACCTTGCGACCTAGTCGCTGGGTCGCTGGGTTGCGCCGTCGGACATTTAATAGGGGATGCGACTTAGCGACCTAGCGACCTCTGCGACTTGCGACCTTTGGGACTTTGTGACCTGCGACCTCGGACCTCGGGCAGATCAGCGACTTGCGACCTCGGGCAATATGCGAACTGCGACCTCGGCAAATATGTGACCTGCGACCTTCATAAATTTTCGACCTGCGACATAGTCGTTGGGTCACTGGGTCGCGTAGTGAAGCGTTTGGCATGGAACACGACTCTGTGACCTGGCGACCTGAAGAAGTCTGCGACCTGGGGTTTTATCTCTTCTACATTTCTCCTGTTGAGATAGTCTTAGCTCCCACCACATGAACCAGCATTTTCTGGGTAAGCGACAAACTTCCTCGTCTGGGTCATCATCATAATCTCCTCATGTTACCTACATGTAAGCATATTAAATTAGCCATGTGTAACCTGTTAAATTAGCCTTACGCATACAAACATTTTATGCATGTTGAGGAAGTAATAAATATATAAACGTAGATTCATAAAAGGTAAATTGACACATAAAATCAGGAGATTTTAAATATTAGCTTGGACCCCTGTATAGTCCTGTTCTGTAGGCAATATATGCTTTGAGAAAAGAGGCCATTCCGAAGCGGGGTCGCATAGTCAGAACTTTCATGGGTCGCAGCCTCTAGTGGAGACACATTTTGCGACCTTGCGACCTTAGAGAGGTCGAATAGTCGCACTTCGAGTAAGGTCGCACCTCCTGGCTAGTAGAAACTGTTGCGACCCTGCGACTTGGGTTGCGGTCGCATAGTCGGCAAGTCACACTATCAGGACCCTTCTCTCGCTTCCCACAATGGTTGACTGCCAAAATATCTCGATCCAGGGAGGAATCAAATCTTGAAACCTTTCAACCTCATCAGGCTTTAGATTCAGCTTTTCGGTAAGCACATCCACTGTAATCTCGGCCATGTATTCATGTTGAAGTGCTTCTGCCGCACTGTTTCTTTTCCGCGGATTAAATACAAGCGTTCTCTCTACCAAATCCACAGCCCGTTTGTCTGCTACGTCTACAAATATGCACTCAACAGAAGTGAAGGAGTAGGAGGTAACTGGCTTGTTTACCAAAGGGCAGGTTTTTTCATCGGCAATCATTTCTGAGAGATATTCATCATCGGGACCAGTAATTGTGTGAGTGATCTTCACTATAACGTCTCTATGCCGCTTGACATCTGCGAAACCCAACGAAAATGCCGGTGTTTGGAGCAACAAGTCTACAAAAATGCAACCCATCGACCATACATCAACAGCGGGGCTGTAATGAAATCGATTGCCCGTGCGTCTCAGAAACAACTCCGGAGGCCTATAGTTTTTGGCGATGACCCTATGACTCACTCCAAATTCTTGTATTATTCCAGCAAGACAAAAGTCACATATTTTACAGTCTAGTTCTCCGTTATAAGAATATTTTGGGGCTTCAAGTCGCCATGTAGCACATTCACGGAGTGCAAATGCTGAAGGGCCCTCAATAACTGGTTCATAATCAACTGAACATTCAAGGGAGCCGTTGACTGGTGGCTGCTGCTCTCGTCTGCTCGATTTCTAGACTTTCTAGAGTCTACCAAATTTTCATGCACCATTTCCATCACAATATAAATATCTTCAAGATTATGTTCACTAATAGGTCGCATGATCTCCTTCAACGTCACGATAAAAGGGTGCTTGATTTGGCTGTGAATTAACACTTCAGATGTGACTCTCTCTGTACAAGCCGGGTGTTTGAAAATACATTCTAATTTCTTGATGGAAACGTTCTAAAAATTGAACCAGCTCGCGATTTTCGCCACCTCTGTCACTTAAACATCCTGTTTTGGAATGCACCAGCCTTCATTCTGTTCCGCATGTCCTGAGATCACGGCATGCTGAGATACGACAGACATGCTGTGTGTTAAAATTTCCTGTTTCGGTGCATTAACATGGAACGTTAAACATCCACTTTTCGGAATGTGCTAGCTTTCATTCTGTTCCGCATGGCCTGAAATCACGACATGCTGAGATACGATAGACATGTTGTGCGTTAAAATTGCCTGCTTAGATGTATTAATATGGAACGTTATGATATATTTCCAAACTGCTCACAAAAATGGCGGATCGTATCACCATTTCTTCGGCATCTGTTTGGAAAGCTGACTCACCTCCTCCAGCGTGTGTGGCACCTGACATGGCATCGGTGGTCAGCTAGATCCATGATATCACCCATGGCGTATTACGCAACCACCATCTATCGATAAACAAACCGTGGCAAGCGAGGAGCATCTTTGGCGCTGACACATCTTTTTGTTAACCTGCGTTCTGGTTCTTCAACGACGTGGTTTAAAACCATACTTGGGCATCGTTTAAACATAGGCTATGGGCTACCATGACTCTATAACTCCATCCTTGATTTGACTGTTATTTCATTACAGTTACTTACAATGCCATCGTGGCTTTTTCAACCTTCCGCTCTGAATTTGTTGTCACGTTCTGCTCCGTATTTTTCAACTACCACGTATATATATCTATATATATATATATATATATATATATATATATATATATATATATATATATATATACGCTCTGAATGTTTCAAGCAGTCATTTGAGCCCCTTTGCAACGTTTTGATTTGGTTATGCTCTGCCATCTCGCATGGTTTTTGAAACCGTGTGCTTTAAAATCATACTGAGACCACCATACTCACTCACTGCTCAATTCTGTGATACTCTCAATGAACGCCCACTCCTCCTCAACCAGTAATTCTTCTCATGCAAGTGTAACACTGATGGCTCAATCAAATCTTCGACGTCCTCATATTCTTTCGACGTACCCACCACAAGGATGAGACCACCACCATTCATGCTCAATCACTGACCTGACCTACAAAGTACACTCATGCGACAGGTGAACTCCTCAATCCTGACCCAGACGTTGTCCAAGAGTTTATGTTTTTTCCATGTTGTCCTCCATTCGGACTGATCTCGGCAAGCTAAATCAAACACCTCACCTGCCTGCACACTCCTGGGGAATAGAACGCCCCACCCACTAATCCTCAAAACCAGGTGTTTCATTCAATGTTTCGATGGCTCTTTTATTTCTTTCCACGTCCTCATAAATGAATGCGGTAAGTGAACGCCTGATTGTCAACTCTGCTTTCCTTTGACCATGAATTGCACAATGCGGCGGTGGGTTTGTTGTAATATTTTGCTTTCATATATCCACTCCAACGTTTTACCATAGTTTGAAACATCACCATCGAAACGCTTGTGTCCATTTGTAAGGTGTTTTCATATAGTTCTGATCTGCCATTTTATATGGTTTGGAAACTACATTGTTTTGCACCTTGGTTTAATTACATGATATTAAAAAAAATCATAACATTTGGCTAACCCTCACGACCTCTTGCTCGGCCAATTTGCATTAATCTCATCAAATAAAGATAATACTTGGTGTAGACTGCCTGGTTTTAGAAAACAAGCTTCTAACTCTCGAATTCCCAACACCAACAAACATCTCCATGAAATTCGAGCCACAAATTGAAAGAAAAAGGGACTCCTGCTTCCCCTGCTGTAGCTTTTGCCAAGAGAGTTTTCCCTGTGCCAGGAGGACCCATTAAAGGGCACCTTTTGGAATTTTAGTTCCTAGCTCTTGGTACCTTTAGTATTTTAAGAAAATGCACAAACTTCATGATCTCTGCTTTGCTTCATCACAACCAGCTACATCCTTAAATAATACCTTGTCCTTTGAATTTTTTCTAGCTTCATCACATTAGCTTTGCCGACGTTAAAGAGTCCACGACCACCCTTGCCTCCAGGTCCACCTACGCCCAAGCCACTTTGCATTCTTCGCCCAGAGTAAATAAGAGACCCCGGAATCAATAATGTAGGTGCAAATCTCAACAACTCTTGGTACCAGGCAATTTCTGAAACATATGTTACAGGAACATAATCGTGAGGACCAATACCCAACGCTTCTTATGCATCTTCCAACTTCTGCTCAAAGGATTCAACATTGCCAATATTAAAAGAATACTTATGTTGGCTACCACCCTCAGAGGAGGTCCATCTGACATGTATCTCTACATCACTTCTTTCACTTTGGGTATAATTATTTGGTGAATTTCGAACATAAACTTTAGCTACAGGTTTGTTTGAAACCACAATATGGTCAACAAGCCTAGGTTCCAAAAGTTTATTTTTGAATTCCTGAAAACTAATCTCTTCAGGTGTAGGAGACTTAATCTTATTTCCCTCGGTTCCATGACAATCATTCATGAGTTTATCAATCGTGGGATTGACCTGTATAAACAACATAACATTATTTAGTTCATAGTTATTCTTTTCAAATGGTGCCCCTAGATAAATTATATGAGACCAACGAACATAAGAGATGTATTCAAACAACGTGCTTAATGACCCATGGCGAGGGGGTTGTTAATGCACATGCTTGATGCAGGGAGAGTCCTTATTCGAACGTATGTTGGTGATCCCTCCCTCACATGGCGTGATTGCAGCAACAGCATCATATCATGATGGTGAGAAAGCTCGTGAGTGGTTTGAGATAGGTCGCTAGGATTTCATTGACTGCAGGTCGGGTGAAAGACTTTAACGACTAAGCGAGCAGAGGGGGACCCGAAATTTCAAATATACCCAAAATTTTGGGTGGTGTTGTAGCAGCTACAAAAAATGGCGAACCACTGTTAGAATCTAGTATCTCTGTCAATATCACAACAATATTCTGAGTTCAGATAGTGATGCAAGGGAATATTGAGCAAGTTTCGCAGGTACCTTTTGTATTACTTTGGCCCTTTATAGGTATACCTAATCCTTGCACCTCAGCTAGGTCTCGCTAATCAGAAACAAATCAAAGAGAAACCTCACAGACGCCAGTAGCTTGTTGATGATGTGAAGAGCAAGGCAGTGGGTTTATTATTTTCAGGAATTTTTTTTTTTAAAGTAAGTTTTTGGTGTTGCTCCGCTGCTAGCAGGTCTGGACAGTACCCTGGCGGAGTCACTTCAAGAAATCACAAACGTTGCTTCGCTACCAGCGAGCCTGTTCAGTACCCCGGTGGAGTCGTTGCATTACCTCTCTGCGCAGGAAGCCTTTCTCGATCCTTTACCCTTATTTGTTTCATGTTCTTGTAGCACTTATTTTCATGTGCTCGTGGCACTTATTCTTCATGGGCGGATGAGGGATCCTGACATATTTTATGAGCAAGATAGGTTGTTTCTTGTTTTACATAAACTGAAAGATATCCTGATTAGGGTTTTCCCTAGTGCCAAAACTTCACATCCCATCTACCACAATAGGCGAAGCGTGCAAAACAGATCATTAAGATGTCCAAGACTATGCTGGTCACAAGGCTTAGGCTACGGGCATTGGGCCATTCAACTCATTACGTCTCCCACAAAAAACCAGATCGTGTCTCCCTGGCTAATGAGTTTAGACTCATAAACATCTTGTTGAGAAAGTGACTTTGATGACCTGTCCTGAGAGAAAGCTGCCTCTTGAGATAGTCACTGCAACCTCACGCAAAATAATGGGGTTACTGTTTCAGCAATCGGGGCAAAACAAAACCGCAAGGTGATAGGGTTGCAATGAGGGCTCATGAAGTGGTAGGAAATATGACAGAAATGATGTGAGGAAGAGAGCGTAAGACGCAATGTAATAGGTGAGGCTCAAGATGCAATGCAACGCCATGTGCAAGAACGATCAACCAGTTGTAGGTGGAAAAGAAGTGAAATACAAGAAATGATTATTTATGAAGCAACCAGCAACTGAAAAAAGAAATGAGTGGAAAATTCTTGTAACATGATGATGCCTAAGATATTAATCGTAAAAAAAAATTGCAAACACACTTTTGAATTATAACGTGAAAATTTCGGCAAGTGAATCTAATTAAAGCTTTGAACTAACAAATTTTTATTAATAGGTCCTAGCTAGCCTACACCTAAAAACCTAGTTTAACCAATGATGCGGTTAGGTTATGTGAAATCAGCTTTCCAGTGCAGCCACCGCATTAGTTCCTGACCTGCAAGAACAACAATGTTTACAAACAGAGCCAGCATACCAAATCGTGCACCAACAACAAAACTTACCTAAAGAGCACGTGGGACGGCAAGAAGATCATGAATACTTACCAGACAACATGCCAGAATGGATTGTGCAAGCTGAATTTCATCCTTATCCTTATACACAGCAATATATTCTCGAAACTTAAAACTATTTATAAATGAAACATGTCCATTCATGCACAATCCTAGGTCTAATGAGCGCTGGGTAAGCCATTTCCTGTCTGTAGGCACATCCACCGGATGGGGTTGGTCGAGCCAACAAGCAACCTCATTGCGGTGGTGAAGATGGTTGATTTTACAGGGTGGAAAAAAAAAAGCATGTTCCGAGCGAATCATAGATATTTTTGAATCCGAGAGCGGGAATCCTAAGCTGAGAAACCCTAGTTGGAGTTGTTTGAGGGGTCTTGTCATGATCGGAAGAACCTGGGGTAACAGTCGGCAGAAGGATAAGCGCTTCGATTTCCTGATAGGTACTCGAATCTTCCCAAAGCAGATTATCGAATTCAGGTGTCTCCATATGGTCGGCAACGAGATATGAGTGACAGTCCCCAGCGGTATTAGTGAATATGCTTTCAGACAAGCAGCGATTGCTGTAACCATTGATTTGATTCAACTGGGGACCTGGCATGTTGGGCTCCCCGGGATTTTTCGACTAGGATGGATCAATAAGGAGGACATATTGAGGTTGCCCAGGCACGAAATTGCTCCTATGGTTGTCTAAATATTCCGAGTGAGACAGATCAGATTTAAAAGATTCATCGATTTTGGACTGTGATGGCGAAACACCATCTGCGTACTTATGATTGTCGCCAATACCAGTATAAAAAATTTTTGAATGTCTCGAAGAAATTACTGGTGTGGCGGGTTCGTAAAATAAATCGGGGAATAATGAACGCACAGATTGAGTCGCAGGGGTGTTAACCATACAAGGTTTTTCATCACGTGCGTCCATGTCATTTAGAGAAAACAATGATCTGGTAGGCCTTGTAAGGGAATCGACTGCATCTGGGATAGGAGTCGATTGATAATCAGTATGTGAATTAGATTTAGGACTGTGTCCAGGGAGACATCGAGTGGGTTCGAGGTAGGTTTCATGAACCGGGAGAGATAATGAGCCACTGTGGTTTTCAAACTTTGATTCGACATGGTGCGTGAAAGATTCAAATTCTGAACAGCCGTTGGTTTGCGGGTTGTCATAGGGAACACTAGGCTCAGACTGGGTTGTTAACTGAAATTTTTCAAGGGAAACGAGAATCACATAGCTGAACTGTTCACTTAACAACTTCCAATCGACATCCTTTTCAGGGAACTCAAAACAATAATGAACAAATCTGATAGCAAATTCATCAAGAGGTTCCTGAGGTTCCATTCTGATGTCATTTAGCTTTATCAATACACTTTGAAAATCATACCTATGATAATATTGTTGTAATTCACTGGCGAGTTGTTCAAAATAATGGATGGAAGCTTCTGGAAATGTGTGGCACCATTCCTTAGCGCGACCTTTGAGAGTCATGAAGAAAAGCAAACAAATCAAACCTTCATTTTCAATTTCTTAGCACTCACCAAAGTCATAGAAATCTAAAAGGTGTTGGGTTATGGACACTCCATTTTCACCATCGAATTTTAACTGAGACAAGTGTAACATAAGTTCATCGGGGATGAGACATCGAGGTTCATAAAACACCTACAAGCATCTCGGGATAATTATTTGGGAATGAGCCATTACATATATGAGATTAACTGCAGGCTCTAAGGGCTCATCTTGTCATCTAGCCCTCCTTCCAGCACCAATTCTATTGACGGGAAAATCTGTCCAGCCAACAGCAAGGGATCTCCCCGGTAAAAGGTCCCAATTAAACCTTGAACCGTTTGCACTAGGGATCCTGTCTGGGGTGTGGGTCTGGCTACCATTGATTTATCCTTTGCTTTGGGTCTCGCTTAAACTCTATAAAACAGTGTATACACACCTAATCAACGGATACAAGACATATGATTGATTCATTAAATGTACATACAACACTATGAGTAGCAAGAGGAAATAATAAAGCATGAAGACCGAAGGAAATGTTGTTAACAACACTTCATTAATGTCACGCTTGTAAACTATTCTGACCACAAAGGAAACAATTCCTCATGGCAAGGACACCCTTCACTTCCTAAAAGTTTTAAATGGTAACACAAATGTTAATAAACAAAGCCATCAGCGTTCGTTAAGAAAGTGAAATAAACTCAACCACCATTAACATACTCAGCAAACTGTCATGCAATGTGATCTAAATTAAAGATACATTTCCCTTAATCTAAAGATGTTTAGAAACTGAAAATATCATACTCAATAGCGCTCATACATAAGACGACACCAGATCAACAAAGGGATTTTTCAAAATTCTTGTATTCATGCTTAAATTTATAATCCAGATAATACAGTGTACTTAGCTCGAGTCCCAAACCAAATATCTTTTACAAGTTCTCGAAGGAAGAATTTATAGAGCAAAGCTTGCCCTTTGGACTCCCTGACTTTTCACTTTCCTGACTGTTGGGCTTCCTTGCGACCCAGTCTGTTCTGTGACCTTGCGACCTGAGCCACTGTTGCGACCCGCGACCCGACTGGGTTCTGCGACCTTGCGACCTAGTCGCTGGGTCGCGTCGTCGGAAATTTAATAGGGGATGCGACTTAGCGACCTGGAAACCTCTGTGACTTGCGACCTTTGGGAATTTGCGACCTACGACCTCGGACCTCGGGCATATCAGCGACTTGCAACCTCAAGCAATATGCGACCTGCGACCTCGGCAAATATGCGACCTGCGACCTCGGCAAATATGCGACCTGCGACCGAGTCGCTGGGTCGCTAGGTCACATAGTCAAGCGTTTGGCATGGAACACAACTCCGCGACCTGGCGACCTGAAGAAATCTGCGACCTGGGGTTTTATCTCTTCTACATTTCTCCTGTTGAGATAGTCTTAGCTCCCACCACATGAACCATCATTTTCTAGGTAAGCAACAAACTTCCTCATCTGGCTCATCATTGTAATCTCCTCATGTTACCTGCATGTAAGCATATTAAATTAGCCATGTGTAACCTGTTAAATTAGCCTTACGCATACAAAAATTTTATGCATGTTGAGGAAGTAATAAATATATAAACGTAGATGCATAAAAGGTAAATTGACACATAAAATCAGGAGATTTTAAATATTAGCTTGGACCCCTGTATATTCCTGTTCTGTAGGCAATATATGCTTTGAGAAAAGAGGCCATTCCGAAGCGGGGTTGCATAGTCGGAACTTTCATGGGTCACAGCCTCTAGTGGACGCACATTTTTCGACCTTGCGACCTTAGAGAGGTCGCATAGTCGCACTTCGAGTAAGGTCGCACCTCCTAGCTAGTAGCAACTGTTGCGACCCTGTGACTTGGGTTGCAGTCACATAGTCGGCAAGTCTCACTATCTAGACCCTTCTCTCGCTTCCCACGATGGTTGACTGCCAAAATATCTCGATCCAGGGAGGAATCAAATCTTCCAACCTTTCAACCTCATCAGGCTTTAGATTCAGCTTTTCGGTAAGCACATCCACTGTAATCTCGGCCATGTATTCATGTTGAAGTGCTTCTTCCGCACTGTTTCTTTTCCGCGGATTAAATACAAGCGTTCTCTCTACCAAATCCACAGCCCGTTTGTCTGCTACATCTACAAATATGCGCTCAACGGAAGTGAAGGAGTAGGAGGTAACCGGCTTGTTTACCAAAGGGCGAGTTTCTACATCGGCAATCATTTCTAAGAGATCTTCATCGTCAGGACCAATAATTGTGTGAGCGATCTTCACCATAACGTCTCTATTCCGCTTGACATCTGCGAAACCCAACAAAGATGCTAGTGTTTGGAGCAACGAGTCTACAAAAATGCAACCCATCAACCATACATCAACAGCGGGGCTGTAATGAAATCGATTTCCCGTGCGTCTCAGAAACAACTCCGGAGGCCTATAGTTTTTGGCGATGACCCTATGACTCATTCCAAGTTCTTGTATTATTCTAGCAAGACCAAAGTCACATATTTTACAGTCTGGTTCTCCGTTATAATAATATTTTGGGGTTTCAAGTCGCCATGCAGCACATTCACGGAGTGCAAATCATGCTAAAGGGCCCTCAATAACTGGTTCATAATCAACTGAACATTCAAGGGAGTCGTTTACTGGTGGCTGCTGCTCTCGTCTGCTCGATTTCTATACTTTCTAGAGTCTGCCAAATCTTCATGCACCATTTCCATTGCAATATAAATATCGTCAAGATTATGTTCACTAATAGGTCACATGATCTCCTTCAACGTCATGATAAAAGGGCGCTTGATTTGGTTGTGAATTAACACTTCAAACATGACTCTCTCTGTACAAGTCGGGTGTTTGAAAATATATTCTAATTTCTTCATGGCAACATTCTAAACATTGAACCAGCTCGCAATTTTTGCCTCCTCTGTCACTTAAACATCCTCTTTTGGAATGCACCAACCTTCATTCTGTTCCGCATGGCCTGAGATCACGGCATGCTGAGATACGACAGACATGTTGTGCGTTAAAATTTCCTGTTTCGGTGCATTAACATGGAACGTTAAACATCCACTTTTCGGAATGCGCTAGCCTTCATTCTATTCCGCATGGCCTGAAATCACGGCATGCTGAGATATGACATACATGATGTGCATTAAAATTTCCTATTTCGGTGCATTACATGGAACGTTATGATATATTTCCAAACTGCTCACCAAAACAGCAGATCGTATCACCATTTCTTCAGCATCCGTTTGGAAAGCTGACTCACCTCCTCCAGTGTGTGTGGCACCTAACTTGGCATCGGTGGTGAGCTAGATCCATGATATCACCCATGGCGTATTACGCAACCACCATCTATCGATAAACAAACCGTGGCAAGCGAGGAGCATCTTTGGCGCTGACACATCTTTTTGTTAACCTGCGTTCTGGTTCTTCAACGACGTGGTTTAAAAGCATACTTGGGCATCATTTAAACATAGGCTATGGGCTACCGTGATTCTACAACTCCGTCCTTGATTTTACTATTATTTTGTTACAGTTACTTACAATGCCATCATGGATTTGTCAACCTTCCGCTCTGAATTTGTTGTCACGTTTTGCTCCGTAGTTTTCGACCACCACGTATATATATATATACGCTCTGAATGTTTCATGCAGTCATTTGAGCCCCTTAGCAACATTTTGATATGGTTATGCTCCGCCATCTCGCATGGTTTTTGAAACCGTGTGCTTTAAAATCGTACTGATACCACCATACTCACTCACTACTCAATTCTATGATACTCTCATTGAACGCCCACTCCTCCTCAACCAGTAAGTCTTCTCATGCAAGTGTAACACCGATGGCTCAATCAAATCTTTGACATCCTCATATTCTTTCGACGTACCCACCACAAAGATGAGACCGCCACCATTCATGCTCAATCACTGACCTGACCTACGGAGTACACTCATGCGACAGGTGAACTCCTCAATCCTGACCCAGACGCTATCCAAGCATTTATGTTTTTTCCATGTTGTCCTCCATTCGGACTGATCTCGGCAAGCTAAATCAAACACCTCACCTAACTGCACACTCCTGGGGAATAGAATGCCCCACCCACTAATCCTCAAAACCAGGTATTTCATTCAATGTTTCAATGGCTCTTTTATTTATTTCCACGTCCTCATAAATGAATGCAGTAAGTGAACACCTGATTGTCAACTCTGCTTTCCTTTGACCGTGAATTGCACAATGCAGCGGTGGGTTGGTTGTAATATTTCGCTTTCATATATCCACTCCAATGTTTTACCATAGTTTGAAACATCACCATCGAAACGCTTGCGTCCATTTGTAAGTTTTTTTCATATAGTTCTGATCCGCCATTTTATATGGTTTGGAAACTACATTGTTTTGCGCCTTGGTTTAATTACATGATATTAAAAAAAATCATAACCTTTGGCTAACCCTCACGACCTCTTGCTCGGCCAATTTTCATTAATATCATGAAATAAAGATAATACTTGGTGTAGACTGCCTGGTTTCAGCAAACAAGCTTCTAACTCTCGAACGCCCAACACCAACAAACATCTCCATGAAATCCGAGCCACAAATTGAAAGAAAAAGGGACTCCTGCTTCCCCTGCTGTAGCTTTTGCCAAGAGAGTTTTCCCTGTGCTAGGAGGACCCATTAAAGGGCACCTTTTGGAATTTTAGTTCCTAGCTCTTCGTACCTTTAGGATTTTAAGAAAATGCACAAACTTCATGATCTCTGCTTTGCTTCATCACAACCAGCTACATCCTTAAATAATACCTTGTCCTTTGACTTTTTTCTAGCTTCGTCACATTAGCTTTGCCGATGTTAAAGATTCCACGACCACCCTTGCCTCCAGGTCCACCTACGCCCAAGCCACTTTGCATTCTTCGCCCAGAGTAAATAAGAGACCCCAGAATCAATAATGTAGGTGCAAATCTCAACAACTCTTGGTACCAGGCCATTTCTGAAACATATGTTATAGGAACATAATCATGAGGACCAATACCCAACGCTTCTTGTCCATCTTCCAACTTCTTCTCAAAGGATTCAACACTGCCAATATTAAAAGAATACTTATGTTGGCTGCCACCCTCAGAGGAGGTCCATCTGACATGTATCTCTACATCACTACTTTCACTTTGGGTAGAATTATTTGGTGAATTTTGAACATTAACTTTAGCTACAGGTTTGTTTGAAACCACAATATGGTCGACAAGCCCAGGTTCCAAAAGTTTATTTTTGAATTCCTGAAAACTAATATCTTCGGGTGTAGGAGACTTAGTCTTATTTCCCTCGGTGCCATGACAATCATTGATGAGTTTATCAGCCGCGGGGTTGACCTGTATAAACAACATAACATTAATTATTTCACAGTTATTCTTTTCGAATGGTGCCCCTAGATAAATTATTTGAGACCAACGAACATAAGATACGTATTCAAACAACGTGATTAATGACCCATGGCGAGGGGGTTGTTAATGTACATGCTGAATGCACGGAGAGTCCTTATTCGAACGTATGCTGGTGATCCCTCCCTCACATGGTGTGATTGCAGCAATAGCATCATATCATGATGGTGAGAAATCTTGTGAGTGGTTTGGGATAGGTCGCTAGGATGTCATTGACTGCAGGTCGGGTGAAAGACTTTAACGACTAAGCGAGCAGAGGGAGACCCAAAATTTCGAATATACCCAAAATTTTGGGTGGTGTTGTAGCAGCTACAACATTCACAAAGTGTGAAAATATCACAAACTTAGTAAGGCACATCTACGGGAACCATAGCTAAGCTTCAAAAGTAGCATATGCCTTAGAATAGTCCGAAACATTCTGTGAGACATTTAATTTCCAAATTATTTTGCTTTCAATAGATTGAATAGTACTCTGGTCTGTTTTTTTATGAGTGTGGTGAGATTCATTTCATCCAATATATTTTAATTTCATTTATCTTCATATTCCAATCTTTAACATTATATCATTTTTTGGGTGTTGTAAGATCCCCTGGATACTAATCCATGTTGCAAAACAAGGATCATCAACCAGCAGGAGAAATTCAAGAATGAATCATAGCTTGGAGAATTTCCCTCGAAGTACTTTCTCAAATTCTAGCAGTAGCTGGGATATATGCCTCTTAGGAAGAGTTCATCTTAACAACATTCAGGAAATTATCTGTCTCTCCACAACAAGAAAAAAAAAATTTGAAGTATCCCATGATTCCTCATGCCTATTTACCAAGGAGATCAATGAATCATGTACCAAATCTAATGGGGAGCATCCAAATGAACCTCGGATCGAAGAAATTTCATCATGTCCACCAGCAAGCCTTGTAATCATTCCAAATACCAATTATCCAAGTTTTCTTGGCATCACCGAGGAAGACTTTAAGAGTGGTCCAAATGAAGAAATAATCCAATACCAATAGGATTACATCGAGCATTGGTTCCAGATTACAATTCAGTCAAAGTACCAGTTTCATATTCAAATACTCTTTGTATCACATATTTCAAATTTTTTTATTGTTCATGTTCATATGCCTTCTAAATTTTATTTGTTAAATCTTGGCATGATTATATCTTTGTACCTGATCCGCACATGGCTTCATTGGAAGTTCTCTTTCACTTGAAGGAGGACATGTTTTCTTCAATGTAGTAGGAAAGTTAGTATTGTAATAAATAAATAAATGAAAATACTAAAGAGAAAAATAAGTCACTTTTTGAAAACCATCTTGTCTTGTGCAATTGGACTAGAACTTTGCTTGAAAATGAGGTAACTGGCAGGCAAGGTTCCCAATAAATTTTTTAAATTTGTATAAGTTCTTCAAATCATGTATCTTTTGAGTTATTATGTTTTTACTCGAGTTGGTTGATGTGGGATTCCTTAAGGCCCATCTTCCAATGAACCTTGTCCCATCGACATCAACATATTATTTGGGACCAAGGTTAGGGTTAGATAAGGTACCTGAGAGCCTGCGTACCCTAATGGAAGGTATCCTTGTCATATACTAAGGAAATACATCAATGTTTCTTGGTGGATGAATTTTGTAGTCCATTCGACTCCGACAAATCTATTCATGGCTAGTAGAATGTACCTAGTAGAATGTACCCTTTGACATCAAAGGTGGGATTTCTTGCATTGGTTAACAGTCTCCTCAATGGTCGGTAATCCAATGATTCTTGCTTATGTTCGACACTGACACCATTTATTCACATAAGAAAGGTTTCACATAGGTGTGTAGCGGTTGAAGACTATATGGTTTTGAGGTCTCAACACATATTTGCAGTAGTTTGGATTTTTGTATTATCATTTCCATTGTCATTTGCATCAATAGTCACCTTTCCTCCATTGTTTGGGGACATACAACTCCTCAGGCATGGGGGAGAAGGAGACCTATAGTTCATACTTTAGCTCTTCATTTCATCTCTTCAACTCATCCTTTATCCTTCTTCAGCAGATCAGATCAGTAGTCACATCAGCTCCAGCCATTCCATCCTCCACTTCATTTTACAGCACCAGGCACAACAACGAAAAAGGTAAAACTTGAGGTAAATTTGGCTTGTGATTCTCTAATTAATTAGAAGGTTAAATAATATTAATGATTCACCATTTCTCATTCAACGCATTTCATCCTTCATAAATCATTATCCTTCTATTTCCTTCCATTCATTATGCATAAACTCTTATAACAAGGCCATGTTAAAAGTAAAAACCTTATGGTGCATTAATAAAAGCAGTCTCTATAGTGTCTTCTTCAAGCATTCTATTCACAGGATGAAGTCGTTACTTCCATGAAATGATAAAGGAAACCACCTATAAACATTGGTCTTACGATGACAGAGTATGCAACCATCCATTCACCATCTCCATTACCACCTCATTTCATCCATCACCTCTCCCTTATCCATTCATTTCTTGTCCTCAATTTGTATTTCTCAGTGAAATTAGTGTGACATACTAAATGTGAAGAATGTTGCTCCACAAGAACCAGCACTTTACATATCCAAGCAATTTTGTCCCACAAGAACCAACATCTACAAAACAACGTTAAGAATCTATCAATGAGAAAGTGATTTGTTTGCAAGAGGACATGAAAACCCTCAACCATGGGGGGATTTTGGGCCTCAAATATGCCTAATTTTCCACTATATATTACTGCCATTCATAACCTAAATTCGGACACCTTTACACTCATTTCACACCATAATTCCATCACTTATTGCCAATTCATGACTTATGTCTCATGCTTGATTATCATTCGTTTTCCTATCCTTTCTATGATTAGAGATGATTTATTCACAATTTTTAATTACATTTTTTCTAAGTTCATTTGTCATAGGGTTCCATTTTCGAAATTCTTCACAAGCTAGTTAAGCTAGTTACTGCAAGTAGAGTACGAAAATGTCCAATTTGGAGTTTCAACATCCCAACAGGCTTTCATGGAAACCCGAGGGAGGTTATTGACCAAAATAATGTTTTAATATCTTACCATACATTATATTGCATCCAGGTCGCACATGTGGGTCCCTAGGAGCTAATTAACAAATCTATTTAAAATGTGCAAAGTTTAGAAACTACCAAGTTTGACCACGATCTGTGTGCAAGTCAAGGTGAATTTGGAAAATCTAAGTGAATGGGTTTGTTAAAAATATAACCCGTTATGTATATCAAAAAAATATTTCTCCATATTCGAATTATAATAAAATTTATACGCGGATCTTGGAGGCAGTTTGTAAAAAATGATTATTTTTCCATAATTCTAGAACCTCGAAAAAAGAGCCAGACAACCAACTTTGGGCACAATTTACAAGGTGATGGATTTGAATGAGACAAATCCAAGACAGGTTTTTGTTGAAAATATAATAAATTAGGCTCCTTGGAAACCGTTTTCCAAAATTCTTCATGGTTAGGAAGATATGTCAATCTCTTTGTGGTCATTTTGTTAAAATTGTTCAATTTTCCAGAATTGAGGAAAATGGCTAATTCTCCGTCTAAATAGTATAAATGGCTCAACCATGGTTTGTATTGTAAGCTTGGGAATTTTTTGAAGGAGGAGGAAGACAATGTGTGAACATGAGACAAATTATTGAAGGAATGTATGTAAGTGAAACTATGATTTGAATCCTAATACAATTTGACTTTGCCATGAATTCTTTCAAGATTATAATTTATTTTCTTGAAATTAAATATATACTTCATCTCCAACTCGTTGCATACCAAAATTAATGGTGTTGATCATTGATTTTATTTCATGAATAACCCCTTTGTTACAGTTTTACGATTGGAATATTTAAAGGTGCTTCTTAATTGGATAAACAAGAGACCGATAACTCCATTCCTTTTAAATATGAATTGAAATTGATTATGTTCCTTACTGATCCACTATAATTTCTTGTAACATTGTGTTTTGGCAACCAATTATTTGAAAGCAATACAACGACACCATTGAATTATTGTTTGGAGTTGTAGTTTAGTTTTACAATTCATTATAATTGTAATTAGTTGTTGGTAGAACCATTGGTCAATGTGCTTATGTTTCAATGATTTCTTGAGTTTGATTAAAGTAATCTAAGGATAAAAATTTTTCTTATTTTGCAATCTTTTAGATCTGAAATCATGTCAATTATAATCTTGGTTTACTTTATTTCTTTTGAAGAAATTGCAGAGTGGTGACAGAGGTTAGTTTGAATGCTTATTTGACTTGTTTTATGCATCTTGGTAACTAGATTAGTTGAAGTCTTGTTTGTTCATTGCCTTAGTTTAAGATCATTTGAATGAGAGTGAATTTTATTGGGATTAATATTTTTCATAAGTTTGGTATCATTTTAAATTCATCTTGATTGATTTAAGATTCTTGTATATAGATTAGATAGATCTTAGTATTTAGATTGATATTTCCATTACTTAGATTGAAATTAGTATCCTTACATAGTAATTTTCATTGTTGGATTGTGATTAATATTTCTCAGATATATATTAGAGTTATTTTTATTTGAATTTAATTTAATATTGATTCAATTTGGTTGATGTAATTCAAGGCAGAGAGATATGAGTGGTAGTTTACTTAATTGATAGAAGAGTGTGTACTTAATGATCATTAACAAGGAATTTATTTGCTTTGATTATAAGCTGAGCCAAAAAATCAGTAAAACTTAAAGCTTACGAGCCCCTGATTGAAAATTAAATATTAAGAGGTTTAATTGCTAAATAAAACTCTCAACAATATGCTTGATGTCGTGGAAAGCATAAGACATGGCCCGCTGGAAATTTTCTCCAGCATTTTTAAGACCAAAAGGCTTCTTTTTATATGCAAAGGTACCCCAAGGGAAAATAAAAGTTGTCTTATGTTGATCTTCAGGACAGATAGTAATTTTATTATAACCCGAGAAACCGTCCAAGAATGACAAAATCTCATTCCCCGCAAGTTCATTGATAATCTGATTAATAAAGTGTGTGAGGTAATTATATTTAGGACAAGCCTTATTCAAATCTCTGAAGTATATGCACACATATACCGTTCCTTATTTCTTGTCAACTAGGATTGGATTTGAAACCCACTCGGTCAATGTAATGTTCCTTTTTCAGAAACATTGTCAATTGACAAAGAAAATCTATTCCAAAGATAGACTACAGGGGCATTTATTGGATTTGTCACCTTTAAAAAAAGGATGAGCTCCAAAGGCTACCTAGCCCACTAGTAGACTCTGTCTATAGAGTGATTGTCAAGGGACAATATCCCCAATAGGGAAATACAACAATATTGGGAATCTCCCAATATTGCAACTACAGCAATAAAAAATACATCAAATGGAAATGGTAGTGAATCATATACACATGAAATTCTGGAGAACTCAATGGTCATCATATTAGATCATATCAGCAATAAAATATACAACTTCTTGAGGAAATGATCACTCAAGTAAGGCACCACAAGCCTCAAGGAAACTATACAAGGAAATATGAGAAACTCTGTAGCATAAGAGGCCCTAGACCATGACTACGCAGTTATATGAGGAACTGCTGCATAAATGATAGAAATAAAAAGTTATAGCAATGATAGGCTCAAATAAAGTGGGGGATCAAGCTCTCAACCCCTGAAAATACATAACATCAATCCTTTAAGAGGATTCGATGAAATCTATACAAAAACACTATAATACAAAAATGTCAGAGATGCAATAACTGCTGCAACTCAAGAGTTGGAAATGGATGGAGAAGGATGAAATAGTTTTTTTAGATGAATTCCCTTCTCCAATGAAAATCTGAAGTGAAAGGTTGATCCTTTCACCCAAGACTTCCCCTCCAAAATCTGCTAATCCCTCATAGCAACTATGCACCAAGAAAAACGTTGTCTAAGAGAGGGACTACGCTGCCAATGATGGAATGTGGTTGGCCTGATGCCAAAGATGATGGGATATACTCTTAAAACCCATTTTCTAATCTCCCAAAGGATGGAGCCTCCTCCACTTGAAAACTAGCTCTGAATGGTGTGTGGAAACCTCCCCAGCAACACCCAGCAACACTACACAATATCTGTTGCAGAAACTGCGCTGATGTAGATGACTGAAGCTATGGATTGAATGCCTAAATATGGGGAATGGAGTGCAATCCTTCATGAGCTCCTCAAGAAGGAGAGGAAATCCTTAAAAGGACTCCCTCGTGCCCGAAGGCACTGCAGCTCTGCTGAACAGCAAGAGGCAGCAACAAGTCTCCAAGACCTGGATGTAAAAATGATCAAAGATGAAATCAATGGATGTCTTGCTTCTCTTTTAATCAATGAGCCTTCCCATCATGGGCCCTACTTTGAATTATGGTTTCCTCCCTCTAGAATTTTCCCTCCTACGTTCTCCCACATAGTGCTTTCCAACTCATGCCAACGCAGTTTGACTTGGTCAACCTTGGCCAAGCATGTATGCAGAAACCTCCTTTCACACATGGAGGTGTGAAATCCAGCTCCAATATGATCCTCTTTCATACTTAGATGATTTTTTTTCTCTAATTATGCAAATAATGGGTCCCCTACCCATTTTATTCATCTCCTAAACAAAAATTAATGTTCCATAAAATTTGGAACATTACAGTCCTCCCCTCTCAAAATATTTCTTGCCCTCAAGAAATTGCAAGGATGAACTAAGTTTATTTCTGCCCTTCCTCCTGTAGCATCCTCATGTGATGATCTCTTCAAGAAAAATTATGCCATATCAGCAATCAAGTCTCCAAATTGTCCCTCCGACAAATGCAATCTAGCCTTGGGGTGAACATTCCCAAATAGCTATCATGTAGAAAAAAATATCCATGAAGGAAAAAAGAGCTATCGAAGGGCCTCCTTGAGCCATGAGGTCTGATATACAATGGGATTTATCATCCCCATATGAATCTCTCATCCCCAAGCCATCAATCACAAAAATAAGCCGCCTCCCAATAAGGCAATTCATGGAAAATCTCCCTCCACCTTGAGCTCCCGGAATGAAGGTGAGCTGAAAATATGATCATGGAAAGCACTATAACTTGCCCCATGCTTTCCTCTCCCCCACGTATGACAATTTTGGAGTGTATTTTGATCCTAGGCTGCAAATGTATTGCCCTCAAATGGAAAAAAGAAGAGTAATTCTCCAAGAATCGCCCCTCCATGAATGAAAAATCAGTTGGCCCAAGACATGTCATCTATGATGAATAGGACAAGATCACCATAGAATGCCCCCATTGCATGTTTTGTGTAGGTTCTACCATGTGCATAAAGTGCAAACAATGCCTCATAGGGTTATAATGCAACCTCATCCACTACAGCTGCAGAAAACAACATGGCAAGTATTGCACAACAAATATCACATTTACTACTAAATAGTAAATAGATGAGTGAATCAACAACATAAGGTCAAAAACCTGCCCATATACATACAATGGATGGATAAAATTACCAAGCCCATGGCTCTCCCCACATATGAGCAAATATGTGGCTGTAGCCATGCCTCCTCTCATGTTCCCCTTAGAACATGTACTGCAGAAAATATGGGAGTCTTCCCTCATCAAGGACACATTCATCCCATGTGTCTCTCCTCTAATCATGTCTTTCACTGAGATAACAGAAATATCAGCCAAGGATACCATACTCAGCAATAAAATGAGGCAAGTAGTGAAGGTTTCATGTTGTGCAATGTTATACCAACAGTCTCTCAAGTAGTCACAACACAGTTCCCAAACTGCTGCTTTGAGAAATGATATGGCAAGTTGTTTTCAGCTCATGAATAACAATGTATGTTCTAACATCTGATAATGCATGGTGAGTGGCTGAATATGAATGCTGAACATACATGGAAGGTAACACTTTCCCAAGGCCATATAAAAGATGGTTGTCTTCATCACATAGTTTGGCCCAATTTTGCTCATGGAGAAACATGAAAAACCTGCCCCTTTGAAAAACTTTGCACTGCATCATAATGATAAGAGTATGTAAATTAGCAAAGGTACACACAAGAATCTTACCATAGGCTGGAATTAAGATGATATATGGATCTATGCATGTGATCCTCCTCCAAATGACAACGCTATGAGCTCATGCAAAAGGGCCCTTGCCCTTTCCAATGTTTGTTCCTTGACATGCTTCTTGTTAAGAACAACTCTGGTGATGCTGCTGCAAATATGAAGCCTCTCCCAAGAGGGAAATTCCTCCCAATAAATCCCATCTAAGGAGTGATCCCCTTGCACTATGAGAGTGCCCTCCTCTACTCCTCCAACACCATCAATCATATGAGAGAAAATCTGCTTGTGCTCTCTACCATCAATTCCAAGCAACTCAAGTGCTTGATGCCTTCTCATGCTCACATCATATGACTCATCTGATGAAGGTATCATGACTGATATATATGTTATATCAACAATATGTATCCCTTATCCTTTCTGCCCCATGATGTAAACATCCTGCCATCTCTCCTCTTCTTTGGTACTCCTCCCATGAGGGCTACCATTCTCCCAAACCAATTCTTTCTTTTTGCTTTTCATGAGAGTTTGAAATGCAGCTCCTTGGAGAACTCTTAGGAAAGGCCTCTCTCCCATGACTATGTTGGACGTATGAAGATCAAAATGTGATGGAGGTGATGTCTCCTCTCCACCCATGTTCAACAGCGCTGCTGGTTCCTCCAATGATGTAGCAGCTGTCTCTTCCTCTGGTTTTACAATTTGCTTCATGACTCTCCATGGAGGTGTCATGGTTTACTTCATCCTCAAAAAGTTTACACTCCCACCTTGAAGGCTGAATGAAAATCATCAAAGATGTATGAGGATGAGGGTTCTTCTCCTCCTTGAACCCTTTGCATAGTGCAGTGCAAACATGAGGCCCTAGAGTGGCCATGTGATTTGATCCTGGGACCTCCTCATATGAAATTCCACCATCCTTAAGGTTATTTGTTGAAATAGAAAGTGGAACTTTACTCATACCTTGGTGGATCTTGGGACCTTCTTGTGTGGCTGCAGTGTCTTTTCCTCCAATGGCATCCTCGTCCATAGATGTAGAAGGTTTCTCCTCCAAAGCTATAGTAGCGTTAGTGAAATTCTCCCATGGTGGAATGGATTTCTCTTCCTTTGTCCTCCCTCCATCAAAGGTTTGGATCAACCCTTGAACAAAGTCTCCAAAAGAACTCACCCTTGAATGGACCAAGGGTTTGAACCACCAAACAAAGTTTTTATCCTCCATGTGTAGTGCTACCATCTCCACTTCTTCTTCCTCTGCCACTGGATGTAGCAATAAAAATGCCTCCAGCTTCTTCTCCCAAGCTCTAGCTGAAGTAACCCCATCAAATGTAGACAATAGAAACCCATTGCCTCTGATTTATTTATTTTTTCCACAGGGCCTTCTCTCCTCCATCTGTTGAATAGACTATGGGAATGTTGTAACTCCCATGAATGCTGCAAAATGGGGTTTATAGTCACCCAGGTACTTGCATAAGATCTGGAAATCCAAGCATCTTCCATGCTGGTCTTCAAGAGAATAGGAAGTGCATGGACCTTCCTCTTCTCCCCTTTTATTCTCCTCCTCCTCAGGGAGGCTCTTCTTTAATCTAAAATTAGATGATATCAGTCTCATATTCTTCATCATTCTCCTCTGAAATCTAACTCAAAGGTTGTGCCAGTTCAGTGCTTTGATACCACTGTAATGTTCCTTTTTCAGAAACATTGTCAATCGACAAAGAAATCTATTCCAGAGATAGACTGCAGGAGAATTTACTGGATTTTTCACCTTTAAAAAAAGGATGAGCTCTAGAGGCTACCTGGCCCACTAGCAGACTCTGTCTATAGAGTGATTGTCAAGGTACAATATCCCCAATAGGGAAATACAACAAGATTGGGAATCTCCCAATATTGCAGCTACAGCAATAACAAATACATAAAATGGAAATGGCAGTGAATCATATACACATGAAATGCTGGAGAACTCAATGTTCATAATATTAGATCATAGCAGCAATAAAATATACAACTTCTTGAGGAAATGATCACTCAAGTAAGGCACCACAAGCCTCAAGGAAACTGTACAAGGAAATATGAGAAACTCTTCTGCATAAGAGGCCCTAGACCATGACTGTGCAGTTATATGAGGAACTGCTGCATAAATGATAGAAATACACATTTATATCAATGATAGGCTCAAATAAAGTGGGGGAGAAAGCTCTCAACCCCTGAAAATACATAACATCAATCCTTTAAGAGGATTGGCTGAAATCTATACAAAAACACTATAATACAAAAATGTCAGAGTTGCAGTAGTTGTTGCAACTCAAGAGCTAGAAATGGATGGAGAAGGATGAATATCTATTGTAGATGAAGAGTATTTCTTCATTGAAAATATGAAGTGAAAGGTTGATCCTTTCACCCAAGACTTCCCCTCCAAAATCTGCTAATCCCTCACAGCAAATATGCACCAAGAAAAATGTTGTCTAAGATAGGGACTGTGCTGCCAATGATGGAATGTGGTTGGCCTGATGCCAAATATGATGGGATCTTCTCATAAACCCCCTTTTCTGATCTCCCAAAGGATGGAACCTCCCTCCACTGGAAAACTAGCTCCGGATGGTGTGTGGAAACCTCCCCAGCAACACCCAGCAACACTACACAACATCTGCTGCAGAAACTGCGCTAATGTAGATGACTGAAGTTATGGCCTGAATGCCTGAATATGGGGAATGGAGTGCAATCCGTCATGAGCTTCTCAAGAAGGAGAGGAAATCCTCAAAAGGACTCCCTTGTGCCCGAAGGCACTATAGCTCTACTGAACAGCAAGAGGCAGCAACAAGTCTCCAAGACTTGGATGTAAAAATGATCAAAGATGAACTCAATGGCTACCTTGCTTCTCTTTTAAACAATGAGCCTTCCCTCCATGGGCCCTACTTCGAATTAGGGTTTCCTCCCTCTAGAATCTTCCCTCCTACATTGTCCCACATAGTGCTTTCCAACTCGTGCCAACGCATTTTGACTTGGTCAACCTTGGCCAAGCATGTATGCAAAAACCTCCTTTCACACATGGAGGTGTGAAATCCAGCTCCAATATGATCCTCTTTCATACTTAGAGGATTTTTATTCTCTAATGATGCAAATAATGGGTCCCCTACCCATTTTATCATCTCCTTAACAAAAATTAATGTTCCATAAAATTTGAAACATTACAGTCAAAGTAACGGGGTATATAGAACCCACCTTAAGCAACTTCTTTACCTCGACCTTGAAAACTGCAACTTTCCTATGGTTTACCAGTCGAAGCTTTTACCATACAGGCTTGGCATTCTCATAAGTCTTGATCTCATGCTGGACAATTAATGGATCAATTCTAGGCATTTCCATATAATACCAAACAAACACATCTCAGGATTCTTTAAAAATATGGTATAGATTTGAATCTCTTTAGGGGAACACTCAACTCCAACAAAAATATTCTCTATTACATTGGGATCCCTGGAAATGTTCACTGGAATTGTTTCCAAAATGATAGACATATTACCTTCGACAAAAATATGTGGTGGAGCCAAAGAGTTTGGAATTGGGTGAACATGACCAGTTTACTGAGGGCTAGACCAAATTGACTCAACTTCATGCAAATCTGGGAGAAAATATAACCGATGATGCAAATCATCCCACGGTATTTCCACACCTATCATTGGTTCTAGGATTTCCTCCTTAGATGGTAAAATAGTATCAAGATATTCCAAAGAAGAAGTTGAGTTAAGGGTCCAATCTGGAACCACATTTCCATCCAAATCCTTCTGTGAAAGAGGAACTTGATTGGAATCTGCAGTGTTAACAATAGATTGATAAGAAATTTTGGTTGCAAACATAGGATATGCCATTCCACCCACTTTCCCTTCTTCTAATGTGGTCGTAAAATAGGGTGAGGGCCGAGGATCCAAAAAATAATGAGTTCAAAAGAACTCTCTCCAGGAAGGAACCTTGTGCTGGCATTATGATATAATATGATGCAACAACACTACTGAAAGTCAGCCCTGAGGAGAGATGGTCAACGGTGACGTGGCTCTGTCAAATTTTCCCTTGCTCCACGAAGTCTACTTCCTTTTATTAATTATCAAATTCACTGAATTTGATAAATAATACGATCCGCAATGTTCAACTTTATATTATATCCCCGAACCTTAAATTATGATTTCTGGACTTTATATTAGTCTTCCAAACTTATATTAATACTCCGCGCTTTGTAGATCAAACCTTACAATAGGACTCTCGCTCCGGGCCCACCTCTATGTCCAACATCCAATCAACTATACGCCCCGTACCATGGTTAAACCTCGCGCATCTCCGTCGGGCGACCACCGTCCGATGACTCCGCTCCAGATCAACGGCCCTCGTCGATATCGCTCGGCCCCCAGCGCTGGATGTTAATGCGCGATGAGAATACGGAAAGGCAGTTTTGTACCTCCGTCCGGTGCCACGCGTCGACGGTTCTATAGAATCGCTTCAATTCAGGGAATACCGCCTTTTCACCAAAAGTGGTGCGATATGGGCAACCCACTTTTCAAAACCACTTGAGGTTTTGCACAGTGTTTAACCAAAGGTCGAGTCGGGGTTGGGGTGTCCTTCTTATGCCTTAACTCCGGTCTATAGCTCAGTTCCATTTCAACAGGGTTCGTTACAATTGTACAGTGGGGATTTCCACAATACGGATACAGACATATGACCTACGGTGGAATTTAACTCCCAGAGCTTATCCAACCAATTCACGGGAATAGTAGATAGATAATGCGGAATTGTACAATCACCATTCTCAACGCTTTCATATAGAACCAGTGTACAATCATTTCTCAATCAAACAATTTCTTCATTAATAAGAATTTAAGACAATTCAACGGCCAACGAACATTAAAATCATTTACTTGGAAACAATTGTTAACACACAGAGTTTTATTACAGGAACCTCTCATCCTCTCCCCCTCTTCTTCTCCCTTATTCTCCTCCGGAGAATACAATTTATATAAGAAAATATGTCCTTTCGGTTCCTCTGCCAGGACCGTTATGGTAACTCAAGAGCCTAATTACAATTATTCGAAACTAAAACATGACAGATGGACTAACTATTCGACTTCTACAACTTAACTGAAATAATAATACAATCAGCTAAGGTATTGACACCTATCTGTAACAATTCGACTGTTTCAAACCCTCCTAGCCACAACATGTGGACAAAACTCCTACATTGCTGGCTAGTATCTAATGCCCCTGCATCAGACTCCCGAGGGAAATTTTCTTCATGGGCTCCTGTCCATGAGATCCCCCACTGATCTGCCTATCTTCTGCAACATTTCTTCAGTCATCCAAGTGGCATCTTCCTCTGGCTTATCCTTCCATTTGATCAAGTACTGAAAGTACTCTCGTCCTCTGGTCCTTCTGAATGGTCTTTTATCCAATATTTTCTCTGGTTGCAATGGTTGTGCTGGAGGTAGCTGCTCTCTCCACTCAATCTGTTCCTTGTCTGCTGCTCTTTCTTCTGCACCATCATCCTCATACTTGTACAAATCTGCAACATTAAAAATGGGATATATTCCAACATCAGGAGGTAATTCAATCTCATAAGAATTTGCAGAAAAATTCCTAAGTATCTTGCATGGCCCAATCTTTTTGAACTTCAATTTATTGTACTGCTTCTTTGGGAATCTCTCCTTTCTCAAGTGTGCCAAAACCTGATCCCCTACTTCAAAATGAACTTCCTTTCTGCTCAAATCTACTCTTCTTTTGTATTTGATGCTGCTGCCTTGTAGTTGTTGTTTCACTTGTTTGTGTATGGCCTGGATCTCTGAAGAAAATTCCTCACCATATGCACTTCTTAGCTCTGCCTTTCCCAGATTTCTTAACTCTGATATTCCTCTCGGGTGCATTCCATAAACAATTTGGAATGGACTCTTCCCTGTGCTCCTATTTGGTGAGTCATTATATGCATATTCCTCCTGGGGAAAAATATGATCCCACTGCTTGGGATGTTCTCCTGCAAGACATCTCAACAAATTTCCCAGACTCCTATTCACTACCTTAGTTTTTCCATCAGTCTGAGGATGATAAGCTGAGCTGAAACTTAGTTTGGTACCAAGTTTCTTCCATAGTGTCCTCCAAAAGTGCCCCACAAACCTGGTGTCTCTGTCCGAAACAATACTCCTGGGCAACCCATGCAATCTAACAATTTCTTTGAAGAACAAGTTATCAACATGGGTGGCATCACTAGTTTTATAACATGGAATAAAATGTGCCATTTTGGAGAATTTTTCCACCACAAAAAAGACTTCATCATTCCCTCTCTGAGTCTTGGGAAATCCTAGAACAAAATCCATGCTCACCATGTCCCAAGGCCTATCTGGAATAGGCAAGGGAGTGTACAATCCTGCATTCTGGCTCCTTCCTTTTGCATATTGACAGATTTTGCAGTTCTTCACAAAATTATCCACTTCTGTTTTCATCTTGGGCCAAAAATAAAAGTGACTCAGCTGCTCATAAGTCTTATCAGTACCAAAGTGTCCAGCAAGTCCTCCACTGTGTTTCTCTTTGACCAAATTCTCTCTCATGGAAATTTTTGGTACACACAGTTGGCTTCTTCTGAATAGTAAGTCCTCCTGCAGGAAATAATCCAACCACTGGCTTCTATCTGTTAAAATAGGGTTACTACATGCTTCAAATGCTTCTCTAAAATCTGGATCTGTTTTATACAAGTCTTTGAGAAAATCAAATCCTGCAACTTCAAAATTAGTTTCTTGAACAAGCATGTGCCTCCTACTCAAAGCATCAGCTACTTTATTAGCTTGGCCACTTATATGTTTTAAAACAAAATTAAAACTTTGGAGATACTCAACCCATTTAGCATGCTTATGTTTCAACTTGGGCTGCTGTACAATGTACTGCAAAGCATGATTGTCAGAATACAATACAAATTCCCTGGACATCAAGTAATGTCTCCATTTCTTCAGTGCCTGAACAATTGCATAGAATTCCTTCTCATAAGAGGAATAATTTCTTCTGGTGTCGTTCAGCTTTTCACTGAAATATGCCACAGGCATATCACCCTGACTCAACACAGCTCCAATGGCCTCTCCACTGGCATCACATTTTACTTGAAATGGTTTAGTAAAATTAGGCAAAATCAAAGTAGGCTTCTCGGTTATCTTTTGCTTCAAAACTTTAAAATTTATTTCTGCTTCAGCAGTCCACTTAAATGGTTGTTTTCTCTTCTTTATTGTTTCAATTATGGGTGCATTAATCTTACTGAAGTTTCTTATAAACTTTTTGTAAAAGCTAGCAAGTCCCTGGAAACTTCTCACCTCAAAAACATTCCTGGGTGAAGGCCATTCCACAATTTCCTTAACCTTTTCTGGGTCCATCCTCAATCCTTCTGCATAAACAACAAACCCCAAATACACCAACTCTTCCTTCATGAATGAGCATTTCTTCAGATTTATCAATAGTTTCTCTTGGTGCAGCTTTTTCAAAACATGATTAAGATGCCTTAAATGTTCTTCTCTAGTTCTGATGAAAACTAATATATCATCTAGATACACTATCACAAATTTACCAATGAACTCTTTCAATACCTCATTCATAAGTCTCATAAAAGTGCTCGGTGCATTTGACAACCCAAAAGGCATTACCATCCATTCATACAGTCCTTCATTTGTTTTAAATGCAGTTTTACACTCATCACCCTCTCTTATTCTAATCTGATGGTATCCACTCTTCAAATCTATCTTTGAGAAATATTTAGCACCACTCAAACAATCCATTAAGTCCTCAACTCTGGGAAAAGGGAATCTGTACCTGATTGTGATCTTATTGATTGCTCTGGAATCAGTACACATCCTCCAGCCTCCATATTTCTTTGGGCTCAACACTGATGGTACTGCACAAGGACTCAGACTTTCTCTAATCAGCCCCTTGTCAACCAACTCCTGTACTTGTCTCCTGATTTCTTCATTTTCCTTGGGATTCATTCTGTAGGCTGACTTATTTGGAAGATTTGAACCAGGGATAAAATCTATCTGATGGCTGATCTTTCTCACAGGTGGCAGCTCATCAGGTAAATCATCCACAACAATGTCACAGTAATTGTCTAACATCTCTTAGATTTCTACTGGTAAATCAGAAATCTTTGTAGAAGTAAGAACTACCTTAGGTTTGCAAACTAAAGCAAAGCTTACCTCTTCTTCTTCTATCTGCCACAGATATTCCTTCCCGCTCAGTAACAAGGTCTTTGGATCAATCACTCTGCTGGATGGCTCTCCTTCTTCCATGGGTATCAATGTATGATGTACCCCATCTTTGAAGAACTTGTAAGTGTTCTTCTTTCCATCATGCACTGCTTCTCTGTCAAACTGCCAAGGCCTACCCAACAGTATATGACACACATCCATGGGCATTACATCACACAAGACCTTATCTTTATATTTTCCCATTTGCAACTCTATCTCACACTGTTCTTTCACAACCAGCTGGTGCCCTTTGTGCAGCCAGGACACCCTGTAGGGAGTTGGATGCTCCCTTGTCTTCAAATTCAACTTCTCTATCACCTCAGTGGAAACCAGATTGTATGTGCTACCACTATCAATGACTAGCTGGCAGCATTTCCCTTGGACTTTGCATATGCTCCTAAAAAAATTCTTCCTTTGTGCAAGCTCAGTGACCTCTTTGGCTTGCTTCAACAAGACCTTATTCACCACCAAGGATTCTCCCCTCTCGGGAATAATTTATTCTTCAATTTCTGCCTCTTCTCCAGCCTGGGCAACAACATCATTCCTTGGGCCAACACCTACATTCTCTGGACATTCATAGTGCTTGTGTCCCACTTGTTGACATCTATAGCACCTCAATTCCCTAACCATGCCTCTGTCTCTGCCTCCTCTTCCTTTTCCTCTGTAAGAACCCCTTCCGCCCCTTGCATCATCCTCTGTAGATGCATTCTAAGGTGAGCTACTATTAGCTCCATCCCTGGGTGTAGCAAGCTTTCCTCTACCACCCTGACTTCCCTTTCCACGGAAAGTACCTCTCTTCTTGGCAGACTGTTTCCTCAGGAGTTTCTCCTCTGCTTTCAAGGCCATCTGGTAGGCTTCTTCCACTGTCTTAGGAGACAGGAGACCAATCTCATCTTGGATCTCCAGCTTGAGACCATTCACATATCTGGCAGTCTTCTCAGGTGTATCTTGAAATTGCCCAGCCCTTATGCTTACTCTATAGAATTCCTCTGTGTATTCTTTTACTGTCAGAAACCTCTGTCTCAGGTTCTGCATTTTCTTATACAATGTCAGCTGGTAATCACTAGGAAATAATTTACCCTTTAATTTAGCCATCATTCTGGTCTAGCTCTTAATAGGTTGCTTGCCAACTCTCCTCCTTTCTACCTGCACTCCATCCCACCAAAGTGCAGCATGTCCTTTAATCTTTGTTACTACAAACTTGACCTTCTTATCTTCACTTATTTCTTTATAATCGAAGCACTTGTTCAATTCATTTATCCAGTCTACTAGTTCTTCTGGATTCAGTCCCCCTGCATAGCTTGACACTTCAATTCTAGGTTTAACTGCAGAACCCAAAACAGTTCTAAGGAGCCTCATGTCGGGAGGAATTTCCACATTTTCTTCTGCTTCTTCTGTTTCAGGTTCGCTGATGTCTTCAGGATCTCTGGGATGTCTTCGCTCCATGGCGGCTATTCTGGCCTCGACCCTCTGCAACATTCCCAACACCTCAGCGTTGGCAACAGGTCTTCTTCTGCCAGCACCTCTACCGACTCGGATCGCCATGCCAGCAAAACAACTTCAGAAAAAAGCTCTGATACCACAAATGATGCAACAACGCTGCTGAAAGTCAGCCCAGAGGAGAGATGGTCAATGGTGACGTGGCTCTGTCAAATTTTCCCTTGCTCCACGAAGTCTATTTCCTTTTATTAATTGGTTTGATAAAGGGAACCTGCATATTCCCACAGGTTTGATGAAGGGAACCCGAGTATACATCTAGAATTAGTGTATACGTAGTTTTGGTGAAGAAAAGTCGCTTATACACACGGGTACAAAGAAGCAAAGTAGTGTATGTATTTACGCACTCAATTTATGATACTAGGGGTCCTTACCATTGTATTAGCCCAAAATATTGAGCGCATTAATGGCTATTTGATCCCATCCAAGAATACCACCAGCACTTGTATGTGTTTGGCTCATGGTATGGTAAAGGCTCAATCTATATAAGGAGGTGAAGATAATAGTGCAAAAGAGTGCAGGTGTATGGGTATTAATTGAATACTTCACTCTAAAATATATCTACATAGAATGAGTTACAGTTTATTGATAGATCTGAAATAATGATGCACCTATGAAAACAATCATGGATCAGGATCCCCAAACTTGAAATGACTATGTGTTTACTTGATATGTTTGTAAGATGTTTAGATCTATGATATGGCGCATGTTTGTTGAAGTGAAGGGTATGATCTGAGTAAGTATGTTGATCTAAAGTGTTACGCAGTCATGAACATTTACAGATCTATACGTTGGTTCATCACGATGAAAGCACGTATATCCGCGAGTTCGTTTCAGCGAAAGTATGGAATTTTGGGTTTTTCTAAAGATTTATGAAGAAAATGTCTCATCATTTCTACTATATTTATGTTTTCTGTGAATGAATTCTTCATGTAGTTATGGATTGTTTGAATACAGTTTATGCTACTAATTGATTATGTATAAATATGATTGGTGACTGGGTGATTGAATATGATGGATTATTCTTACTGAATATGGGTTCTGTAAATATGACAAAGTATGCCTGAATGTCTCTGATCTATTCTAATTCTGTTAAAATTCCTAATTTCATTATATAAAGATATATGCGTAGGTTACCATTTTAGTTGTGGCTTGTCTCATCAGCATGGTATAAGTTTCAAAGGAATGAGGTCAGTTAGAATGGATCTAAGTCCTGGGGAAATTCAAGTAGCAATCAAATTTTGGTGGGATAGATACCTTTCCTTTTGTTACCCATCAATAAAATTTTGTCATAACTGATGATGGCTAAAATAGATCTTTTAGTCTTCAAGAAACAAATTTCAAGAAAAAATTGTGAGTTCTTGAAGCCTTGCTGTCCTTTGTCCAAAAGATCCATTCCACTGATATTTTCACTTCAAAACCTCCAAAGTAGCCCTGCTGTTGTAAAAAAGATTGTTTTTTAGGCCACTTCCCTATCTTTTTACCTTCATGAATCCTTCTAAAAAAACCCCCCATTTTCCTCATTTTACCCTTTGTTTTCCCTCAAAATCCCCTTTTAACCTGATAAAATCCCTTTATTTTGGTTTAAAACCCTTTTTCTCCCTTATCGAAAACTCCAAAATCCTCAAAAAACCTTCATTTTTTATATTAAGGCTTTAAGCCCTTTTTTCCGCCATGTGACCCGGCTCCGCGACCAAAGCGCTAAGCCCATCAATATTTCAGCCTTTTTTCCTTTCCTCGCGACCTTTTTTCCTTTGTAAAATTTTTTCTGCTGATGCGAAGCCTCAATCGTTCCATCGCTTCAGCCATCGCATATCGGCATTCCTCGTTCCTTTGTTCCCAGACCCCTACTCCGCCAATATGCCGATCTGCTGATGAAATCTGGATCGTCGATCTTCCTCAGATCCAACGGCTACCACTCCATCACATCGATGCATTCACATTTTCCCTTCCGCTTTTGATTTCCCGTCGACCAAATTTGGACCATCGATTTTCCTCAGATCTGACGGTCCGCACTGCATCTCACTTCAACGTTTTCCTCGACAACCCTTTTCATTCTCCGCTGGTGGTCCCCTGCCGATAAGATCTCTGCCATCAATCCCGATCTTGATCGGATGGCCCTCCATCCATTGCACTTCATCGCATCGGCACTTCCCCATCGCAGTTGCCCCTCTTATCGGCCATCGGCCATCACAAATCCAAAAACCTTGTGCCCGGACTCTCTTCTCCACAAATCTCTGATTCCCTGATATAATCACAACCATTGATCATCCCAATCTAATGGCTCCCTTTCAAACTGCTCCTCAACCTCTTCCCCATGTAAATTCTCACCCCGACTATTTTTTTTCCACAACTTTCCTCCGCTTCTCTGGGTTAATCTGGGCCATTCGTTTCCTCCTAAACAACCGCTTAGATTCACTACGGGGGCACCCAACCAAGGTGGTATGTACTCCCCCAGCGCCCCCACAGTTGACCCTTTTGACCATGGTGAATATTAGATCCACGGCTGAGATTCACTATGGAGGCACACCTCTGATTTTTTCTTCCATACACCTAGTCCCTCTATTGTGACGTCATCTCCTGGTCCCACTACCGAGCGCATTCATTCCCTCCCACTTCTACCTTTTTCTTATGAATTCGCCCCTACATGGATTATAGTCCTTTATCACTATAAACCAACGATGAACATTTTTTACGCAACCTCAAGCCTCCCCGCTATGTGAAAAATCACCCCACGTCACCCCGGCCCCACCATATGTTTCCTCTGCTCATCTTATCTCCCTTCGCGCTCATCTACAACCGTAGATCTATGGCCCGAAGATCTAATGGCCCCAAATCCTTTTCACGCTCGATCTTTCCAAACCTTCCCACCGTGCATCTTGCACGCGAAATGGGTGGCTTCATGGAGGGCACATGTCATTCAATGGACCATATCGCGTTCATATGGGGAAAAACCACTTACCGCCCAGACCCTAAGCTAAAACCATCTCTGGTTTTCCAAAACTGCCTATTCATTATTTTCGCACCACAAACAGATTTGAACCCTGTTTTTTATGGTTTCCTCCATGGAATACACCCTGATGCATTCTCCTCCTTCCGCACTGCTCTTTCACCCTCTGCCAAGCCCTCTAAAGCAATTTAACCCCAGCAACATAGGTTTTTATCATATTTTTCTATTTTTTTGCAGGTTTTAATGGTGGATAAGCTATAAATTTGTCCCACTGTCTAGTAAAGGGACATGGCCGAGGATGAAAATCCTCTGTGACTCGATAAAAGACAAAAGGGACCAAAAGGGTTGAACTTCCATGATTAAATCAACATATAGCGAATATCTGTTACACAGCAAGGTCCTCCAATAAATCACTGCCACTTTTATAGCCAACAATGAAGACCCATCAGAGGCTAAAGATGAAGATCAAAAGACAAAGGGATTAAAGGTTAATACAGTCGGCAAAGGACAAAAAGTCCAAAGATGATTAATGAAGGCCCAAAAGCAAGATCAAGGCATAAATCAATGTTTAAAGTCACAAAGCAGATAGATCAGTAAATAAATCCTCCAAATGCCACATCAATAAAGCAATTAATCCTCAGAAATTCCACCTACAATTTTATTTTCCTCAAAAGAATACAAAGTTAATGCATAGTCAGAGATATTTCCAAAGACAGCTTAGAAGTAATTTCCAGCCTACCAAAAGCCTCAAAAGTCAACAAAAGTGACTGAAGTTGATGAAACTTAATGAAAAAATCAATTAACAGAGTTAAGACATTAGATATCTTCTCCATTAGGCCTCTCAAAGGCCAAGAAGAAATTACTCTGTATTAATTGAAAAAATAACTCTTCCTTCCACTCCACCTCCTCAATTTACCTATATATATCATATGAGGAGTTCATTGTTATTGTTGGTTGAATACTTGTTGAATGTAAATAGTTATTGAGTCTGCTGAATCTCTATTAGTAATTGAAGAAAGATAGGCTGAGATGAGAAGTTTGAAGCTGTAAAGACCTACTGGACTTGAATATTGTAACTGGTTTGAACATCAAATATACAAGTTGATTTATGGGATCCTCGTCTATGTCAATGGTGATTTTTTTATTTACTTCTAAAAGTACCCTAAATCTCACTGATAAATATTTATCTTTATGTTTTCCTTTGACTGTGTTGTAATGGTGATTCAATAGAGTATAACCAGTGAATTGTTGGTAAGCCCATGTTTCCTGAGTATAACTTGAGATATTGTCTTTGAAAGTTTCCTTAAGAGTATGCCAAAAGCAGGCTAGGTTAAAAGTCCTTACCTGATCTTAGGCTAATTTTTATGTTTATCTTAAATGTTTTCCTTTAAGAATATGTTGAAATCAGGCTAGGTTAAAAGTCCTTACCTGATCTTAGGCTATTCTTTGTTTTAAATGTTTTCCCTTGAGAGTATGTTGAAAGCAGGATAGGTTCAAAGTCCTTACTTGATCTTAGACTGCCCTTTGTTTCTTATATGTTTGCTTCTTTGACCACATTTCTTGATGTTTCATACCATAAATCAATCTTAAAAGATCTTTTGATATAGATGATTTTCCCCATAAACCATTCTTGAAGCTTGTTGTGCAATTAAATCCTTTTGTGACTCCATAGCCCAATGGATTGATACTGTCTCTTACCTATCCTATCAGCTAAACCATTCTGTCAACTAACTCACACCTTTACCCTTCAAAATACTTCCTTCATTTTGATGATATCCTACCCAACCAAAAACAAACAAAACCCTTGTACTTCATAACTAGCCTAATATCATATATTTGAAAACACCTATATAGAGAGATCCCTCTCTAAATCCAGGAGGGCTAGATCCTAGGATTCCAAAGTGGTTCTGATGTAGGCTCTACAGCGTTTGTTCTTGCCAATCTTGCAAACTACGGAGTCCTAACATAGTGGCGACCATATTGGGGAAAAATATTGAGTAATAGATAACTTCACAACTCAATGAACCGCTATTTCTAAATGAAACAAGTGTCACCAAGAATGGTTATTAGTGATTGTTGATGGTGAACAGTGTTAGTGCTCAAATCTACCTTAGGCTGAATTAAGGTAAAACTCAAGGCAACATCAAACCAAGCTCAGCCTCGTAGCTAGCCCTACGAGGACAGGAGAGGGCTCTCTCCGTCAATCTCGATAAAATGAGAAATAGGGTGCGAGATGACTTACAATGGGAACTGATTTTAGGCTAGTAAAGAGATAGGTATGTTTGATTTTTGATTTTTGGGTTTTCGCTGGAGAAATGGGAAAAACAAATTTTGGGTCCGGGGATAAGGTCAGACCTTTGCAGATTTCGAGTTGGGGCGAGGTAGGTGATTGTCTTGATGCTTTTGATTGGATATATGGACGGATTAGAACGATAAGGAGCTGAAGAGGGCAAATAAGAACTTGGATCCTCTCCAAACAGTCGAAAACATGTAAAACTAAATGAATTCAAAGGCAGAGCACTGTAAACAATGGTTTCAACCTCATCTACTCATTCATTATAGTTTCAGAAGCATATGAAAGGAATGGCATACATTAAACATGAAGAACTTACAATAAACAGAGAAGAAACACCATCAAGAACAAAACACCACAAGAATCCCACCAGGTGCCGCAAAACCTCTGATCTTTCCTTAGCCAAAATATGAAAAAATATGTACAATGGTGCCAAAAGTCTCCCAAGAGTCCAACCTGTAGAATGTCTCAAAAATTACAATATATAGATCAATCTAACCCCTTCCCACACCTCTAGGGGTCGAAATCCTCCTTCTAGGAGCAGTTCCAACAAATTCTAATCAAGGAGCTACAATCTAGACAGCTAACAACTTGCCTCTAAAAGAGTGGAAACTGATTCATTTACATGATTTTCACTTTTTTGAGAGTGAATCTTCTAGAATAGGTAAAAATGAGCCAAAGTTACATGTCAACCATAAATTTACATCATGAAAACCCAAAAATTTCATCCACAAGAAAAACTGGTCCCAACTGGCCGAAATTCTGAGCTGGAAGTTGAAAATTCAGCCAAAAATTTAAGTGGGTAGCGCCCCTGAGCTGAGTGGGTAGCGCGCCTTTCAGACTGATTTTGAGGCACTTCCCGGCATCCAAATTGAGCTCATGATAGCTCGTTGGAAAGCCCTGGATGTTTTCTATCCAACCCAAGTAGAATTTCCCAATGTGGAGCTCATTTTCCCATCCAAAACTTCATTCTCCCAGAAGTACTTCCTGTTGGTGCAAAAGGTGGCAGCAAGGTGGTTTTCATGGTGTTTTTGAGCTTTTTGACCATCCACAATCTGATGAAATGCTTTGGCAATGTCTGAGGATGCATAACTTACCATGAAAAACCCAAAAATGCAAAGACTTTTTTCAGCAAGTGTCCCGAAAAAAAGTGAGCATATGGGCGCGCTACCCGTATAGCTAAAAAACCTGTTTTTAGACCAAAATATTTCAAAATGACAAAAATTTCTCCGAATTTGCTCAAATTCGGAGTGAAGACCCTCCATCATGGATCTTTCCCAGCCAATGAAGCCTCGGCCAAAATCTGGAGTGGATCAGGCTTTTTCCGCCGTTTTAGTGCTTTGCTCAACCTCCTCTTTAGAATCTTCATTCTCGCTTTGCAGACATGCATGCGAGCCAAATAATGACCTTTCATGTGGCGAAGCATGTCTTTGTCTCTGTTGGCCTTCTCTAACAACTTCTCCAGATGAATGTTAACATGCATGAGCTCAGTCTCCCTCTCAACTGGTGTCATATCACCTGGTCTCTTCCAGGCCAATTGTCGATCCTCACGGATTCGACGCAGCTCATAAAGTGTGTGCTCATCCTCCAGCTGTTTGTTGCACTGCTCCATAAAGTGTGTGCTCATCCTCCAGCTATTTTTTGCACTGCTCCAGATAGTTAATCACCCACTGAGCCTTCTGCAATTGATCTTTCAGCGTGTCATTCTCGGCCCTTTGCTCCTAGATGATTTCCCTCAGTTTCGAGCTAGGAGAGCTCGCATCAACATCAATGATCATGAAATCCATGTCCCGGACTCCTGATGGGCCCTCATCATGCATGGGCTTCTTGCCCCTGTCTTGGATCTGTACCTGTGCTGAAGAAGAAGGCGAGACCCCTTCCACATCATGTGGAGATAATACTCGCTCTACTGATGAAGTCGGCAAGACCCCTTCCACCCTGGGTGGAGATAATACTCGCCGTGTAGCTGCAAATAAGGCCCTGTGGCCTCGCTGATATGTCACAAACAATGGAGCGCTGATATGCTCAATCTCAGGAATTCCAGGCTGGTGTGAAGGCTCTCCCGCATCATGAACTACCTCGGGAGGCGGCTGTGACGCTGTGAAAAAGTCACGGGAGATGAAATCCTCCCAAGTGATGCCCTGCTGTGCCAACTGATGTAACACTATGATCTTGATCAAAGCATAATGATATATACTTCTATGCTGCTGTGCTGGGCTCTTCTTCTGTACAAAAATCATCATCCTCTCTATGTTGCGATACATGAAGTACGGAATGTTCATCATACGTACCCTTGTGAAGTGCATCAACAAACGAACATGGTACGCAAAGAGACGCGAGAATCTGCCCTCACAACTGAAATACCGAATGATGAGTTTCATCAGTGGTGAAAACTCATCCCTCAGGAATCTGAAAGGAAAAACTCTGCCCAAGTGCCTCATATACTTAGGTTTGATGTATGGCTCATAGTGGAATTTCTCTAACTGCTGACGTTTGTTCCATTCCTCTCCTAAATTTGGTATGCCAGTGGCCTGAGCAATAGTCATTGGTGACAGAATGAAATCTACTCCAGCGAGATTTACACGGCCATTACGTAAATGTAGAACAAACAGACGAGCTAGTTCATGATGAAGCTGGGTTTGTGAAATCATTTCATAGAATCGAAAACATGACTGAACCCGAAAACAATCCATTGCAAGCGGACATGCCTGCAATTGAGCCAAAGAAGTAGGCTCCTCCCTGAGATGTTTACCACCTTTTCCACCTCTGTGAGGCCTCCGTGGCACATTACCCTCTGTTGGGGAATCACTATCCGACTCCTGCTCATAAACTGACTCTGTCTCTGACATGCCTTTGAACAAGATATTTGTAATATGGATGCTGATATAGGTGCAGTGAAAGCAAAGTTTTAATGTATGTTCAAAACCCAATAGATATCACCCATGTACCCAAGTATCACAGGAAAACAAAATCATAATGAGGATGACTCTGTTTTAATGGTATAAAAACTATCATTGTTTCGATCATAAGTGAGTTTGACAAATGAAAACCAAATGCAGATGCATGGTACAATTTTATAATGATGGCCAAATTTGTCAAAGGGGCAACAAGTATGGGACTGTGTTTTATGAACTGGAGAATAGGGAGATCATGACAATAACCATAGTGATACAAATGACCATGACAGTGGCAATATTATGTTCATGGCAGCAGTGATATGCTGATGGAGGCTATATACTAGTCAACATGAAACTGTGCAAAAACATGAAAGGGCATGATAGCAATGATAAAATGATAACTGAGGGCGTGAGGATCACGTACATAACGTGCCAAGGCATGAACACATTTAGCATTCAAGAGTTTTCAAACTTTTCTCAAAACTGTCCATATATTTCCAAAAACCCTTGAGGAATTATTTTTCATGTGAATGTAGGGTTTATATATTCTACTCCAAACATGGCCTCTTTCCCAACATCAAAATCATCACAAGCATGATAAAAATCTACTGAGCAATGATAAAAACCTGTTTTCAATTTGCTGGAGTCAATTTGAATCAAAACTGGGCGCAAAACACAAATTTCTGGGCTCTGTTGCTAAGTGGGTAGCGCCCCTGCCCAATGGGTAGCGCGCACCAAGTGGGTAGCGCCCGTTCAATTTAACACAGGCCGTGGCGCTCAAGTGGGTAGCGCGCCCCAAGTGGGTAGCGCGCACCTCAAGTGGGTAGCACCCACCTCCAAACGCTGTCAACAATTCTGCAAATTGTCTTCGGCCTTCAAAAACTCGATTTCGACCTCTGCCTTGCGGATTTCTTACAAATGAGTTTGTTTGCCATGTTTTATACATGAAGAAAATATCTCATGCAATCAGATTTGATTTCAAATGTGTTTGATAACCCACTTTCATAATGTTTCTGAACTTTGACATTTGGCTATTTAATACAATGTTTCTCCTTTGGCTTTTCTGAATTTTGGACTGAAAATGCTTGTTGTCTTTTGCAGGGATGCGGCACTGTGGCTTTGGAAAAGATCAGAGGCTTGCACTGAAGCTTTCTGATAATGAAATAAATACAATTATTACAAAAATGAAATTAGACAATTTCTAGTTCCAAAACAGAGTTTTGGACTAGAAATGTCTTCAAATGCTTTTGATGATAAAAATGTGAAATAAAAACTTGCGAAACCAACCTCAAGGCCTGCGGGCTTTATGACATGTATGCAAAAGACTCGAAAACCCTAGACTCTAGGACTAAAGACTCTTTTTAACGAAACTGACATTTAATGACCATGAATGAAATGACGATGAACTTCAATGATTTTTGAGGAATTTTTAAATAGCCCTGCAGGTATAAGCATGAGGAAACACATGACAACCAGACCCCCTCGTCAGTCAGTGGCATGCTCCTAGCGAAATGCAACGAAGTGGAACAAGCGAGACACCTAAGAATGAATATGCAAAAAGTGAAATGATCTCTGACGGAGGGCTGTAAGGATCGACTCTAACATTGGCTCCAATGGGGATGGTGGCTCCATGGAGATGCCAAGAACGGCAGATCTCTGGGAGAGCAGACAGTGCATCCATCCATTGGGCGATGGAATCCATTATTTGACAAAAGACTAATGACTGAACTTCGAAACTGAAACTGAACTCAAACTGATTCGATCTGAAGACTGAAATAACTGAAAAACTGACTTAACAAACTTCAAACTAAAGCTGCAATGAAACTGGAACAAAATGTTGCTTCTTGGCTGCTTATTTATTTACAAAATTTACCCTACTCTGATGCAAAACCAATAGATCAAGTAATACTGTAATGCCAGGTCAACCATTCAAGTAAATCTAAGAAGAATGTTGCTTGAGAGTGCTTCAACCAGATCGCAGATGCAATTGCTGGCAGCCCTACATGCACATAATGAGTCTGATCATGTAAAAGACAGTTTGATTTATCATTCAGACTGAAAAACATTTCCATGTACGTTGCAATGGGATCACAAAAGCCAGACTCTGTTCGCTACCCCAACTCTGCATTACATACCTCCAGCTGCACACTGTCAATGCAAACATCTGTAGGCAGATCTATTGTTTCTTGTTTTGAAGGAGGAAGAGTTTCCAAGAACTTTTTGGGATCTCGGAAATCATAAGACTGGATTTGATCATTTAAACACTGAATCTTCTTCTCAATTCTTTCGACAACTAACTCACAGAAACTAGTTTTAGTTTCAAGAGGAAACTTCGGAGATTTTAAACATTGAAGCAAGACAATGAAAAATTCTTCATTAATTTCAAAATCTGCTAACTGATCTCTAATTTCTTTTACAGCTTCACAAAGTGCAGGGTTTGCCACATACCCTACCATTGCATGAGTGGATCAGTGAGCACTAGAATCTCTGGATCGAGCTGGAGTCGCCGGGTGAATGTTTCAGCCTTCATATGTGTCTGACTGTTGTCCACCATCAGCATCAGATCTGCAACTTGATTTTATGTACTGGAGAAATACAATCTACAAGTCGAATGTCACATCAACAGCAAACCATCTTTCCCAGTATGGTCGCCACTATGTTAGCGCTCAAATCTACCTTAGGCTGAATTAAGGTAAAACTCAAGGCAACATCAAACCAAGCTCAGCCTCGTAGCTAGCCCTACGAGGACAGGAGAGGGCTCTCTCCGTCAATCTCGATAAAATGAGAAATAGGGTGCGAGATGACTTACAATGGGAACTGATTTTAGGCTAGTAAAGAGATAGGTATGTTTGATTTTGATTTTTTGAGTTTTCGTTGGAGAAATGGGAAAAACAAATTTTGGGTCTGGGGATAAGGTCAGATCTCTGCAGAATTCGAGTTGGGGCGAGGTAGGCGATTGTCTTGATGATTTTGATTGGATATATGGACGGATTAGAACGATAAGGAGCTGAAGAGGGAAAAGACGAACTTGGATCCTCTCCAAACAGTCGAAAACATGTAAAACTAAATGAATTCAAAGGCAGAGCACTGTAAACAATGGTTTCAACCTCATCTACTCATTCATTTTAGTTTCAGAAGCATATGAAAGGAATGGCATACATTAAACATGAATAAATTACAATAAACAAAGAAGAAACACCATCAAGAACAGAACACCACAAGAATCCCAACAGGTGCCGCAAAACCTCTGATCTTTCCTTAGCCAAAATATGAAAAAATATGTACAATGGTGCCAAAAGTTTCCCAAGAGTCCAACCTGTAGAATGTCTCAGAAATTACAATATATAGATCACTCTAACCCTTCCCCACACCTCTAGGGGTCGAAATCCTCCTTCTAGGAGCAGTTCCAACAAATTCTAATCAAGGAGCTAAAATCTAGGCAGCTAACAACTTGCCTCTAAAAGAGTGGAAACTGCTTCATTTACATGATTTTCACTTTTTTGAGAGTGAATCTTCTAGAATAGGTAAAAACAAGCCAAATTTACATGTAAACCATCAATTTACATCATGAAAACCCAAAAATTTCATCCACAAGAAAAACTGGTCCCAACTGGCCGAAATTCTGAGCTGGAAGTTGAAAATTCAGCCAAAAATTTAAGTGGGTAGCGCCCCTGCGCTGAGTGGGTAGCGCGCCTTTCAGCCTGATTTGGAGGCACTTCCCGGCATCCAAATTGAGCTCATGATAGCTCGTTGGAAAGCCCTGGATGTTGGCTATCCAAACCAAGTGGAATTTCCCAATTTGGAGCTCATTTTCCCCTCGAAAACTTCATTCTCCCAGAAGTACTTCCTGCTGGTGCAAAAGGTGCCAGCAAGGTGGTTTTCATGGTGTTTTTGAGCTTTTTGACCATCCAAAATCTGATGAAATTCTTTGGCAATGCCTGAGGATGCATAACTTACCATGAAAAACCCAAAAATGCAAATACTTCCTTCAGCAAGTGTCCCGAAAAAAAGTGAGCATATGGGCGCGCTACCCGTATAGCTGAAAAACCTGTTTTTAGACCAAAATATTTCAAAATGACAAAAATTTCTCTGAATTTGTTCAAATTCGGAGTGAAGACCATCCATCATGTATCTTGCCCAGCCAACAAAGCCTCGGCCAAAATATAGAGTGGATCAGGCCTTTTCCGCCGTTTTAGTGCTTCGCTCAACCTCCTCTTTAGAATCTTCATTCTCGCTTTGTAGACATGCATGCGAGCCCAATAATGACCTTTCATGTGGTGAAGCATGTCTTTGTCTCTATTGGCCTTCTCTAACAACTTCTCCAGATGAATGTTAACATGCATGAGCTCAGTCTCCCTCTCAACTGGTGTCATATCACCTGGTCTCTTCCGGGCCAATTGTCGATCCTCACGGATTCGACACAACTCATAAAGTGTGTGCTCATCCTCCAGTTGTTTGTTGCGCTGCTCCAGATAGTTAATCACCCACTGAGCCTTCTGCAACTGATCTTTCAGCGTGTCATTCTCGGCCCTTTGCTCCTAGATGATTTCCCTCAGTTTCGAGCTAGGAGAGCTCGCATCAACATCAATGATCATGAAATCCGTGTCCCGGCCTCCTGAGGGGCCCTCATCATGCATGGGCTTCTTGCCCCTGTCCTGGATCTGTACCTGTGCTGAAGAAGAAGGCGAGACCCCTTCCACATCATGTGGAGATAATACTCGCTCTGCTGATGAAGTCGGCAAGACCCCTTCCACCTCACGTGGAGATAATACTCGCCGTGTAGCTGCAAATAAGGTCCTGTGGCATCACTGATATGTCAGAACCAATGGAGTGCTGATGTGCTCAACCTCAGGAATGTCCGGCTGGTGTGAAGGCTCTCCTGCATCATGAACTACCTCGGGAGGCGGCTGTGACGCTGTGAAAAAGTCACGGGAGATGAAATCCTCCCAAGTGATGCCCTGCTGTGCCAACTGATGTAACACTATGATATTGATCAAAGCGTAATGATATATACTTCTATGCTGCTGTGCTGGGCTCTTCTTCTGTACAAAAATCATCATCCTCTCTATGTTGCGATACATGAAGTACGAAATGTTCATCATACGTACCCTTGTGAAGTGCATCAACAAACGAACATGGTACGCAAAGAGACGCGCGAATCTGCCCTCGCAACTGAAATACCGAATGATGAGTTTCATCAGCGGTGCAAACTCATCCCTCAGGAATCTGAAAGGAAAAACTCTGCCCAAGTGCCTCATATACCCAGGTTTGATGTATGGCTCATAGTGAAATTTCTCTAAATGCTGACGTTTGTTCCATTCCTCTCCTAGATTTGGTATGCCAGTGGCCTGAGCAATAGTCATTGGTGACAAAATGAAATCTACTCCAGCGAGATTTACACGGCCATTACGTAAATGTAGAACAAACAGACGAGCTAGTTCACGATGAAGCTGGGTTTGTGAAATCATTTCACAGAATCGAAAACATGACTGAACCCGAAAACAATCCATTGCAAGCGGACATGCCTGCAATTGAGACAAAGAAGTAGGCTCCTCCCTGAGATGTTTACCACCTTTGCCACCTCTATGAGGCCTCCGTGGCACATTACCCTCTGCTGTGGAATCACTATCTGACTCCTGCTCATAAACTGACTCTATCTCTGACATGGCTTTGAACAAGATATTTGCAATGTGGATACTGATATAGGTGCAGTGAAAGCAAAGTTTTAATGTATGTTGAAAGGCCACAGATATCAACGGCGAAATTTATGCGCATCACAGAAAACAAAATCATAATGAGGATGACTCTGCTTAATGGTATAAAACTATCACTCTGCTTGATCATAAGTGAGTTTGACAATGAAAACCAAATGCAGATGCATGGCAAAATTTATAATGATGGCCAATTTGTCAGTGAAACAAGTATGGACCGTGTTTTATGAACCTGGAGAATAGGGAGATCATGACAATAACCATATGGATACAAATGACCATGATAAAGGGCAATATTATGTTGATGGCAGCGTGGATAAGGTGGGGATGGAGGCTATATACTAGTCAATGGTTTTAAACTATGGTAAAAACATGAAAAGGGTATGATAGCAGTGATAAGATGATAACAGAGGGCGTGAGGATGATATACACAACGTGCTATGACATGAGCATTTTTACCATTCAAGAGTTTTCAAACTTTTCATTAAAATGTCCATATATTTCCAAAAACCCTTGAGGAATTATTTTGCATGTGAATGTAGGGTTTATATATTCTTCTCCAAACATGGCCTCTTTCCCAACATCAAAATCATCACAAGCATGATAAAAATCTACTGAGCAATGATAAAAACCTGTTTGCAATTTGCTGGAGTCGATTTGAATCAAAACTGGGCGCAAAACACAAATTTCTGGGCTCTGTTGCTAAGTGGGTAGCGCCCCTGCCCAATGGGTAGCGCGCACCAAGTGGGTAGCGCCCGTTCAATTTAACACTGGCCGTGGTGCTCAAGTGGGTAGCGCGCACCTCAAGTGGGTAGCGCACACCTCCAAACGCTGTCCACGGTTATGAAAACTTGTCTTCGGCCTTCAAGAACTCGACTTCGACCTCTGCCTTGCGGATCTCTTGCAAATGAGATTGTTTGCCATGTTTATATATGAAATAAATATCTCATCAAATCAGATTTATTTTTCAAATTTGTTTGATAACCCACTCTATAATGTGTTTGGCATTTTGTCATTTGGTCTATTAATACAATGCTTTGCTTTGGCTTTTCTGAATTTTGGACTGAAAATGCTTGTTGTCTTTTGCAGGGATGCGGCACTGTGGCTTTGGAAAAGATCAGAGGCTTGCACTGAAGCTTCCTGATAATGAAATAAATACAATTATTACAAAAATGAAATTAGACAATTTCTAGTTCCAAAACAGAGTTTTGGACTAGAAATGTCTTCAAATGCTTTTGATGATAAAAATGTGAAATCAAAACTTTTGAAACCAACCTCATGGCCTGCGGGCTTTATGACATGTATGCAAAAGACTCGAAAACCCTAGACTCTAGGACTAAAGACTATTTTTAATGAAACTGATATTTAATGACCATGAATGAAATGACGATGAACTTTAGTAATTTTTTAGGAATTTTTAAATAGCCCTGTAGGTACAAGCATGAGGAAACACATGACAACCAGACCCCCTCGTCAGTCAGTGGCATGCTCCTAGCGAAATGCAACGAAGTGGAACAAGCGAGACACCTAAGAATGAATATGCAAAAAGCGAAATGATCTCTGACGGAGGGCTGTAAGGACCGACTCTAACAAACAGTATCCAAGCCTTGAAAACAAGTAAAAATCCTTCACCTGGCAACTCCATTGGTATTCAGTAGGCCTGCTGGCCCCACTTATTTTTTCCTAAGACTCCACTGGGAAACATTTATCATAACATCATGAAAACTCAGTTAAGAAGACTTTGAGGATTGAGTTTTCTTTGAAAAGGATTAATTAGCCTCTTAAAGACTATCCTATTTGGCTGAACTTTTCTCATTATTGGGTCTAAAAACACCACATATTGGCTTCTAGAAGAATTTATAATAGAGCCTATCCTGACCCAAATCCTCTTGAGATAGTTGTTAATCCAGAAATTATCCTTTGGAAATATCATAAATCCAAAACTTCAACTGTTGTCAGACCAATTCATAGAGCTAACTCTGTTCCTGAAATTTTTTCAGGTCTACAAGTAACACAAGTTGACTTACCTTTCATAAGGAATCCATCTAGAACTAAGTCACTTAGTGGTATAGATCATATAGACATTGAATCTCCACACTCACCCCATCATAGTGGTGAACATACTAATAGCAGAGAAACCATTCCACCTGAACTTCATTTCATTCATAACTTTGGTTTCTTTCATCCTAGATCTTCTCAGCAGTTTCTTGCTGGTCCAAGTACTTTTGTGATTCATACACCCACTATTAAAACTACTCCATTCCATCCTCCCCCTCCTTTCATAAACCCTCCACTTGTAAACCCCCCATTTTTTCCACAACTTCCTATCATGGCAACATGGGATGCTCCTCTAGTCCTTCCTTTACCTTTAGTCAACTTGCCACAGGACTATCAATCCAAAATTCCCCATTTCACCGGAAATGAACCCACTACTGCTCAATAGCACATAGACAAGGTGAACGATGCCTTTGATTATATGGAAATAGAAGATGAGACCATTAAGATGAGAATATTTGCCCAAAGTTTAGGAGGAGAGGCCAAGAAGTGGTTTAAGGGTTTAACTCTTAATACTATAAATGATCTCCCTTCTTTACATCAAATGTTCATAAAAAAATGGGAAATGAGGAAGAACCCTCTCCAAATACTTTCAGATTAAAACAACCTCAAGAGAAACCCTACGGAAAGTGTTCAAAATTATTGCACTAGATTTAATAGTGTTTATAACACACTACCCTCATATTTGAAACCTCCACAAGGCTCAGCTTTGGCCAAGTTCCCTGAAGGATTTGATCCTGAAATGGCTTATCAGCTAATAGAAAGGAACCCCTTAACTTTATAAGATATGAAGAGGGGAACCTTAGGTATAGAAGAAAATCTGATTGAGAAGAGAGCTAGAATGAAGACTGAGAAGAGGGTATCTTATAGGGATGAAGCTGCACCTTTCACATCTGACTCAAAATTGGAAAGGACGATGGAAAATATTATGGAGAGGATGAGCATATATGAGAGAGCTCAATCTAGAGAAAACCAAACAGCTCCTCAAAATAGAAACCAATCCCAAAACCAGAATCAAAACATCAAAAGAAATCAACCTCGGAACAGACAAAGAGATGTTGATCAACAGATCAGACCTCCTTTTCAAGAAAATTATGTTAATGAGGATGGAGAAACAAATGAAAAAACAGAGGATGATAACATAAGCATGTTGGGAGTAAGCAATGAGGATTCTGATTTCCTCAATGAAGGAAAACAAGGTCTATATACACCCTATGATGATAGAAGACCCGAAATTGAATACTATGAACAAGATTTCGAAAATGCCATCATAGAAGCGCCCAAAAAATATGAACTAAGAAGTAAAAAGAATCAGGAAACTCCCAGGAACAAAACCTCTGATAATTCTGCCAAAAATAGCCCTGTAAATACTTCCAAAAAGGCAGTATAAAATCATGAAATAGTGGCTAAAAGTTCTTATCCAAACAAGGGAAAAAACACCCAAATCAATGAAAAACAGAGTGGTGACCTTAGCAGCACTATCACTTCAGCTAATGCTCCTAAAAAAACCATTTTGACTGTTGTAAATAGTAGAAATCAACAAGTTTTTTTTGTTGATAAAGAAGTGACTAACAAGGTTGAATCAAACATTTTGAAAAATCAGATTCCCTGTAGCCTAGATAATGAAATCACCAAAATCAAAATCTTTGTCCCACCCACTGAGTTAGTCACTCAACATGTATATAGAGGTCAAGTCTTGAAAGCCTTGAACATAGAAGATGTTCATGGAACTGTTAAGTTAAATGATGATGCACCAGAGCTTCTATTTGGTCCAAAGATTGAAGGAAAATTTCAAGAAGGAACTACCCCTCCATTCTACATCAATTTGAATATCCATGATAATATTTTACACAATGTTATGCATGATTCAGGGGCTTCACATAACCTCATGCCCAAAGTAATAATGGAAATACTAGGCCTAGAGGTAGCCAGATCCTACAAAGATCTATATTCCTTTGTTTCAAGTAGAGTGAAATGCCTAGGCCTGATAAAAGATCTATGTGTTAACTGAGCTCAAATCCCAGCCAAAAGCCTAGTGATGGACATTGTGCTGGCTGATATACCCCCCAAATATGGCATGCTTCTTTCAAGATCATGGGGTGCTAAGTTGCAAGGTACTATGCAGATGGATATGACTTATGCCACCATCCCTGTCTTTAGTCAACCTAGAATACTCTATAGGGAAACACACATGAAATATATGGTGAGTAGTCAAGAAACACCAAAAAAATCTCCTCTTTATTCCATACACACTAACCTTGACTCATTCATTCTTTACAATGGTGAGATTCCTAATGAGCAAGAGTTAGTCGATCAAACATCAGCCATTATAGTGGTCACTCCACATCCAAATATAGTGGCAGCCATAGATGAAGAGGAAAACAAGGAGAAAACTAAAAGACAGTTTGCTAATTTAGAAATTCGTAGCAAACAAATTGAAGGTCTTGAGGTCCAAAACATTCATAAACATAGTACCAATCATGGACATCAAAGAACAAATCCTCAAAACACTTAAAATATTGAGGAACAAAACAAAATTCAACATAGTACAGACCTACAATAACAACACAGTGACAGCTGTAATGAACAAGACAGAGAGGAAATAAATGATAAACCTGAAGATAGTCCTCTTTGGAGTATGAGTTTTGTTGGGTCTTTCTCTAAAACTGGTGCAGGAGTAGGCATATGGGTGCACAACACTGTAAATAATCATGCTGAGGGTCATTCCTATAGATTAAACTTCCAATGTACAAATAACATAGCAGACTATGAAGCCTTCCTTTTAGGTCTGCATTTTTAAAAAAAATTAGGGGCCAAAATAATAATAGTTCATGGGGATTCAGAGTTGATAATTAGGCAAGTAAATGGGGAATACACTGCTAAACATCCCATACTTAGAGCCTATAGAGATGATGCCATGGACTTGTTGAAAAAATTTGTTGAATTCCAACTTACCTTTGTCCAAAGGAACCAAAACATTATGGCCAATGGATTAGCCTTTGTTGCTAGTACTTGTCTAAGACCTTATGAAAGCAAACAATACACCATACAAGTCAAATATAGACTAGCTGTCCCAAACAATGAAAATATTGGAAAGTGATTGAAGGAGATAAAAAAATAGAAGACTTCCTATAGTCCAGAAATGAATTTGAAATACCAAACTCAGATTCAGATTATGAACAAGACTGTCCTACTGAGGAAAAATCACTTTCTAAAGAAGAAAAATCTCCTGAGAATGTTGATATAAATATGTTAACCCATGAACCCAAACATACAACAGAAAATAGCACAGATTTAGAAAAAGAAGACTTAGAAGTGCTGCAATCTAAAAATCGAAGCTTGCCAAAAGGACTGGTCCCATTAGAAGAATTGTTTGACTTGAATGATGTTGCCAAAAATCCAAAACTAGAACCTATTGAAGTTGAAGTGGAAGAATGCAACATAGACAGTGAGGAAAAGCCTAAAAAGATCAAATTATCCAAGACACTTCCAGCTCACATTAAACTGGAATACATTGAGTTGTTTAAATAATTTTCTTATGTATTTGCATGGAGCTATGAAGATCTAAAATCATATGATACAGAGATAATTCAGCATCAGACACCCCTCAAAGAAAACTAGAAAACCTTTAAACAAAAATTGCGCAGAATCAACCCTATTCAATTACCTATGTTAGAGAAAGAAATTAGGAAAATGTATGATGCTGGAATCATAGTCCCAGTAAGATATTCAGACTGGGTATCTAATCTTGTATCTGTTAGGAAGAAAACAGGAGAAATAAGGCTTTGCATTGACTTTAGAAACTTAAACAAAGCCTCATTAAAGGACAACTATCCATTACCCAAAATGGATCATATCTTACAAAGGGTAGTTGGTTCTAAGAGAATTTCTTTGCTAGATGGCTTCTCAGGTTACAATCAAATATTGGTACATCCTGATGATCAACTTAAAACAGCTTTTACTACACCCTGGGGTACTTTCATGTATTTGAAAATTCCCTTTGGTTTAATGAATGTTGGTGCCACATTTTAGAGAGCCATGGATATAGAATTCTCAGAAGAAATAGGTCACTTCATTGTGATTTACCTTGATGATATAACTGTATACTCAAAAATAGATGAAGAACACCTAATACACTTGAGAAAAGCCTTTGAGAAATGCATAAAATATGGATTATCTTTAAATCGAAAAAAAACATTGTTCGGTCTCCAAGAAGGTAAACTTCTTGGACATATCATATCAGAAGAGGGAATAAGGATAGACCCAAAAAGGATCGATGGTATATTGCAAATCAACCATCCTAGAAACATCAAGGAACTTCAATCTTTCATTGGGAAGATTCATTTCTTAAGAAGGTTCATACCCAACCTAGCTGAACTCCTTAGAATCGTGACAAATATGCTTAAGAGAGAAGAAGGAGTTAAATGGACCTTAGAAGCAAAGAAATAATTTGAGCTAGTAAAACAAGCACTTACCAAAACACCAATTCTTATCAGTCCTAGTTTTACAAAGGATTTCCTCATATTTTCATTTGCATCAGAACACACAGTAGTTGCTGTCCTATTACAGAAAAACTTGAAGGGACAAGAGCAGCCAATTGCATTTTTCAGAAAGGCATTAAGAGATGCACCTTTAAAGTACAATATAATGGAAAAACAAGCCTTTGCCTTGGTCAAAGCCTTAAAGGACTTCAGAGTTTACATTTTACATTCCCACATTATAGCATTTGTGCCTCATTCAGTTGCAAAAGACATATTGACCCAAGATCTAGATGGCAAAAGAGGGAAGTGGATTGCTGTAATTTTAGAATATGACTTAGAAATCAAGCCCACTAAGCTCATAAAAGGTCAAGGATTACCAAAAATTATGGCTGAATCCAACTTTCAAGCTCTTGATATAAACATGTTTAACGCATTAGATGAACAGGAGGAGTTGACAGCTCCAATTATTGAAGATCATTTTCTGAATTTATCTTGGTATGCTGATATTTTGTATGTTTTTCTCAATCTTAATGTCCCTCCTAGTTTGTCTAAAACAAAAGCAAGATTCTTAAAGTTGAAAGTTGTAAATTACTACATATTGGATAAATGTTTATATTGGAAAAATGCTAGTGGATTATTGCTTAAATGTTTTCCTGAGAATGATGCAGATAAGATTAAGCACGAGTTTCATGAAGGAAAATGTGGAGGCCACCTCCACTAGAATTCAACTTCTAAAAAAATCCTTAGAGCTGGTTACTACTGGCCCACCCTCTTTCAAGATGTCCATAAAATTATTATTGCCTGTGACAAATGCCAAATCTTTGAAAGAAAAATAAAGTTGTTTCCCTTACCTGTGCAACCAATCACCGTTGAAGCTCCTTTTTAGCAGTGGGGTCTAGACTTCATTGGGGAAATCCATCCCGCCTCATCTTCCCAACAAAAATGAATCCTCACAGCAACAGACTATTTTACCAAATGGATAGAAGCCATCCCCTCTAGGAATGCCATAGACTCAGTTATAATTTCATTCCTTGAAAACCATATACTGTCTAGATTTGGTTGTCCTAGAAAAATCATAACTGACAATGCTGCTGCATTTGGGTCTAAAAAGATGGTGGAATTCTGTCATAAATATCAGATCATATTGGTTCATTCTACAACTTATTACCCTCAAGGTAATGGTTTGGAAGAATCATCAAATAAAAGTTTGGTGAACATAATCAAGAAGTTGTTGGAAGATAAAAAGAAATCATGGCACAGTAAGCTAGTACATGCATTGTGGGCAGACAGATTGAAAGTTAAGAAGTCGATTGGGATGTCTCCTTACCAGCTATTTTATGGAATAGATGCAATATTTCCAACCAATTTAGGAGTGCCAGTGATGAATATGATCCAAAAATTATAGTCTGAAGATGATGATATGACAAGAAGAATACACCAGACTATACATCTACAACAAACCAGAGAGGAGGTATACATCATAGCACAGAAACTACAAGAAAACATCAAGAAGTTGTTTGACAAAATATCCAAGGCAAGTGATTGTAAAATTGGTGACATAGTATTGAAATGGGATTCAAGGAGAGAATATAAGGGCAAACATGGAAAATTTGATAACTTATGGCAAGGCCCTTATCTTATTCAATCTGCTATTCGGACCAATGCATTCTTTCTACAAGAATTGGATGGAGCTTAATATTTTGGAGGTCCTGTCAATGGCAGGATGCTCAAACATTATTTCTATTAACTTATATTTTAAGTTTCAAAGATTTTTGTTCATTGTATATAACACTTCATTTAAATTTGAAAAAAGAAAAAAATACAATAACAATAGAAAAAAAGAGAAAAAGAGGGCAGATATAAAAGAAGAAAGGTATAGCCCCATACCAAAAAAGAAAAGAAAACCTGAAAGTGTGCAAGCTTAAATGCCACTACCAAAAATAACACTGCTATTTAGTCATACAGCCTAATCATGACTAGATAGATTTAAATTTACTGCTGACAAGTTAGTGAAAGAGATTTTCCAAACTGTTTAATCTTGGCTTATCAATAGAATAGATTAGGATAGAAAGAAATGGCTCTAATCAGACCAAAACTTGAGCCAAAGAGAAGAAAAATAATTGGTTCTAATATGCTAAAAACTTGAACTAGGTAAAGAAGAACAACTCTAAAAAGATCGGAATCAGAGTTTAGGAAGGAATGAAGGATGTTTTAAATTTTCAGATCTTAAGCCTTCACCATTTTGTTTTAAATTTTTGTAAATTTCAGTCTATGTGCAGCTTGTATTTATGCCATAGTCTCAACAACAAATCAAATAGCTTAATCTTGGTTTGGCTATATTTTAATTCTCTGTTTTAGAATATAGAGAATAAAATATATTAGACAGCTTAATCCTGACAGAAAGTAGCTTAGGTAGATAATTTATGAGTTCAATTGTTTAATCTGGACTCATGGAAGAAATAAGGGTAGATTTAGATTAAATTCATGTTTTCAATAAAAGAATAAAAATTTGATATCAAAAGGTTTGCAAGTCCAAGTTCACCTTATGAAGAAAAAATGTTAAGAAAGTAGGTTTTGTAGGTAGCTGATTGGGATAAAATGATTTTGCTGATACAAAGTTCTGATCATCCTTTTAAGCAGCTTGATCAAAGAAGAAGCAAGTTGTCAAGGTGTAGAAAAACATAAGGCACTAGTCTACTTTCCAGAGATTTATCTCTGAGGTTCTTGACACCTCCAAGGAGTTGCCATCCCCAAGTGGAGCCACTGTTAGCCATCAATAAAATTTTGTCATAACTAATGATGGCTAAAACATATCTTTTAGTCTTCAAGAAATAAATTTCAAGCAAAAATTGTGAGTTTTTGAAGCCTTGCTATCCTTTGTCCAAAATATCCATTCCACTGATATTTTCACTTCAAAACCTCCAAAGTAGCCCTGTTGTTGTAAAAAATATTGTTTTTTAGGCCACTTCCCCATCTTTTTACGTTCATAAATCCTTCTACAAAAACCCCCCATTTTCCTCATTTTACCATTTGTTTTCTTTCAAAATCCCCTTTGAACCTGATAAAATCCCTTTATTTTGGTTTAAAACCCTTTTTCTCCCTTATCGGAAACTCCAAAAATCCTCAAAAAACCTTCGTTTTTAGTCCAAAAACCTTCATTTTTTATATTAAGGCTTTAAGGCCCTTTCGCTTAAAGCATAAGCCCCTTTTTCTACCATGTGACCCAGATCCGCGACCAAAGCGCTAAGCCCATCGGCATTTCGGCCTTTTTCCTTTCCTCGCAACCTTTTTTCCTTTGTAAAATGTTTTCCGCCGATGCGAAGCCCCGATTGTTCCATCGCTGCGGCCATCGCATATCAGAGTTCCTTGTTCCTTTGTTCCCAGACCCCTACTCCACCAATATTCCAATCCGTTGATGAAATCTAGACTGTCGATCTTCCTCAAATCTGATGGCTACCGCTCCATCGCATCGGCGCATTCTCCTTTTCCCTTCCGCTTTTAATTTCCCGCCGATAAAATCTGGACCGTCGATCTTCCTCAGATCTGACAGTCCGTGCTGCATCGCACTTCGGATTTTTCCTCGGAAACCCTTTTCGTTCTCCACCAGTGGTCCCCTACCGATAAGATCTCCACCGCCGATCCCGATCTTGATCGAACGACCCTCCATCCGTTGCACTTCATCACATCGATGCTTCCCCATTGCAATTGTCCCTCTTATCGGCCATCGGCCATCGAAAATCCAAAAACCTTGTGCCCAGACTCTCTTCTCCTCAAATCTTCGATTCCCAGATACAATCGCAACCGTTGATCCTCCCGATCTAATGGATCCCTTTCAAACCGCTCCTCAACCTCTTCCCCGTGTAAATTCTCGCCCCGACTATGTTTTTTCCACAACTTTCCTCCACTTCTTTGGGTTAATCTAGGTCATCTGTTTCCTCCTAAAAAACCACTCAGATTCACTACGAGGGCACCCGACCAAGGTGGTCTGTACTCCCCCAGCGCCCCCGCAGTTGACCCTTTTAACCATGGTGAATCTCAGATCCACGGCTGAGATTCACTATGGAGGCACACCCCTAAGTTTTTCTTCCGTACACCTAGTCCCTCTGCTGTGACGTCATCTCCTGGTCCCACTGCCGAGCACTTTCATTCCCTCCCACTTCTACCTTTTTCTTATGTATTCGCCCCTACATGGATTATAGTCCTTTATCACTATAAACCAATGGTGCACATTGTTTACCCAACCTCAAGCCTCCCCGCTACACGATAAATCACCCCACGTCACCTCGGCCCCACCATATGTTTCCTCTGCTCATCTTATCTCCCTTCGCACTCATTTACAACTGTATATCTTCGGCCCAAAGATCTAATGGCCCCAAATCCTTTCCGCACCTGAACTTTCCAAACCTTCCCATCATGCATATTGTATGCGAAATGGGTGGTTTCATGGAGGGCACATGTCATTCAATGGACCATATCGCGTTCATATGGGGAAAAACCACTTACCGCCCAGACCCTACGCAAAAACCATCTCTGCTTTTCCAAAACCGCCTATTCACTATTTTCGCGCCACAAACAGATTTGAACCCTGTTTTTCACGGTTTCCTCCATGGAATCCACCCTGATGCATTCTCCTCCTTCTGCATTGTTCTTTCGCCCTCTGCCAAGCCCTATGAAGCAATTTAACCCAAGGAACGCTGATTTTTATCATATGTTTCTATTTTTTTGCAGGTTTTAATGGTGGATAAGCTATAAAGCTGTCCCACTATCCAGTAAAGGGACATGGCTGAGGATGACGATCCTCTGTGACTCAATCAAAGACAAAAGGGACCCAAAGGTCCGAACCTCCATGATTAAATCAACATATTGTGAATATTGGTTACACGACAAGGTCCTCCAATACATCACTTCCACCTATACAGCCAACAGTGAAGACCCATCAGAGATTAAATATGAAGATCAAAAGACAAAGGGATTAAAGATTAATACAATCAGCAAAGGAGAAAAACCCTGAAGATGATTAATGAAGGCCCAAAAGCAAGATCAAGGCCTAAATCAGTGTTTAAAGTCACAAAGCAGACATATCAGTAAAGAAACCGCCCAAATGCCACATCAATAAGGCAATTAATCCTCAGAAATTCCACCTGCAAGTTTATTTTCCTCAAAAGAATACAAATTTAATGCATAGTCATAGATATTTCCAAAGACAGCTCAGAAGTAATTGTCAGCCTACCAAAAGCCTCAAAAGTCAACAAAAGTGACTGAAGTTGATGAAGCTTAATGAAAAAATCAATTAACAGAGTTAAGACATTAGATATCTTCTCCATTAGGCCTCCCAAAGGCCGAGAAGAAATTACTCTATATTAATTGAACAAATAACTCTTCCTTCCACTCCACCTCCTCAATTTACCTATATATATCATATGAGGAGTTCATTTTTATTGTTGGTTGAATACGTGTTGAATGTAAATAGTTATTGAGGCTGCTGATGCTCTGTAAAGACCTATTGGACTTGAAGATTGTAATTGGTTTGAACATCAAATATACAAGCTGATTTATGGGATCCTAGTCTATGTCAATGGTGATGTTTTTCTTACTGTAATTATTATTTTACTTATGTTTCCATATTTTCCACTTTCTCTGATAAAGAACAGCAAACGTAGATTAGGATTTACTTATAAAATTACCTAAATATCACTGATAAATCTTTATCTTTATGTTTTCCTCTGACAATGTTTTAATGGTGATTCAATAAAGTATAACTATGAATTTTTGGTAAGCCCATGTTTCCTTAGTATAACTTGAGATATTATCTTTGAAATTTTCCCTAAGAGCATGCCAAAAGCAGGCTAGGTTCAAAGTCCTTCCCTGATCTTAGGCTACTTTTTATGTTTATCTTAAATTTTTTCCTTTTAGAATATGTTGAAAGAAGGCTAGGTTAAAAGTCCTTACTTGATCTTAGGCTATTCTTTGTTTTAAATGTTTTCCCTTGAGAGTATGTTGAAAGCAGGATAGGTTCAAAGTCCTTACCTAATCTTATACTGCCCTTTGTTTCTTATATGTTTGCTTCTTTCACCACACTTCTTGATGTTTCATACCATAACTCAGTCTTAAAAGATCTTTTGATATAGATGACTTGCCCCATAAACCATTCTTGAATCCTTTTGTGCAATTAAATCCTTTTGTGACTCCATATTCCAATGGATTGATACTTTCTTTTCCCTATCCTATCAGCTGAACCATTCTGTCAACTCACTCACACCTTTACCCTTCAAAAGACTTCCTTTATTTTGATGATATCCTACCCAACCAAAAACAAACAAAACCCTTGTACTTCAAAACTAGCCTAATATCGTATCCTTGAAAACACCTATATAGAGAGATCCCTCTCTGAATCTAGGAGGGCTAGATCCTAGGATTCCTAGTGGTTTTGATGTAGGCTCTGCAGCATTTTTTCTTTCCAATATTCGAAACTATGGACTCCTAACACCTTTAAGCCAAAGGAAGCATACTTCATAAATACAGAGCTCCATAGCAAAGGATAAACTATGTCCAATGGCTAAAATTACATTGCTGGAAAGAAGGTACATAATAAATATCTTTAATCATTGGCATTTTCATAGGTGGCCATTTTGTTTCTCTACTTTCTTATAGACCTTGAATTTGCATTGGCCAAGACAATCAATGAAGTTCCACTGTTGAGGTTGAAAAAATGTTAAGTTTTCCACTAGTTGTTATTTTCTCTGAGTCTTTGTTGTTTATGTCATCCATGTGGCATGGTTTTAAAGGAAAAATTTTGATAAGGGTTGGTACAAGTCCTAGGAAATTTTGGTGTAATACCTAACACTTAAGCTAAGGAAGTATGCTCTTTGCAATGGAAACCCTCTGGGCATGTTTCTTGAAGAATTTCCAGGATGAGAGGAACGAGGGGCAAGGAGGGTTGATATGAAAAGTAGGACCTATTCTTGGTTTACAGTAGACCTTGAGAGAATGAAGAGGTGCCTCAAAGATCAGGTACTGCAAGTTGTAGCAAAAGCTAAGATACAGTACTCAATTGATAAAAAATCAATTTTTGGAACTATATAAAGTGCATAGAAGAACATTGGCAGGCTCACCTGTATTTTAAGTGATAGAAAAGATTGCACATAATCGTATTGGAGGTCTTTGTAACTATTTTCAGAGCAGTTATTAGTAGAATGTTATACTCACTCATATAATTTATTTAAAATAATAAATGACTCCAAAACTCTATATCTTACAATAAAATTATTAATCAAAATTGTGGAAACATGTACATTTCATGGTGGTGAAAAAATGCTACTATCATACCACACCAGTGACAAGTATGCTCTGATACTGAAATGGTACAAAAAATCATATTTTCTCAAACCATATAAGAATATCGAACATAGACAACTGAGTGTTGCAACATGTCCAAATAAAGGGGATGAAGTCATAGGCATGTAGCTATGAGGATAAGACTAGAACTAAGTAATAACATAATATAATCAGATATTTATCAAATAAAGAAGAAAATCACATGCATATAATTCAAAACATGCAGAAGCATGAGAAATTTTCTCATGCATAGACACCCAAACAGAAGACCTTAACTTAAAAATCTACACAGGGTATAGATCAAATTTATTTATATCAAGTCTTTTTTTCTATTGATTCCTGCTACCTTAATTATTGCTAAGAGTAAGGGGAGCATACTCTACATCACATTCCATGGGTGATCCAATAGATATATTTCATCTTCATAGCAGCTATCAAAGGGCACTTTGTCTTTAAGGAGGTTACTACTATATATAGTGTTTTTAGCCTACCTTCAAAACATCAAAGTAGCAGGAGGTTGCATCCCTTTGAAATTTGTTCAAACCTATTCTTGCTAGAAAAGATAGTGTTATAAATTTGTTAATACATAATTATAAACCTATCTAAGAAATCGACAAAGTGGAAAGTATCAGAAACCAAGTTTCTTCCAGCATCTAACACACAACAATGTGAAGTATGGTCCAAATATTTCAAACCTATTTTTGATAGCAAGGATAGAGTTACAAAGATGTTAATACATAATTACAAACCTATCTAAGGAATCAATAGAGTGGACAGTATCAGAAACAAAGTTTCTTCCAACATATAACACACAAAAAGTTGAAGTATGGTCCAAATGTCTCTAAGAGAACACCTTACCTTTTACATTGATTGAATACTTCACTCTTAAGTATATATTCATAGAATGAGTTACATTTTATTGATATATCTAAAATAATGATGCGCCTATGAAAAAATGATGGATTGGGATATCTAGACCTCAAATGAATATGTATTTACTTGATATATTTGTAAGATGTTTAGATCTATAATTTGGCACATGTTTGTTGAAGTGAAGGGTATGATCTGAGTAACTATGTTGATCTGAAGTGTTACGTAGTCCTGAACATTTACAGATCTATACACTGGTTTTTTAGACTCTTGTATTTCACAGTATCACAAGGTGACTGATTATTGATTTGATTTTTTTCATACTGAAAATAATATTCCATAGCTATCATTTATTTTCAAAGAAATAAAGGGAACTATTGACTATCAAGAGCTTCAAAGAAATCAATTTGCCTTTCCATTCAGTAGAAGGAAGAAATTGTTGCTGATAAGGTGTGATGGTGATCAGATTTCGTTTCTACCCTCATTCAATTTCATTCACCCTCTTTACCCTTATATTTCCTCCATATCCCAAAATGCTTTCAATCCCATTCAAACCCCAAAACCCAAATGCATAACCTTTGGGGCTTATTTCTTTATAAACCCATTTATGTTAAAGTCTGAAACTCCATGGTTATATCTCTACACACCCACGAGTATCCATATCATTCTCCCTCTTAAACTTGCCTTAAACCAAAGCTCCACCCCTACTTTAGGTCGCTTTATACATTCATATATATCACATAAACCACAATAAACACCCACACTTCCTTGATATCCTAAGTCTGGACCTCTACCTCTCTCCGTAATCGCACATCGCAAGATTGAAAAGGTAAGTGCCCAAGGGTAAATGTTATCGCCGCCGAAGTGTGATGTGCTGGACTGACGAGACCCCTATTCTTCATCACATACACCTCAAATTCTTTGAAATCATTCATATTATGGTTCAGAAAGTGTTTTCCATCGCTTTACTAAACTTAATGTGTCTCCTTGGAAAGGTTTATGGTGGGGTCTGTTTCCCAATCGCAATCGAAAATTGCAGCGTTTAAAGGACGGGCGTGGGAAGAAAAGGTTAAATTCAGTGAAGTGCGATATGTGATGTTCTGGTGGGACTTGATCGCAAACGTAAATCGAAAAACTTAAAATAAAAGTTGCGAAGGTAAAATGTTAAAACCGCGAAGTGTGATATGTGATGCCACAGTGGGACCCAATCGTAAATCGCAAATCTTAGAAAATAAGTGTAAGGACAAATGTTAAATTAAACGATATGCGATATGAAGTGACGTGTCAGGGCGATGTGGCAGGTGACGCGGCAAAGTGATGTAGCAGGGTGATGTGGTAGGTGATGTGGCAGGGTGACGTGACAGGTGACGTGGCTGATGATGTGGAAGATGACATAGAAGATGATGTGGCCCTGGCCCGCATACTGCACATCACAAGTTTTAAAAAATAATCATGGAGGTAAGTGTTATAATTGGCAAAATGCAATGTGCGATGTGATGGGACATAATCGAAAATCACAAGTTTAAATGAATAAGTGCAAAGTTAAAGGTTAGAAACCGCGACATGCAAAGTACGGTGATTAGTGCAGATGCGATGTAGCTTCAGAAGTAAAGTCTATGAGATTTCAAGTCCAGGTAAATGTGTTTTTGCACTGTTTAGTTAGAAAAATAATTAAAAACACAAAAGGAAGGACCCGGGTAGCAAAGGGGTTGTGTTGGGCCCCATCCATGTGTTATATCATTCAACCTTTAATCACCCTCCACCTTTCCTCCCTCTTCACTCCTCTCCCTATATCCAACGACCCTTATCCAGTTTCGGCCTCCCCACACCATTTGAAATTTATCATGAGGGGTGGGTCTGGAATGGAAAATATCCCATACAACCCATCCAGCTACGTGTCATGCTTAAGATTACTCCACACCCCCCTGTCCAATACTGCTTATCACCCTCACCCCCCTACGAAAATCTGTTTCCACCATTCTCCCAACCTGCTACTGTTGTATGGCCATTGCCAATTCCACCACGCCACATCCTCCATCATATATCCTCGTCCACCAACCGCCATCCCTCCACGACCGGGCATATTGGGTTTGAAATTCATTCTATGGATAAATAAGGTGAAGCACAGCCAGAAGGGCTAAGGTAGAAAAAAGAGACCACAAGTCGAGTCAGGCAGCAAAGGGCCTTTCATGCAGACTTCTTATGGTTATAACAATAGAGACTAAAGGGGTATGCAAAACACATCAGCACTAGCATCAATAAATGAAACTGGATAGTGTTGCACAGATTTGATTACCCAACGAATTTTTTTCTGAAAAATAGAGCCAAATGTCAAAGCCTCCATTGGTTGCCTCTTTGAAACCATCACAGCCACTTTCAAGCTTTCCAAGGAGCCAATGAAGCGTTTGGATCTACGAAGAGTTGTCTAGAATTAATTCCAAAGGCGGTTGTTGTCAATGATGTCTAAATTAGGCATTGCATGGCCACACTTTTCATTTCATACTTAAATGAAACTAATGAAAGGTTTCTGACTAAGGTAGGGAAACCGACTTACTTTTTAGATAAATACCACATACCTTAGCAGTATCAAGGGTTGGAAAATTAGTCCCTGCAGGAACTTGCATTGTAAGAATTATTAGAAACACTGTAACTGTTCAAAATGGGCATCCATAATAAGAGGTCGTTTGCAGGATTCTTCAGCTATGTTAATGGTGATGTTAATTCCTTTGTATAATGTTTTTCCTCCGTCTTTTCATACTGTTCATCATTTATCTGATTTCAAAATAGAAGATTTAGATTAATATTTTCTAAGAGAGCACCTTAATTCTGTCTATGTTTTTTATCTTAATGTTTTCCTCAAATACCTAAATGCAGAATCCAGAGACTGTCTGCTCTACATTTACGTTGAAGTATAGTTAAAGAATTTTCAACTTATATTTAGATATTTCTGAACTCATTTCTTTCTTCAATCTCATATTCACATTGCCAGTAATATCCAGTCTGCATAGTTAGTTTTCCCTGTGAACGCCCTTGAAAATTTGATGCAAAATTCTTCCTTTTATGACTCCATATCCCAGTGGATTAATTTTTACAACTCTTTCTGTCCAACCACCCAATCAATCAAACAAACAACCCCCATCATTGTAACTAGCCTAATATCAGCACTTATAATTATCAAGTTAAATCATAAAATAGAGAGAGCCATCTCTAAGTCTAGGAAGGCTAGGTCCTAGACACCAAAGTGGTTTGATGTTGTCCTTTGTCATTTGTTTTTTCCAGTATTACAAATTACGGAGTGATAACGTAATGGTGACCATATTGGGGACTAATTTATTGAAAAATATTAATATTTCATAAGAACTCAGAAACCCCAGTCAAATTTAGATAATTCGAGTATTTTCCCAAGTTGTTATCTGGTTGTTGATGTTGGACAATAGCTAGTCACAACAAAGTTAAAATAATCCACCTAGAGACTCTAATTCATATCAGTTCCATTCAAAGACTCCATTGGAGGAAGGACCTGAAACATGATCAGTCAGCCTAAAAAGAGAAGGTATCCAAGTCCAAATTGGATTCAAGAGATTTTTTTTTTATCTGTAACTATATTCTATCCTACTTTAAGTCAGATCAAGAGTACACTACTGAGGTTTACATTGATCATTGGAAGTTTGATGAGCCTCAAGAAGATAAGCCCCAAATTGTAGACCATGTACATACTTTACACCTGTGCATATCCCTAATGCACTTGTAGAAAACTCAATGGCACATGATCCTTGTACTTCATCTTCTCCTGCTCTTGCAAAAGCTCTGAATGGTTATAAGCCTCCTGCCTTATTTCTTATACCTGTAATAGTCCCAAGCATATACAAGCCTCTATTTTTTCCTCTTATCCTCCATAACCTCCCTGCAAATTTTATCAATCATCTACCCAGATTTGATGGAGAAAGTGCAAAGATCACTGCTGAAAATCACATCCAAAATCTTGAGGATTTCCTTAATCTGTTTGAGGTGGGAGAGGATGATGTGTGTATCAGAATGTTTTCCCTGTCATTGCAAGGAAAATTCAAAAGTTGGTTTAAGGATATTTCAGCTGCAAGCATTAGAAATTTTCATCAATTCACTCAAGTTTTCCTAGATATATGGGTGGTCGTGGGAAATTTTTTTCTCGTCATAAAAGATTACAACCACTTAAAAAGGAAACTTGGGGAGATAGTACAACATTTTTCAGCCAAATTCAATAATGTATACCATGCAATACCTGCTAAGATAAAGCCACCCCCAAGATGAGCTCTCTTGGACTACCCAGATGCCTTTGATCTAGAGATGGCATTCCATTTAAGAGAAAGGGACCTTGCAACCCTAGAATAAATGAAAAAGTGGCAGTTGATGTGGAAGCCAACCTGTTGAACAAGGAAGCAAAGTTAAAAGCAATGAAGAAGAACAAAATAGAAAAAGAGAAATCGATATCTACAGAGATAAAGCTAGATATGTTGAAAAACACAGTGAATAAAATGATGCATATGATTAGCAGGAAAGAGGAATTTGACGTTCAGATACCTCTTGTTCCATTAGTCCCGGAGATGACAGACATCAATATACCCAAGCAGTTTGCAGCCCATCCTAGACACCCTAAAATAGAAAATTGTTGTTACATGTACTCTATCCACAACATAGCCAAAGATGAAGTCCAAAATCAGAAGGAAGCAGGGAAAGCCTCAGTAACAATGTACATGATAGATGAACTTGAATACAGAGGTACCCATCTCGAATATCATTATCAAGAGGAAGAATATAAGGTTGAGATTGAGGTGGTTATTCAAAGCAGCCAGCACTATGTTCTTGGGATGAAAAAACTCAGGGGTCACAATGCAAAGATGACAACCAAACTCTGCATGCTGAGCAAGATTGTAAGAAATAATATGTAGAAATATGTCAAGTAAGTGAGAAATGCATTCCTCTATCTTTTGCCTCACTTTTAAGAGAGAATTACAGGCAGTTTTCAGATAGGAAGGGCGAGGAATGCTCCAAGGAGTCAGTTGAGGAAAAGAGGGATGATTCTGAACCTTTTTTAGATCCTGATTTTCTCCCCCCTGAGTCATCCTAAAATCACAGAATCTGAAATAGAGGAGGAACCAATACATCTTGAGTCTTTACCTTTAGTTTTTAATTCATTTCATATTATGAAAGGGAATCTAGATCACCTTCTAGATTAATCACGGGAGAAGATATCTCTCTCACCAATCAGATGAGGAAATCAGGGATGATAAAATATTTGTTTTAAATCCGGGGGTTCAGGCCTTGAGTTCTTTGGAATATCAAGTAGCAGATGAAATCACAAAGGCTGAAACAGATGATGAATTGATAAATATTGATTCTTTTCCTTTATGCTTTATTGCATTTCAGATTATGAAAGGAAATTAGGATCACATTCTCGTTGATAATCATAAGACACATGAGGTCTCAGAAGAACCAACTCTACAACATAAAGCACCACATGACCCAGTAGAAGATGCGTTGGAGGGTCTCTACTTTCAAAGTCAATCTTCCTGTGTTCATAATGCTCTCAAAATATACTATGATATGGATATGACTAGACAGTCTTCCCCATTGTCTGATTCAGTAGAAGTAGTGGCACAACACTCATCAGGTAGCATGCAAACATGTTCTAAGTTTCTTGTAGACCAGGAGAGCACATCTGCAGTACCAGGATATGAAGTTGAGGTGGCTGAGTCACAATACCCAGAATTAAATCAAGATTATCTTGATCTACTGGCCATCTATATCGAGGAACGGTTATGTACAAAGCCTGCACATATTTCTGGCATGACAGTTGTTTTTAAAGTGTACCAAGAACCATGTAAATCAAATCATGCTAGGAATTTATGTCAAACCCCATTGTCAGGTTTTTTTTTTAACATGGTAAAGAGAAATGAAAGAAAAAATATATTAGAACAATTTCTTGACTGGCTGCATTGGCATTATTGTATTGTTTATAAGGGCATCCATCTCAATAGATTAGGATAGGGAAGTATGCAAATAATCTCAGCACTCTGAGCATCTTTCTGGTTTTAGTTTCAATTTGCTTTCTAGTTTCAGTCCAAGTGTGTCCCAAACTACATATTACAGAGAGTATTGACCTTAGCTTGTATTTTTTCAGCCACAAAAATTTTTGTAGCATATTGAATTACAAGTTTTGGGATCATCCCAATGGATCAGGCCACTAGTCTACGATGTTCTTGACACCTCCTGAAGGACCTTCCATCCTTAGATGGAGCCACTGTTAGACTCCTGTATTTCACAGTATCACAAGATGACTGATTATTGATTAGATTTTTCTCATACTGAAAATAATATTCCATAGCTATCATTTATTTTCAGAGAAAGAAAGGGAACTCCTGACTGTCAAGATCTTAAAAGAAATCAATTTTCCTTTCCATTCAGTAGAAGGAAGAAAGTGTTGTTGATAACGTGTGATGGTGATCAAACTTTGTTTCTGCCCTCGTTCAATTTCATTCACCCCCATTACCCTCTCATTTCCTCCATATCCTAAAATTCGAATCCCATTCAAACCCCAAAATCCACATGCATAACCTTTGGGCCTTATTGCTTTATAAACCCATTTATGTTAAAGTCCAAAACTCCATGGTTATCGATCTACACACCCAGTAGTAGCCATATCGTTCTCCCTATTAAACTTTCCTTAAACCATAGCTCCACCCCTACTTTAGGTCGCTTGATACATTCATATATATCACATAAACCACAATAAAAACTCGCACTTCCTTGATATCATAATTCCGGACCTCTACCTCTCTCTAAAATCTCACATCGCAAGATTCAAAAGGTAAGTGCCCAGGGGTAAATTTTATCGTCGTTGAAGTGCAGTGTGAGGGACCGGTGGGACCCCTATTCTTCATCATATACATCTCGAATGCTTTGAAATAATTCATATTATGTTTCAGATGGCTTTTTCCAACTCTTAAATAATTCACATGTCCGCTTGGAAAGGTTTATGGTGGGGTTCGTTTCTCGATCGCAATCGCAAATCGTAGCATTTAAAGGACGGGCGCGAGAGGTAAAGGCTAAAGTCAGCGAAGTGTGATATGTGATGCCACGGTGGGACTTGATTGCAATCGCAAATTGCAAAACTTAAAATACAAGTTGCGAAGGTAAAATTTTAAAACCACGAAGTGCGATATGTGATTCCACAGTGGGGCCCGATCGTAGATCATGGATCTTAGAAAATAAGTGTAAGGACAAATGTTAAATTAGCCGATATGTGATATGAAGTAACGTAGTATGGTGACGTGGTAGGTGATGTGGAAAAGTGACATATTAGGGTGACGTGGCAGGTGATGTGGCAGGGTGACGTGGCAGGTGATGCGGCAGGGTGACGTGGCAGGTGACATGGCCGATGATGTGGCAGATGACATAGCAAATGATGTGGCCCTGGCCCGCATACCGCACATCGCAAGTTTAATAAACAAGCACAGAGGTAAGTGTTATAATTTGGAAATGTGATGTGCGATGTGGTGGGACCCAATTTCAAATCACAATTTTAAATGAATAAGTGCAAAGGTAAATGCTAGAAACTACGACATACGAAGTGTAGTGATTAGCACAAATGCAATGCGGATTCATAATTGTTAGGGTCCTATAATAATAGGGATCATAATTTTGAATTGGATATTTTTAATCTTGAAATATTGTACATACCTTTGCTTTCTGCAAATGTTTTCCCATATTAAAAAATGAAAAGAGGGTGTGTCTAAAAGAAAAATCAAAGGACTCAAAATAAATGAGATTAAAAATGATTTAAAAATATGAACCCCACAAAAGAAATAAAAATAGATCCTGAAAGTGTTGCACATTCAAATGCCACTAATTTTAGTTACTTTAATTTTTCCAATAATAACTATGTGCAGCTTGTCCAAAATGCCACAATTTATGATGATCAAATAGTTTAACCTTGATTCGTTCATGCTTTAAATTTCATGTTGATAGTGAGTGAATAAGATCTAACCAAACCATTTAATCTTGGTAGATCAGTAGTTAGATAGAGAAAAAAAAAAAACTCATCAGTTTAATCTGAGCCTTTGGAAGTTATAAGGTTAGAAGTAGATAGTTGGTTATTTAAAGAAATAAAAGGGTCAACAAGCTCAAATGCACCCAAGAAAAGAAATAAAAAGCTAGGATAAATAAAGGGTAGGTAGAGAAATTTTTTCAAGTCATGGAAAGCATTGTTGTTTCATCTCATATTACTAACATCCTTCTAAATTTCCCCTCATTTTAACCCTTTCCCTTTTACTAATATCCCTTTCCCCTCATGTTAACCCTTTCCCCTCATTTTAACCCTTTCCCTTTTACTAATATCTCTTTCCCCTCATTTTAACCCTTTATCTTTTAGTAATACCCCTTTCCCCTTATTTTATCCATTTCCCCTTCCTAAAACCCCTTTATATTAATTTAATTATCTCGGGTCCCACTTCTCATAAATCCTCAGTTCATCCATCAACACCCGTCAACCGTCTGATCATCCTCCACAAATCCAACGGCCCACATCCCTTTCGCATTCCTTGACTGTCATGTGTTTAACGCCAATGGGGATTGTGAAATTTTTGGTTTCAGACCCCCGCCTCCCTGCCACGTGGCAATCCCACATCGTATCGCACCCCTCAAGCCAAAACTACCAAACCGCTCAATTATCGTGTGAAAACCACCCTGTGTTGTGCTAAAACCTATCCACCCCGCGTTGTGTTAAAACTCCCATTCACCTTGCACTGTGTGATAAATAGAGCTTTCAAACATAAATTTCTGACTCCTTCGTTCGTTCTCCCACATAACTAAAAGGCCATTTTTAAACCAGAATTGAAACCTCCACAGCCCTGGACTCCTTCCACAGGCCCTCCTATTCCTCTAAGCCATATTGCATCCCTATGGCCTATGTTTTATTAATAATTGTTCTATTTTTGTAGGTTGTTAGCAGAACAGAACCTTGGATAAACAGTTGATACTAGTTCAAAATTGTTTACTCCAGGACTATTGAAATATGAATTCAATAGCTTTACTCAGTAGAAGATTTTTTCAAGTTAGACCAGAGACATAGCTGAATGAAAAAATTTACATAGTGATGATTAAACAAAGTTGAAAACATTTACCTCAGCAACAGTGAAGGACATATTTTACATGAAGTTACAAATGTCTTTTAGTAAAATCCATTTTGACTAAAAACACAAAAATACAAGAAAGTAAATTTGATTTACTACAGATGAAAGAAGAAAAAAAGCAAAGATAGATGAAAGACAGAGGAAGAAGACAGCATAAGAGATAGACCAACATGAGAGAAACAAACAGATGACAACAATCAAATAAAATAGGGACATCTTTCAGTCAGTTGAAAGGTATCACTACCTTTTAGCATCTAGATATTTTATTTCTAGGAATAAATCCTATATCAGTTTTAGGATATTTCGTATTAATTTTTATATAAATACTTCATCCATTCGAATTATTAGTGTGGATTCATGAACATTTCTATAGTTGAATTGATCTACAACCTGAGGGTTTATTGTACTTTTTCTAATTGACAGACAGGACAGATTGTAGAATCATTTCTTTACAGGATTCATGTGTTTAACGACTTCAGTGAAGTATATTTAAATTATTCTTGTTCATTTCTTAAGTATTCCATAAACTTGCATGTTTTCCAAATTTGAATGTTTTAACAGGAAGTTTAGTGCAGAATTTGTTTAAGTGCACTTTTTTCTTGACTATTATTCATTTTAATGTTTTCTTCTAATATCTGGATCTGATAATCCTTAATTCCTCTCCCATCTTGATTGACCTTCTTCAATTTCCTTCATTATCTAGGTTTAAGGAATCCTTAACTTCTCCTTGATCCCGATTGAAAACCACGTCACCATTCAGCCTCATAGATCTGAATTTGCTCAGTTACCTTGCCCTATAACACTGCTTTTATCATTTTTTTCTATTATGTTTTCTTGATACATTGACTCCATAGCCCAATGGAAAATAGACAGAAATATATCCATCTAAGTCAGTAATTCCACCAGCAAATCAAAACCAAACCAAATCAAGCATTCATAACTAGCCTAAAATCAAATAACACAACAAAGTTAAATTATTAAGGAGAGCACTCTCTGAGCATTAGGAAGGCTAGATCCTAATCTCAAAAGTAGGTTTGTGGTTACCTCGAATATTTCTTTCTTTAGCCTTGGTAAATTACTGAGTGATAACAAGAAGTAAATTCTATGAGATTTCAAGTATGGGTAAATGTGTTTTTGCGTTGTTTAGTTAGAAAAATAATTTAAAACACAAAAGGAAGGACCCAGGTAGTAAATGGCTCGTGTTGGGCCCCACCCGTGTGTTATATAATTCAACCTTTAATCTCCCTCCACCTTTCCTCCCTCTTCACTCCTCTCCCTACATCTGACGAACCTTATCCAGTTTCGGCCTCCCCGCACCATTCAAACTTTATCATGAGGGGAGGGTCCGGAATGGGCGGTGTCCCATATCGCCCATCCGGCTACGTGTCACGCTCAAGCTTACTTTGCACCCCCCCTGTCCAATACCACTTATCACCCTCACACCCCTCCGAATAACTGTTTCCACTGTTATCACAACCCACTTCTGTTGTATGAATATTTCCAATGCCACCACGCCACATCCTCCATCATGCATCCTTGTCCACCAACCACCATCCCTCCACGACCAGGCATATTGGGTTTGAAACTCATTCTACAGAGAAATAAGGTGAAACATGGCAGAAGGGCTTGAGTAGAAAAAAGACACCACAGGTTGAGTTGGGAAGCAAAGGGAATTTCATGCAGACTTGTTATGTCTATAACAGCAGAGACTGAAGGGGCATGCAAAACACATTAGCACCAACATCAATAAATGAAAGTGGCTAGCGCTGCAAATATTTGATTACCTAGCACATTTTTTTCTGTAAAACAGAGCCAGATGTCAGAGCCTCCATTGGTTGCCTCTTTGAAACCATCACAACCACTCTCAGGCTTATTGTTTGATCTTTCGAGGAGCCATTGAAGTGTTTGGATCTATGAAGAGTTGTCCAGAATTAATTCCAAAGGCGGTTGTTATCAGTGATGTCTGAATCAGGAATTGCATGGCCACACTTGTCATTTTCTGCTTAATTGTAATCAATGAAAGCTTGTCAACTAAGGTAGGGAAATTGACTTAGTTTTTAGATAAATATTGCATACCTTAGCAGTATTAAGGGTTGGAAAATTGGACCCTATAGGAACTTGCATTGTAAGAATTATTGGAAGCATTATATTTTTCAAACTAGGCATCCATAATAAGAGGTTTTTTGCAGGATTCTTGGGCTATGTTAATGGTGATGTTCTCTCCTCTATATAATTTTTTTCCTCTATCTTTTTGTACTATGCATCATTTATCTGATTTCAAAACAAAAAATTTAAATTAATATTTTCTAAGAGAGTACCTTAATTATGTCTGTGTTTGTTATCTTATTGTTTTCCTCACAGACCTGAATGCAGAATTCAGAGACTGTCTACTCTGCATTTACGTTTAAGTATAGTTAAATAATTATTAACTGCTCTTTAGCTATTTCTAAACTCACTGCTTTCTTCCATCTCATATTCACATTTCCAGTAAGATCAAGTCTGCATAGTTAGCTTTCCCTGTGAATGCCCTTGAAAAGTTGATGCACAATTTTGCTTTTTATGACTCCATAGCCCAATGGATTAATTTTTACAGCTTTTTCTATCCAACCACCCAATCAATCAAACAAACAACCCCCATCATTGTAACTAGCCTAATATCAGCACTTATAATTATCAAGTTAAAGCATAAAACAGAGAGAGCCCTCTCTGAGTCTAGGAGGGCAAGGTCCTAGACTCCAAATTTGTTTTATGTTGTCCTTTGTTGTTTTTTTTGCCATTCTTAAAAATTATGGAGTGACAATAGATTCATCACGGTGAAAGCGCGTATATCTGCAGGTTCGTTTCAGCAAAAGCATCTATGGAAGTTAGGGTTTTCTGAAGATTTTTGGAGAAAATGTCTTATCATTTCTGCTATATTTATAATGTTTGTCAATGAAGTCTTCATGTAGATCTGGATTGTTTGAATATTGTTTATGCTACTAGTTTATTATGTATAAATCTGATCGATGACTGCGTGATTGAATATGATGGATGTTGTTAACTGAATAAGGGTTCAGTAAATCTGAAAAAGTATGCCTGAATGTATTTGATCAGTTCTGAGTCTTTTCAAATTCCTAATTTCATTATATAAATATCTATAAGCAGGTTCGTCCACAGGAAAGCATGTAGACATGCAGGTTTCAGTAAGTAAAGTAGTGTATACAATTGGTTTTACGAATGATCAGGGTTGAAGTTGATTCTAAGTGCTAATTCGGAAGTTTGGGTTTTTTTTTTATGATCTGGTTATAGTGATCTCATTGTTTTTTTTTAATATTGGTTTATGGCTATTTATGTTGATCTAAAAAAAATTTTGCTTTGAATTTTTTGGATCCAGTGTGAAAATTTATGAAACGTGGTCTGCAATGGTTCTGAGTGTTGAAGTCTTCAGTGTGGAAGTCCAAGCTTCCTGCTAGTAGAATTTGGTGATAAGTTCAGGGTGTTGAAGCTCCCTTCCAGTAGTGGTTGGTAAGAAAGATCAGGGGGTTTGTTCTCCCTTCCAGTAGTAGCTAGAAAAGGAGAGAAGGTTGCATCCTTGTGCATGTGGGTGCCTGCGTACTGATATGTGTCTGCATCAATACAAAATTGTAAGAATTTTTCTATATAATAAACATTTAAGACAGAGAAGAAAGAAGTAGTGGTTTTCTCCCAACTTGGGTTTCCACCTTAAATCCTGGTGTTCATGTGTGTTTCTTATGTGTGATGATTTATTCTGTTCTTACTGAACATGTTTACTACTTACTAAATATCTATTGAATAAATGATGCACTGGGCCAAGTTAAGTTTCTGAAGATTTATCTGTCTAATAAGCTCACTGGAATGCACATTTTTATTTTAATAAATTTGTGTGCATATGCATGTTGAATTAATTAAAGTCATGTATATAAATCAGTAAAAGTAAGGAAAGTTTTTTGTGAGTTTCTAAATACTGATTCACCCCCCCCCCCCCCCTCTTAGTATTTTTCCCAACACCGTGGAAGAGGAAATAGCATTTATATGAACAACAGGAGGCAGAAGATCAAAGTTACCCATAAATGAGGAATAGATACTTCCTCCTAGATTCTCAACATGTTTCTTAGGATTCTTCACCAAGGGAACAGTAGAATCGGAGGAAGCATTGGAATGTATCAGAGAATAATCCATCTGAATAACAGTAATGATTCTCCCTTCATGGGGAAAACATAGGATGTTGAATAATGATGATGCAATGGTATCCCTCTCATAAATTCAATTTCATCCCAATGAAAGTTACAAATTATCATCAACTATTTCTACTTTGATATTGACTATATTTCCCCCAACACAGATGGGAAAGGCAGGAACAATGCCATGTGTCCTGCGAGAATGACCATCAAATGCAGTCAAGAGAGTAGGTGAAGGAATGTCTTGAGGAGATCCAATAAATTTCCAACATGAAATAGACATGACACATGTGGATGCTCCTTCATCAACTACAGTTTGAAAAATATTTATCTTTCAATAAGTAGATTTAATTTGAAAACCCATGTGATGAGGAAGTCTCTTCTTAAGATTTTACATGTCAAATATAATCATAAGGGATTTTTTTGGATCTACCTCCCTGATCGCATTAAGAAACGCACTCCTTTTTGTTGGGCATGATTGGAGTACCTCCAATGCAAACATAGCACAAGGACTCTGAGTTGGATCTTCTACAATGGAGTAGTTCTGAGCTACCTTGCGTTAGGGTTAATCGTCAAATGTTTAGCGGAGCTTTTCAAAATGCGAGGTAAAGGCTCAGTTGTGGACCTCTCTATACTGAGTGGCTTAGAAATATCAGGAGTAGCCTTAGCCTTAGAATATTCAAATTCACCATAATCATGTGACCTTTTTGCAACATCAACATGAGCACTCATCATGTACGCATTTGATGGATTTTCCCCCTCCTGCTTGCCCCCTGTGGGAGCTCTAGTATTCGCATTCATGCCAGAAATAATTTTTTTCCCTTGGGGAAAAGGGTTACTCAGGACAGCCTGAGAACTAGAAGAACCCTGTTGAGCCAACAAGCGCTGAGCATCCTAAATATTAGGGAAAAGATGAGTGATATGGTCTCCAGTGCACAATTTTTTGACTCTCTCTTACCCTCCCCAACATTATTGTTGGGTTTGTTTGCATCATCCTTCCCATCCTTATCCTTTTTCTTATTACATAATTTCTTCTTCCCATCATATTATTGATTTCCTTTGGGGTTATAGGATTGGACAGCATTAATCTTTAACGGTTGCGAAGGAACAGACATTGATGGTGAAGCTTGAATGGAAGATGCATTTTGTAAAGACAACTACTGCAATCACTAGCACATTTGGCCCAATTTCTGATTGCAAAAATGTCTCCCTTGCGACACATAGGTGTCCCAAGAGCGACACTTTGAGGTGGGGAAAAACGTCTTTTCATGTCCCGTCACAATTCTAACACTTCTAATAACTCTCGGTAGAGCAGCACTAATTCCGACATTTTTTTGGTCGTGTCATAATTCTGACGTTTCCAAGCTTTTGTCGATCTTCTGACGTTTTCAAGTTGTCGTTGCTCTTCTGACGTTTCCAATTTTCGTCGTTCTTTCGATGTTGCTAAGTGGTTGTCACGCTTCGGACGTTACCAAAATTTTGTCGCTCTTCTGCCGTTACCAAAAGTCCGTCGCTCTTCCGATGTTACCAAAATTTTGTCCCTCTTCTGACATTGTTGAAACATCGAATATCAACAGCAACAAACATATATGGAAAAAAAACATCAAGTCTATTATTGGACAGCTCCATTGGTTTAGCTCCATTGTGATCAAGCTCGATTCTATTCAATAAATGTAAGCGTAAAAGCTCCTTAGAAAGAGGCCCATGCAGTCTGTTATTGCTTGCACTAAAGTTAACGAGATTCCTCAGCTGCTCAATATTTGGAGGAATGATTCCATTGAACCGATTGTTGGACATATCTAAATATTTTAGCTCCTTTTCTCCACCAATATCTGCATGAATGTGGCATGTCTGATCAAACCAAGGATCTCAACCTCTGGTTCAAATTCTTTTTTGTTTTTCATAATATTCTTCACATCCACCTCCTACCTGTTCTGGAGAGTGACCTTGTACACTTTTCGAGATCCTCCAGACCCAATCACATTCTCCTTCATCAACTACTACAGGATTTATGCCTCATTCAGTTCCATGCCTGAGTGAAAATATGTCACTTCTCATTCCAACATTGAGCTACTTGGCTTTCCCACAAACAAAGTTCTCACTCTACTATTGGTAATGAAACACAAAAAAAATATAATTTCCTTGGCTAGCATAAAAATTGAGACTAAAATTATGGGCTAAAAATCATCTAAATCTCTCTTCTTTGAAGAACATGATCTTAACCTATACTAGAAAGCCAGTTCAGCACATAGGTTTGGATTTCCGAGAAAACTACTTTTATAGGCCAAGCCCTTGAAAATGCTTAGAATTGAGCCAGACAAGTGGTTTCCAGATACATTGAATGTGCCTAATCTTGGTTTCCCTAATTCAGGAGGAATTCTCCCACAAGTAGATTATTTGACAGGTCTAGAGTGCGTAAATTTGACACGGAGCCTTACCATGCTAGAATTTCCCCCTTTAACTGGTTGTTGGAAAGATTTAGTATAGTAAGTTGTGCCAATGAGGTATTCCCTTTTGGAATTTCCCCAGACAACATATTGTGATCAATCTTGATTCTTTCACTGAACGCAAGCATCCCAAGACACACTGGCCAAGGTTGCAAGGTACAGAAGTAAATTTTAAGAATGGCCATGTTGATTACTTCACACAATATTGTACACATTTGTTGAGTATTTTCTGCTAGACCTACGTAACTGTAAATTTGTTAATTTTTTGAGAGGGCATGATGCATCAGAAGCCACATGGTTCAGTAGTTTTTCCAATGTGTTCATATAGCGTCCTTGCCTATTGAATAACCTGTTGTGCCTATTGAGAGGTTTCTGATAAATTTTCAAGTCACGAACTGAAGGTATTTGGTTCAATGTTTTGGATCTTCTATTGAGAAAAGTTCTACAGTGTAAACCTTCCATATATCATTGTTTTGTTCTATCAAAAATTAGTTTTTGTGTAGGTAAATTATTCAGGCGTTACCATGAAAACCCCATGAAGTTACAGAGCAATTGACAAATTCTTGATAATTTGATGATATGTTTTAATGGTTGATTTCTTTAGTTAATTTCATTGTTGACATGGTATCCATATCACTTGTAAGCTAAAGTGTTATCTTTCAATTAATTTTTACCTTCTTGGTGTTAAATATTAATTCAATTTTTTTCATCCATGGTTTGGCATGAATTTGTGTTCATCCTTCTGTGATATCATGTGATTTCCTTAGCCAGGGGTGACCAGAGTCTTATGTTTCTTTGGTCATGATCCTATGCTCATGTATTTCACAAAAATGTTGTTGGAATTTAACATTGTTTTATACCTATCTTTTGTGCTCAATTCTATCAATCATCATGTATTGTAGTTCACACTTTTTAATGGCTTATTCCCTCGTTTGAAATGGATGCATTCTTAAAATACCATTACACTTAAGAAAGTGCATATCATTTTTTGGCACCTGACATGTGCATGTAATAGGTAGACCTATTCACTTGAAATTACATATGATATTTATCCAACATTTTTGGAAAAAATATCACCTATGGCATCAATTGAAATTGTTTACTTGATTAGCATGGTTACACCAGAACGAGGTCTTAAGATCAGGAACTGTGTCCCACAATCATATATTGTATTGGAGGTGAGGCATCTTGCACAGATGGACTCAACAATAAACATATTTATAACCAGTCTATGTGGACCTACCAGGGTAAGCAAATAATGAGCACTTCCCAAACCACGGTGAGACTGTGGGTGCTTAATAAGCATGGAGCTATGTTTGAACTTTGAGCCTCAACAACTCAATAAAAATATATGGAAATGGTGTTCAAAATTTTGAAAATTCTGGAACAATGTCAAGTTTAGGTGTTTTCCTTGCAGTGATAATGGCACCAATTCATTGACAGATAAATTTCAAGGTACATATTGTCAGTAAATGCAGGTTTCTTGTACCCATTGAAGCATCTATCCCATGCATATTAAATGTACATGCGGTACTATTATTTGCATAACATAGTAAATACCTAACCCACAAATGTCTCCCCTCTGTGGCTAGAGAAGATGATATAAACATTAGCTACCATATCACAAGCTAACTCGATCTATAAATTTCCAAGCCTTTCCATCAAATTGGGGGTGTTTCAAATCATTTTCTGTTACTTGTTAGAAAGTTTTCAGATGACTGTTGAACTTGCAACATCATGCCAAAGGGGAATCCACCTGTTGTTAGAAATTTCAATTTTAATAATTACATCAGTAAAAGATAATTGTATTCAACATTTTAATATGGATACAATATAATATTACTTTGATTGAAATGAAAGTTGAAATCTGCCACGTAAAGGTGAAAAAAAAAAATCCTATTATAATTGATCTGAATGGAAAATGGCATCAACCCATGGTATTCATCTACCCATGTTATCCATCCACCCATGGAATTTACCCATGGTATTGTAAATGGAATTGACCCATGGTATTCATCCACCCATGATATTTATTTTCCCATGGTATTGTAAGTGACCCATGGTATGTATCCACCCATGGTATTCATCCACACATGGGATTTACCCATGGTATTGTGAGTGGTATCTACCCATGGTATTGGCCCATGGTATCCACCTATGGTATTCTATCTCAAAAAAAGGAAATAAATAACAAGCCTCACTTTGTAAAAGGACATATTTGTCCACCGCAATGTAGCTTCTACAATTATTCTATGTTTTAATAAAACAAGTTTCTTTGTGGTTTTACTTGCAGTGTGTTCTCTCTTTTTTCTAGCATTCTAATTTTGCAGATCTTGTCAGATCTATTTCATTTTTTTTAGATCCTGGGGGCCTCCCCCCAAGATCTAGATCATTGGTATCAGATTCAGGTTACGAATCCATGGGAATGAGGGTTTGAAACATATTTCAGTTTCAATGTTTTGCAGCGATCTTCAACGAAATCCATGTTTTTTTTTGGGCAACGAGTTTTCATATCATATCTGAAACTTTTGGTGAAAATTTTGGTAAAAAAAAGACTATATCTAGATTCCTTGCGAAAAAATACTCAAATTAAAAAAAAAAAAACGGCCAAATTGGAGTTCAGATGAGGGAGATATCGTTGATTGAAAATCAGCAATGTTGAAGCAATTTTTCTGACGAAAATTCATGGACGACGGATCTCCTGTCATTTTTCGTAGTATTTAGTGAAACATTTTAGAGAAATGGATATATATCTGAGCTCCTCTTGAAAAATCACCGAAGTTCAAAAAATAAATCAGTCGAATCGGAGTTCGAATGTGGGAGTTATCGTTGATTTAAAATCAACTATTTTTTCAGAAATTTTATGACGGCGAGACAGTTTCAGCGCGAATCTAAGATCTAAAGTCTCCAGATATTGGTTTCAAACACACGAGAAGATGCAGAATTATCATTCCATTTCCAAAAACAGGTTATAACAAATATTCTGAGTTATATTGACCAAGTTATGCTCATTTTAAATCTGGAAGCAGCATTCAGAGCGAGTTCCCTTTGGAGACGTGCCCTCCCACCCCGTTTTAGTACGGACCTGCTTCACATTCATCAGTTTCAACATATCAAAATTTGGCTTGGGTTATTTGGAGACATGCCCTCCCATCCCGAGCTATGTAGGCACCTGCTACTTCATCAACAATCAGCATCACGGTTATGGGTCAACCACACAAAATCATTTTCATCGAAGTCCATTTGCTAGGCCACACACTGTTAGTCACACAGTTGGTCACAAGCATTACAGGTTATCTCTATCCTCGAATCTTCGTTTGTCATGGTTTTGGTTCATCTACAAACCCATACTTCATTGAAGTCCATTTGCTAGGCCGCACACTGTCAATATCACAGTTGGTCACAAGCATTACAGCGTATCTCTATCCTCAGATCTTCGTTCATCACGGTTATGGGTTAACTACACAAAACCCTTCTCTTTAGTGGCTCTTCATATTGAACAAAGGCTTCTCAAGAGGGAGCTTCACGCAATGGGGACCATTGCTTCTTAAGGAGGGAGGAATGATCCGAATGGAAAATGGCATCAACCCATGGTATTGGCCCATGGTATCCACCTATGGTATTCTATCTCAAAAAAAGGCTATAAATAACAAGTCTCACTTTGTAAAAGGACAGATTTTTCCACCACAATGTAGCTTCTACAATTATTCTCTGTTTTAATCAAACAAGTTTCTTTGTAGTTTTATTTGCAGTGTGTTCTCTCTTTTTTCTAGCATTCTAATTTTGCAAATCTTGTCAGATCTATTTCAATTTTTTTAGATCTTGGGGGCCTCCCCCCAAGATCCAGATCAATAATAATATAAATTAAAACATTAAAATGGTATATTATAATAATAAAGATAATATAGGAACAAAATAAACTATTGTAAATTCATCTTAACCCCAATATATTAAGTATTAAAAAACTTAAAGCTCCAATTTATTCTTGATCCTACTCAGTGCTTACTAAAACTAATATTGAGATGAATTTAAGATAGTGATAGAATTGCAATTTAGAACATGAATGTGGTAAGAAGTGACATTCAACAAAGAAAAAAATCGACCTTAAACCTTATTTGCAGAGCTTTTCACGTTATGATATGATTTCATTCTAGTATTATGGGTCTATGAATGAAATGTGTAAGGAAATTTAAGATAAAGTAGTAAGTTGTTTTGAGAATGAGTATCGGGGTCACTCCATATACCCAGACTATATACCAATGGATCAACTACTTCCAGGAGTAAAATTAGTTTCTTAGATGGTACATAATAATTATCTTTATCTCTGGCCTCTTTAGACATTTCCCATTTGACTTCTCTGCAAAAACATTGAGTTTGCAATATGTTTATTGAAAAATATGAAATTTGGCCATGCCTACCTGGAATTTTGTTTCACTGTTGAGGTACAAGGCGTAAACCTGTCCACTAGTTACCATTTTAGTTTTGGCTTGTCTCATTAGCATGGTATAAGTTTCAAAGGAATGAGGTCAGTTAGAATGAATCTAAGTCCTAGTGAAATTCAGGTAGCAGTGAATTTTTTGTGGGATAGATATTGTTCCTTTAAACCAAAGGAAGCATGCTCCATAAATCTAGAGCTCCATATAAAAGGAAAAACTATGTCTAATGGCTAAAATTATTTTGCTGGAAAGATGGTACATAATAAATATCTTTAATCGTTGGCATTTTCATAGGTGGCCATTTTTCTTCTCTACCTTCTTGCACACCTTGAATTTTCATTATGTCATGGAAGAAGAAGGCATTGTCCAAGACAATCAATGAATTTCCATTATTGAGGCTGACAAAATGTTAATTTTTCCATTATTTATTATTTTCTCTGAGTATTTTTTGTTTACGTCATCCATGTGGTATGGTTTTAAAGGAAAAAATCTGATAAGGGTTGGTACAATTCCCAGGAAATTTTTCCGTAAGACCTAACACTTAAGCTGGGGAAGTATGCTTTTTGCAATGGAAACCCTCAGGGCGCATTTCTTGAGGAATTTCTAGGACAAGAGGAACGAGAGGCAAGAAGGGATGATATGAAAAGTAGGACATATTCTTGGTTTACAGTAGACCTTGAGAGAATGAAGAGGTGCCTCAAAGAGCATGTACTGCGAGTTGTAGCAAAAGCTAAGATGAAGTACTCAATTGATAAAAAATCAATTGTTGGAACTATATAAATTGCATAGAAGAACATTGACAGGCTCACCCATATTTTAAGTGACAGACAAGATTGCACATAATCGTATTGGAGGTCTTTGCAACTATTTTTAGAGCAGTTATTAGTATAATGTTATACTTGTTCATATAATTTATGTAAAATAATAAATGACTCCAAAACTCTATATCTTACAATAAAATTATTAATCAAAATTGTGGAAACATGTACAGTTCATAGTGGTGAAAAAATGCTACTATCGTAACACACCAGTGACAAGTATGCTATAATACTAAAATGGTACAACAAATCATCTTTTCTCAAACTATATAAGAATATCGAACACAGACGACTAAGTGTTGCAACATGTCCAAATAAAGGAGATGAAGTCACAGACATGTAGCTGTGAGGATAAGGCTAGAACTAAGTAATAACATAATATAATTAGACCTTAACCCATTAAAGAAGAAAATCACATGCACATAGTTCAAAACATGAAGAAGAATGAGAAAGTTTCTCATGCATAGACACCCAAACAAAAGACCTTAACTTAAAAATCTACATAAGGTATAGATCAAATTTATTTATCTCAAGTCGTTTTTCTATTGATCCCCACTACCCTAATTAATGATAAGATGAAGGGGAACATACTCTGCATCACATTCCATGGGAGATTCAATAGATATATTTCATCTTCATAGAAGCTATCAAAGGGCACTCTATCTTTAAGGAGGTTACTACTATATATTGTGTTTTTAGCCTACCTTCAAAACATCAAAGTAGTAGGAGTTTGCATCCCTTTGAAGTTTGTTCAAACCTATTGTTGCTAGCAAGGATAGTGTTATAAAGTTTTTAATACATAATTATAAACCTATCTAAGCAATCTACAAAGTGGAAAATATCAAAAACAAATTTTCTTCTAGCATCTAACACATAACAATGTGAAGTGTGTTCCAGATATTTCAACCCTATTGTTGCTAGCAAGGATAGAGTTACAAAGTTTTTAATACATAATTACAAACCTATCTAAGGAATCAACAGAGTGGACAGTATCAGAAACAAAGTTTCTTCCAGCATATCACACACAACAAGTTGAAGTATGGTCCAGATGTTTCTAAGAGAACACCTTACCTTTTACATTGAAGGATGTTTAGGGGGTTTATTGCACACTATGAATGAAGACAGTTCCAACTATCCATAGCGCCTACAATAGAGATGGATATCTCTATTATATAATTACTTGTATTGAAATATTTAACCAAACCAAGTGGATACTAAAACATTCAGATTAGCATGCGCAGGAAGTTGATGTCTCTTGTGCTAAAAAATGGATTTGCACTGCCTATTATATACCATGGGTTTGTGCATGTACATGATATTACCAATAATCATGGTGAATATATTCAACACATTTTTGCAAAAATAATCAACTTACATTGGTGATATGCACTTTTCATTTGTAGCATGTTGACGGTTGGAGGAAGGTGTAGTGGTGGAGAATGGCTTCAATATCATTAAGTGGTTCTTTTCTTATGAATTTGGTGATAGAGCCTACATGACCTCGATTGATGAATTGCTCCATGGACATGCAAGAAACTCCATTGGATTGAAAAGAGTTTCAAGAATTGGATTCAATAGCATAGTATTGGGACTGGAAAAGTATATTGAAGGCATACCCTCTTCTATGTTTCTTAGTGTCTGTACAAAGTTTCCCTTCAGATATAATTTGACTCTGCCATGATAACAACCTGCAAGACAAATGAGAGCATAGACATGTTATCATAACATATATGTTGTTTCACTTGATCAGAAGCCAAAAATATTAAAACAAATATATAGTTAGGAGTTCCTTGAACTATGTAATAGCAATAATATTGATTAACATACCTCGAGGGAAAATAGTAATTCAACTATGCTATAAATATAAAATTGCGGACTATCTCCTTGTAACTATGAGATGCCTTCCTACAACAACATAAATTTCAGACTCAAGACAAACTATGATACTTCTTTATTAGCTTCCTAGAACTGAGAACATCAATAGACTAAGAAAACTAGCATTGATATCCTCAATAAGCCAATGAATAGTTGGGAAAGTTCTATAGACTTTGTTGGCCTGAGTAGGCTAAAAGGAAAAGGAAAACAAAAGCTATGAAAATATGAAAATGGTTGTAAACATCATATCAATATTTTGAGAAATAATGTCCATCCACTACATTTTAAGTTCTTGGTTCTTAGCAATGATTCATATACTAAAATCAATATTACCTTGTTCCCCATTGTAGTATATATTTCAGCTTTTTGACAACTAAAAGAATATGCAGTGAATAGATTTGTAAAGCTCGGGTGAATTTCAACAATATTGTAGCACTAGATGGACACTATTCTTTGCATTTAAATATATTTTCCTAGTTTAATCATAAGAACTAAGATGAGTGCATCATGTACAACAACTTTGTAAAAATATATATAAATTATTCCCTGCAACATGAAATGAAATGATGAGAGCACTACAAAGGCACCCAATACCATACTTTCACATAAAACCACCAGCAGAAAAAAAGTGGCAATAATCCAAGTGGCAATACGATGCAAGATTCAAAAAACGTCTTAATAGTTTACACCATATTCATAAATCTTGTGTTCACATGCATGTACTTGGATTACAGTCCAAACATTCCATTTCTAAGACTAATGAAGTGATGGGTTTTTTCTTAAAGTATATAGGCAGATTCTAGTACTTGAGACCTTGAATATAAGTTGCCAGACACAATGGGACTAAGAATGCTGAGTATGGTATAAAATATTTCCAAAAATTCCAATTCTAAGACTAATGAAGTGATGGGTTATTACTTAAAATATACAAGAAGATTCCAGTTCTTGAGACTTTAAATATAAGTTGGCAGACACAATGGGATTAAGAATGCTCAATATGGTATAAAATATTTCCAGTACTTGAGACCTTGGCATACATAATGCGATTAATAATGAATAGTATGGCATACACTGATTTTGTATTGTTATGATACTTATTGCACCCACAATGGGTACCTATCCCAGCCGATGTCCCTTTGCTTCACAAGTCACACCAACCTGAACAGGGCCCTGTTGTGGAATGTGAGGCTAAGGAAATGTTGCAGTAGGGTAGAGGTTGGTTTCGAGCAGAGAAGTTAAAACAACCACTAGATCAAAAAGGAAAAGGAGTGAGGCCCTTATGCCCATGCCTTTTCCCTTCTCTGTGGTGCTCCTAAGCTGAAATTTCAATAGGAGATAAAACGTCAAAACCCCAAAACAAGAAATATCTACCTACAAGGAAAGCCCTAAACTTTTCTAGAATAGGTTGAAATTAATATCAAGCAAGCCACTTGTTTTCAGTTTGGTGGTCTTGCTCCACTTTTCAGGATAAGGAAAGACTAGTCTATGGGGGAATCCCTATGTCAACCTAAGCCTAATTTTTTGATACAGAGTGAAAGTGTCTCAGGTTAAAATGATAACACTCAGTAAAACCAACTCACTTTTGAAGATGTAGCCCAAATGTTGTAAAGGGAGAGAAAAAATCTTAGTATCCAAGCCCACAAAGTATTCAACATTATTAGTCCACAATGTAGTCAAAGGAAGGACACGCGTTGAATTAGAAATGTGAGCAAGCTATGAGGTTCTTAAGTCCAATGTAAACCCAATAGTTTATTAACCTTGTGATATGAAAAATTCCCATATATTTAGTGAAATATGAACCAATGCTTATGAAGGGAATGTTAGTGCTTTCAACTATGCCAAATGTTAAGTATTTTTGTTGTGTAATTTAACTATTATACATCTACAATATGATCTTATGCATGCTAGAAAATTTATGACAACAAAGTGTGAAACCCTAGAGCCATCAATTATGCTAATAATTCGTCATGTAAGGTGCCCAATTTAACCACGAATTCAAAACAAAATTAACTTTGGGCTTGTGAAAAAATAACTAAATTTTTGTATATACCTCACACAGTATTCTACTTGAGTGATTCAGACATCAACCTCTTTATTATAATCAGAGTTGTGATTGTTGCTCAGAATTAAGGAAATTTAGATATCTTAATCATAATTGTTCAGGGAAATGAGGAAATTGTGATCCAAAATTTGCAATAACCAAAGGGTAAATGGAATGTCAATAACAGTGGTTTACAAGCTACTCATGGTGTGGAGATAAAATATAGTCTTGCATGCAGGTCTTTAAAAGGTGTTTCCCAATATCATCCAGCCAAGTCCTCTCGGGCCAAGACAATCTCCAGATGACATTATTAAACAGTGCATCAGATCTTTTTTTGTGCTTGACTACACTGCAGACACCTGCTCCTCACCTTTTTCATTATCACTCAATCTTACAGACTTCAAGATACTCTCTTGCACTCTCTCTCATCTCATCCTCCTAAATGTGATATTTATCTCACATTAAATTTTGCTTCATCCCTTCAGGGATACATTAGGGCACCCCTTTCTGTATTTAAATTCTTAATCAATAACAAGAATAAACATGAGAAAATCAAAAAAATCCAAAACCTTAAATAGTAAAAGAAACTAACCTTCCTCATAGAATTCGACGCCTGAAATTCCCTCCCCCTGATTATACAGCACCTCAAAGCCCGTAATAACATGGATTCGGTCCACACCCTACTCCAATGCAACCGAAGAAACAGAAGGGTCAAGTTGTGGAAAACGCTTTCAGCGTTCAAGTTCAGGGCGAGTCGCATTCCTTATGGAGACAGACAAGGTCGAGTCGGGTTCAACCCGAGTCTGTGTGTAGAACAGTGACAACGCGTTCAGAACAGTGATTTGGGCAGCGGACAGTTTCTGGGTAGATATGGCCAGTGTAGTATGAGTCGAAGCAAGCACATGGTTCCACTTGTTCTGACTCCTCAAGGGTGTATTTTTTGCAAGCGGGAATAGGGAGGCTGGGGTGAAGGGTGAAATTTTTTTTAGGCAGGAATTGGAATTAAAATTAAAAATTAAAAATTAAATGTAAAAAATAATTTTAAAAAAATGTATATATAGTATTAAATTAAAAATTGAATATAAATAAACAAGATATTAAGGTGTATATAAATTATTTAATAAACCTGACCTGAACAGTAATATCCCAAAATTGGGAATGCAGCGGTGCATAAGCACAATACTGGAATAGCAGGGAGAAATTAAATCATAAAATGTGTTGAGAAACACATTGTCATCAAATGAATGTAACAGCAGTAAAAGGAGCTCTTCTACATCCTCCCAAGTGGAGAAAATGCAGCAATTTGACCCTAAAAACATTATTTCCAGAGATTTTCATTTTAACATGAAGAAATAATGCTTGGTTCCCTTAGCATATAGATTTAGGCCCTCACATACAAAATAAGAACATAAACAAATCTCTTTTGGTAATTTAAAAAGACCTCTCGGCCTCAAATCAACTTAAAAATGGCCAAACCCCATGACTTAAGCTATGCTGAATTTCTGAAGCAAATGATAGCGTTATTTTTTTATGGTTTCTACAAAAATAGGATATAAAATCATATATTTGGAACTTTATTTAACAATATGCTAAGAAAATATAGATCTGGCCTCCTTAATACATTACAAAGATAACCCCGCAAGGGTTTCTTGAAAGCTTGAGTACAAAAAGAGCAGATCTGAATATTCAGCTCTGAAATAATGCAGCCTTACTAAAAAAATACATAAATATAGCTGAATAGTACAATATAGGGATGAGAACCCCTTCTTTTGGCTTTGCGAGAGAAGGGTTGGCCCTTTCCCTAGGAAACTATCTCAAAAACAAGGGCTTAAACCCTGCTGTTGCAGCTCTATGAAAAATGACACAGTTTCTGAAAGGGACTACGCTATAGGAGATGAAGAATAGTTTTGAAAACTTCCAATATGTGAAATGAGCCTAGAAATATTCCTAGTTGATTTCTGATTAGAAGGAAGGCCCCCTCTACTGAGAAACAGACCCAGAAGTGGTGTTATCAAACTTCCACTGCAACACCCTGCAACACCGCACTATTCTCTACAGAAATAACGTTTTAGCTTAATACTGATGCTTGGCCTCAAGCCAATATGTGGATAAATACAGTGCAAACTCTCCCAAAAGGCCCCTCAAGGGAAGAGGTTGGATTCCTACTCGGGAACACCCGGTGCTAAACAGCACAGCAACCCTGCTAAACAGCAAGAGGAAGAAATATTCTAAGTAGACCAATATCAAATGATAATCTAAAAACATGATTAACAAAGGCTCCCATCCTCTCCATATATAGCAAGTGAACCTCTCCACATTGGGTCCCATCCATATTTTCCTCCAAGCTCATGCAAGTTGTCCTCCACTCAGACTGCGTTGTACATTAAGGATGTTCAATGTATCTAGATAGCGTTGTTGACTTGGTCAAAGTTGACTGAATCAACATTACCCAATCCCTGTTCACAACCAAAGGTGCTCAAATCAGCTACTTATTCTTCCTCCTTTCATATTAGGAGTTTTATTATTCCTTCTAAAGAGTTTAATGGCCCTCCCTATCCATTTATTCACCTACCTAGTGATAAAACCAACTATAATATTCCATTTAGGTGAAGGCTAAAATTTTTTGAATATTATAGTCCTCCCATCCAAAATGTTGTTTGTCCTCAAGCAACTGTATAAGGAGAGAAAAATTCCTCCCCTCCTCCTCTTTTGGCCTCCTCATCAATAGTTCCCACCACTGCTCAAAACAATCTGCAATAAATCTGTCCTCCAATACTCCCTCCCAAGCATGCAAAACCAAATGGCTCACATCATGAAAAGGTGGAAAGTGTAAGTGGAAACATTCTTGTTTTCCAATGGCCTCCTCGAGATAGGAGTTATGACAAGCATAGGGGATCTCATGACCAATGAGAGACCCCCAAACCCATGTTATCATCCAAATGAAATGAGCCATTCTAGGTAGCTCATCAAAAATATCCTCAACCCCCAGTTCATACAATGTGTTGGGGCTACATGGAGATATTGGATCCTCCCATCCAAGTGGTTTCTCTCTCCATTTATGGTAAGAATGGGGTTGTTTTTGATCTTGGGTTGAACTTTCATGACCTCCAAGAGTGGTCCAAGCTACCCCATCACACAAATAATCCATGAAGTGCCTCCTCCAAAAACTCAAACTCTTCAGATGGCTCTGCCCACATGGAGGAAAGAGATGTGGTTTGGAAATCATGGGCTGCCCATTACTTCCCCTGAAACATGCATCATGTAAAATAGGGAGAATCATACTGCCAATGGGAATCTCCAACTCATCTAGCACTCTCCAAACAAAGCTTACCTTGAACATGAGAATATCAGCAATACATGGAAGCAAAAACCAATGAAAACAAGCTACCATATGACAACTGGAGAGTGGATTATAGTTCCACACATGGAACCAGCGCAGTGCATCCCTTGCCTGCATCAAAAAAAGTAATAACAAGTGCTCTCCCAACCACTTGTTTTTAGAAATTATATAACTTATGTGTTATATATCCAAGATTCTCCTGATCACACACTATTTGACTTCATGCACAATACAGAATCTATTCCACTATTGATCATCACATGCGGAAATTAAATCAATTGCAATGCACACATGAAACCATAAAAAATTCACACACATTAACACAGTTGTTTAATGGGAAAGCCTGAAGCTAAAAACCCAAACTATTTGTATATAATATATGTCATAGATATCATGTAACAATCCTCATACAAAGCTAATCATATCAAGCTCTCAGTACTATACAATCGCTACACACTAATCAGGCCCGATCTTGCAAATCCATGCACCGATCTCTGCCACCCACTAGCTTGCCTCGACTGCGTAATCCCTGCTGAAGAATGGATCTGAATGAACTCAAATCCACCAATATTTCACTGCAAAATCCTCATTGGCATCTCCACTAAGTGTTAGATGCAATCAATGCATCATTATAGTCACAACTGATAGTCACACTTATTCTTTCACCTACCTCTCCACTGGTCTCCACTGAAACTGCCATGCACTGTAGTTAACTGATGTAATCTTCAGTTGATTAATGAGTTATTATTTAGTGAATTAATTAAATAATTAATTCACACCACTCTCACTAGTGTATCAATCGGTTAGACTACATACAACTAGCTCAACTGAGTCTAACTAAGTTAAACTAAATACAACTCCACCAACTACTTCTATAACTCCACCAAACTCTGTCACATGAGTTCTAACTGAAGTCCTCGTGCATTAGCTCCAGTAAACCCTCAGGAATAGCATAATTCCTTCTGTCAGTTGTTGTGCCACATCTGTGCACTTAACTGAAGTGCTCCAAGAGAATAAGATGATGTTTAGAGTCTAAATATTATTAAGAGCTAATAATATTCGACATATCTATTTTTAGACTGGCAATCTAAAAATAGATTCCACCCAATATGTCTAAAAGTAGAACTCCATCTATTTTTCCAACTTGACCAACCATCCACAAATAGCATCCTGCAACTCATAGAATATGATCGACATGTCTAAAAATAGACTTTGTGCCAAAAATATCCTGCGGGCCCACTTAGTGAAGGCGACTCTTTTCACTAAGCTCGTCATCTTGTTGAATCTCAACAATCCCTCTCAACAAGATAGGGATTATATGCCACCCCGATCCTGTCTCTTTGGCATTCGAATTTTCTCCTCGTGAGCGCCTTCGTCAGAATATCTGCATCCTGATCCTCCGTAGGAATGTAAGAAAGAAACATGATCTTCCGCTGCACACAATCTTTGATATGATGATACCAGATGTCAATATGTTTAGATCTATCCTGAAATACTAGATTAACCGAGAGTTTAATGAAACTTTGATTATCACAATATATCACAGTAGGATCTAAGTGTGAACTGAACAACCCGACTAGGATCTTCCTCATCCATATAGCCTCGCATGCAGCCAAACTTGCTGCCATGTACTCAGCCTCCGCTGAACTGAGTGCCACAGATATCTATTTCCTGCTGTAGCAAGAAACTGTTGTAGACTCGATACTGAATATCCCTCTAGATGTGCTCTTTCTGTCTGTTGGGCTCCCTACCCAATCTACATCCATGAAGCCATGCAGCTTCAACTCATCTGACTGTCTGTACCATAATCCATATCCTGATGTGCCCCTGAGATACCTCAGGACATGCTTTCCTGCCTTCCAAAAGAGCTTGTTAGGCTTAACCATAGCTTGTGAAAGCTGGTTAATAGCATAGCATATGTCCAGTTGTGTATTGACTAAATAAATGAGCGAACCAACCAACTGTCGAGAAATAGTGGCATCCACTACCTCTACCAATGTAGCATCCTCTTTCCTCCAACCACCAAGAAGAGGAGTGTTGATAGGCTTGCAGCCTTGCATGTTGAACTTCTCCAGTATCTCCTGGGCATACTTTCCTTGAGACACAAACAGTCCACCCTTCCGCTGCCAAATCTCCAATCCCAGGAAATAATGAAGGAGGACCAAGTCCTTCATCTCAAACTCCTTTGCAAGATCTGACTTGCATGAGTGTATCAACAGTTCATCACCTGTTAGTATCAAATAATATACATAAATTAAAATGATTAGCAACTTACCCTCTACCACAATCTGGTATAGGTTCGGATCCACCTCACTCTTGGCGAAACCAAGTCCGGTGAAATAATTGTCTATCCATGTGTACCAAGCACGAGGTGCTTGTTTCAGCCCATACAGCGCTCTTTTGAGCCTACACACATGTGACTCGCTGCTGAAGATTTCAAATCCTTCAGGTTTCTCAATGTACACCTCCTCCTCAATGACTCCGTTGAGGAATGCAGTCTTCACATCCATCTGATGAATGTGCCAACCCATCTGCGCTGAGAGAGCAAGGATGGTCCATATGGAAGAATACCTTGCGACAGGTGCAAAGGTTTCTTCATAGTCAATCCCCTCGATCTATGAGAAGCCCCAGGCAACAAATCTTGCCTTGTACTTCTCGATGCTCCCGTCAGTAGCTTGCTTCACTTTGGAGATCCATCTCGAACCTACCACTGATTTCCCTTCTGGCCTTGGGACAATCTCTCATGCACTGTTTCTGACAATCAAATCATACTCTTCCACCATGGAATCTACCCATGCGGGATCTTCCACAGCTTCCTCGAAGGAAGATGGTTTTGTCACGATACACTTTCTCATCAGAGCCATGTATCCAGTAAATTGGTCAAGTGATTGTCTTTGTCTCCGCTATGATGTAGGTGCTCCTACATTCTGCATTGCATCAAGATTCAATCGCTCAGCTTCTATAGTGTGCTTCCCCCCTCTGATGTTTGGTGATGCATGAGCGGTTTCTTCCACTCCATGAACCTCCTCTTGTGGCTGATCCACATCCTAAGGCTCATATTTAGGAACAAGTAGCTCCTCATCTACATGCAAGTGTAGCTCCCTCTCAAGCGACAACTTCATGGCTTTCTCCTCATGAAATTTTTTATCCCGTCGCACAAAAGTCATCTGACTGTCTGGAAAATACACACGATAATTGTGGGGTGTTTCTATGTACCCCACAAATATCCTAACCTCTACGGTTGGCTCTAGCTTCTTCCTAGCATCCTTCATCACATGAATGTAAACAGGTGAGCCAAAAATCTTTAAATGATAAATATCAGGCTTCTTACCAGAAAACGCCTCTTCTGGTGTACTCATGCCAAGTACTCTGTGAGGACAACGATTTTGCACATAAACCGCAGTGTTGCATGCTTCAGCCCACAAGTGTATGGGAAGGCCTTGATCATGCAGCATCACCTGTGCAGCACCCGCAATCATTTTTTTCTTTCCCTTCGCGACCCCATTCTATTGTGGGTTATGAGGCACTATGAGCTCTCTTCAAATTCCTTTTGCACTACAAAAGTATTTGAATTCGCCATAGATGTATTCACCACCATTATCGCTCCTTAGAGCTTTCACCTGCTTCCCTGACTCTTTCTCAACCAGTGCCTTGAACTCATAGAACTTGGAGTATGTGTCACTCTTCTTCTATAAGAAGAAGATCCAGCACTTACGAGAAAAGTCATAAAAAAAAATCACATAATACCTGTGCTTTGTTGTCGAAGCTACTAAGAAAGGTCCACACACATCTGTTTGAATTCTCTCAAGGATCATCATGGCACGACTATCCTTCTCATGAAAAGTGGTCTTCACAAATTTTCCCAAATTACATCCCTTGCACTGATCTGACTGCACAAGTGTACCCTTGGGAAGCCCGGTAGAAATCTGCTGCAAAATTTTCAAAGCGCCATGGTGAAGATGGCCCAATCTCCTGTGCCACAATTCACCCTCATCCCAGCTCACCACTCCTTCTGATTTTCCTGCCATTACTGCGTAGCCATATACCTACATTTGATAAAGGTTCTTAACTCGAACACCTATCCTCCTGGTTTGACCCATTGCTTTACTGCGCAGGAAAGCCTTTCCCTCACTAAAGACAACATCATAACCCTTGTCTTCCAACATCGCCACAGAGATCAGATTCTTCTTCAACCCTGGAACATGCATGACATCCTTCAAGATGAAAGTTTTTCCAAACTCCCTCTCAAAGGAAATGGTCCTGATACTATTCGCACTGTATCTACCGTCATCGCCCATCTCGATGTGCACTCCAAGATCCTTCTCATTCAGATCACTGAAAAAATATTTGTCTCCAGTCATATGGAAAGACGCACCACTGTCAAGAAACCACACTGATCCCATCACACTTGAAACCAAGCATGCGATCAGTGAAAAATCCAACTCAAACTGCGAGGCTAAGGCCTCTCCAGCAGCCTGCTTATTTTTCTTCTTCTGTGGACAATTAGTGGCGTAATGTCTGTGTTGGTGACAGTGAAAGCACTTACCTTGGACAAGTCCTGCTTCTTGCCTTTCGCACCAGATTGAGAAGGATTTTTCTTTCCCTTCCCTTTCCTTGCTTTGGTAGCCAAAGTGAAATTTTCTTCATCTTCATTCTTCAATGAAGATTCATCCCTGGTACCCCTCCTTATCTCCTCCTACACAAGATCCGACCAAATTCGCTCCCATCCTAGCAGTTTCTCCCGACCATTGACAAAGTCCTCGTAGCTATGCCAACTCTTTAGAAGCCCAAGGAGAGCCAAGCTCACCAAGTCCTCTTCATCTACAGTAACCCCCACACTTCCCATCTCATCCCTGCACTGGACAAACTTCATGAGGTACTTGGGTATACTGTCGCCTTTCTCCATTTTTATTTTTCTAAGCTTGTCTTTAAGCGCCAACTTCCTCTGGTCGCTTTTGCTTTGGAACAAGTCATTCAAAGCTTTCCACATCAAGAATGTAGAAGATTTACCATGAAGGCTGGACACTATTTTATCCTTCACACCTTCCAATAGAATCCTTTGACATTTTGTTGTCTTCTTTTGCCATGTGTCAAGTGCGGCTGCATCACTAGAAGCAGGTTTTGGAATTTCAGCATCTATGAACTCCTTCAACCCATTATCATCCAGCACCGCCTCCATCCTGTCCTTCCATGAAATATAATTCAAGCTTCCATCAAGGGCACACTCCAATCACAATCCGTTGAAATACATTTCAATGAATGCTCAACTTTGACACCAAGAAAACACTGCAGAAAATTCAAATTCCACCAGCACAAAACTCAACTGCTTCAATAATTGCAATCTGCTATGATCAATATCACTCTGATACCATGTATAAATTATATAAATTATGTGTTATATATCCAATATTCTCCTGATCACACACTATTTTACTTCATTCACAATACATAATCTATTCCACTATTGATCATCACATGCGGAAATTAAATCAATTGCAATGCACACATGAAACCATAAAAAATTCACACACATTAACACAGTTGTTTAACGGGAAAGCCTGAAGTTAAAAACCCCAACTATCTGTATATAATATATTTCATAGAGATCATGTAACAATCCTCATACAAATCTGATCATATCAAGCTCTCAGTACAATACAATCGCTACACACTAATCAGGCCCGATCTTGCAAATCCATGCACCGATCTCTGCCACCTGCTAGTCTGCCTCTACTGTGAAATCCTTGTTGAAGAATGGCTCTGAATGAACTCGAATCCACAAAGATTTCACTGCACAATCCTCATTTGTATCTCCACTGATTTTTGCATGCAATCAGTGCATCACTATAGTCACAACTAATAGTCACACTTGCTCTTTCACCTACCTCTCCACTGGTCTCCACTGAAACTTCCATGCACTATAGTTAACTGATGTATTCTTCATTTGATTAATTAGTTATTATTTACTGAATTAATTAACTAATTAATTCACACCACTCTCACTAGTGTATCAATCAATCAGACTAGATACAACTAGCTCAAATGAGTCTAATTGAGTTAAACTAAATACAACTCCACCAACTACTTCTATAACTCCACCAAACTCTGTCACATGAGTTCTAACTGAAGTCCTCATGAATTAGCTCCAGTAAACCCTCAAGAATAGCGTAATTCCTTCTGTCAGCTGTTGTGCCACATCTGTGCACTTAATTGAAGCGCTCCAAGAGAATAATATAATGTTTAGAGTCCAAATATTATTAAGAGCTAATAATATTCGACATATCTATTTTTAGACTGGCAATCTAAAAATAGATTCTTCCCAATATGTCTAAAAATAGAAGTCCATCTATCTTCCCAACTTGACCAACCATCCACAAATAGCATCCTGAAACTCATAGAATATGATCGACATGTCTAAAAATAGACTTTGCGCCAAAAATAGCCTGCGGGCCCACTTAGTAAAGGCGACTCTTTTCACTAAGCTCAACATCTTGTTGAATCTCCACATTTTTTGCTGCCACAATCATTATATAATATAGAAACATGAAAGTACAATGTGGTTTCAATGGTGCACACCAAAAATCATGTGGCTTCCCCCACAAACCACCAATAAAATAGCCAATCTCAATGCTGCAAGTGGCTTCAAGTACATCATCATATAATATGCAAGAAGGGATAATCCTCTTTGGTACAACATGATTCCCATATAAAGTAAAGAAGTACAAAACATAATGTGAATTTATATCTTCTCCACCATGTACTTGGGACCTTGAGCTAGAATGGCTCAAGCAGAAATTCTCCCTCACTTCCAAATAGTAGGGAAGTGGCTATGACATCCTCTCTATCACCATCCAAGCTATGCATCTCTCCATATGCTAAAATATATCATGTTGGATGCCCTCCTAAATGAACTCCTCTGGCAAGGAAAGATATGCATCAAAGTGCATGGAAAGGAAGTCCTCATGTGTTGCATGTAGCAGCTTCTCCTTGAGCTCCAAAGCTCTAGTCAAGTAGACTCTGCCATAAGAATAGATCACCACATCATCCACCATATACCTATCATCTCCATTTGGGTCATCAAGAATCATGCAAGCACCAAGATCCTTGGAGTACTCTACCAAGAGTCGAGACCTCCAATATCAATAAATCCTCCCAAGAGACAGCGTTGATGGTTTGCAATGTGAAGCTCTCCACATGTTGTTGTCTTCTCCTTTGACATCCTTCATGCCAAAGTCATCCTCAAAATTTCTGCCATGCCCATCATGTAGCTGCTCATTCTCAAAAAGAAGTAGTGATATTCTGAATTTGGCCTCCCACGAGAAGCTCTCATCCAAAAATAATATCCCAATCTTGGCCAATGTAAGCATGAGTGGCCTCCATCTACTCCAATGTATGGAGGATTCCTTCCTCAAAGGAAGTACCCTATGTTTCTCCAAACCCATGGAGCAGCTTCCTTGCACCATGAAGGTGCCATCCTCCATCACTGCAGCAACTTCTGTCAGTGTAGTACATATAGTGAGAGTGGGTGGTGTTGAAAATGGGAGAATGTCTCCCTCCTCCTTGAGTCTATCCCAAACTCTTTGTGTTGTACTGGACTCCTCCAAAGTCTTCACCTCTCCAGAATCTAAGAGGGGTGAACCAAATGGCAAGATTTATCTTACTAACGCCAGATCTGGTGGCCTCCCGGGTGGAATTCCTCCATGTAGTGAGACATCAATGTCAAGAGTAGACTGTACATATGGTTGGGCAACCTTGCCCTTTCCCTCACAGTGCAAACTAGTCTACCTCTTCTTTGCACCAACTCTCTGAAATAGATACGGGAGTTTGCTCCTCATAAATTGATGTTGACCTTCCTCCCTACCTTCTCCTTTCAACAGTAGTATCTCACAATCATGTTTCTCATTGATTGTGCTTTATCATCCACATGTGAGATCATAGGGAATATCTCGCAATGACACAAGAATTCCTCCTGTTGGATCATGTGCTCCTCATTTCTCTGCATAAGTGACTAGATATGCTCTAGATGTGACAGCGTTGTTGGCCCTATCCTTCTCTTCCTCTTCCATATGAATGGGAGCCACTTGCTCAATAAGAGGATCCTCTTTTGAAAAAGGGACCTGCATGCCCTCTTGTCCAAAGATATGAGATAGAGATCTTGCCTCTATCAAGGTTTTATGCAAGATATGAGCCTTCCCAATAGCTTTCTGAAGTGGATTTGATTTTTTTGGTTCTTCCAACCTATGCATATGTTTTGGTTTGTTTGGCTCTACCAAGAGTGTTTTAGAATGTCTTCCATCAAACCTCTCCACTAGTATCTTAGTGAACTTTGCATAAGAAGAAATATTGGCATTTCTTAATGAAAATGACTCAAATATCCACCAATAATAGCCCTTACCTTCAAAGTGCAGCGCTGCAATTCTGATGGCTTCATCTTCGGAAACTTGGTGCTCCTGCAAATAAGTGTGTAGCTCTTCAACAAGCTTCGGCTGAACATGTTGGTGATCCATCAAAAGTAGATAGATAAAATTTATCCATGTGATTTTTCCTACTCCTCTCCACCTTAATCTTGAAAAACTCCTAAAAAGTGATATGATCTCTTAACCTTTCAGTTTGAGATTCATACTCCTGAAGAAAATCACTAAGAGTTTCCCTCTTAGGCATTCCTCCTTCTTCCATCTCTCTCATGATAGATCTGGACATTTGAATGCACTATGCATAATAGGGTGTAGCTGTATGCTCACACCTATCATGTGAAAATATAGATCTAGCTCTAGATCCAAACTCCTTTGGAGATTCCATCTCCCTTCTCACTTTCTTGAGATCTTCTTTGATGCTCTGCATAGATTTTGGAAGAAGCTTTGAGAGCCTCTCCTCCTGTCTTCCTCCACATAATGGATTCTTCTCTTTTCTGTACATTTTCTCTTCTCCTTCTTCTCTTGATAGCAAAATGGCTGAGATCCACAGGCTGAGCCAAAATTATGCTCCGATACCATTGTAATATCCTAAAATTGGGAATGCATCAGTGCATAAGCACAATACTAGAATAGCAGGGAGAAATTAAATCATAAAATGTGTTGAGAAACACATTTCCATCAAATGAATGTAACAGCAGCAAAATGAGATTTTCTACATCCTCCCAAGTGGGGAAAATGCAGTAAATTGACCCTAAAAATGTTATTTCCAGAGATTTTCATTTTAACAGGAATAAATAACACTTGGTTCCCATAGAATATAGATTTAGGCCCTCACATACAAAAGAGGAACGTAAAAAAATCTCTTTTGATAAGTTAAACAGACCTCCCGGCCTCAAATCAGCTTAAAAATGGCCAAACCCCATGACTTAAGCTATGCTAAATTTCTGAAGAAAATGATAGCGTTATTTTCTGAGGGTTTCTGCAAAAATAGGATATAAAATCATAGATATGGAACATTATTGTACAATATGCTAATAAAATAGAGATCTGGCCTCCTTAATACATTACAAAGATAACCCCGGAAGGGTTTCTTGAAAGCTTGAGTACAAAAAGAGCAGATCTGAATATTCAGCTATGAAATAATGCAGTCTTACTAAAAAATTACATGAATATAGCTAAATAGTACAATAGAGGGATGTGAATCCCTTCTTCTGGCTTTCTGGGAGAAGGGTTGGCCCTTTCCCTAGGAAACTAGCTCAAAAACAAGGGCTTAAACCCTCCTGCTCCAGCTCTATGAAAAATGACGTAGTTATTGCAAGGACTACGCTGTAGGATATGAGGAATATTTTGGCCAACTTCCAATATGTGAAATGAGCCCAGAAATATTCCTAGTTGATCTCTAAAGAGAAGGAAGGATCCGTCTACTGAGAAACAGACCCAGAAGTGGAGTTATCAAACCTCCACTGCAACACCCTGCAACACAAAACTATTCTCTGCAGAAATAATGTTGTAGCTAAAGATTGATGCTTGGCCTCAAGCTGATATATGGAGAAATACAGTGCAAACTCTCCCAAGAGGCCCCTCAAGGGAAGAGGTGGGAATACCGCTCGGGAACACCCGATGCTAAACAGCACAGCAACCCTGCTAAACAGCAAGAGGAAGCAATAGTCTAAGTAGACCAATATGAAATGATAATCTCAAAACATGATTAACAAAGGCTCCCATCCTCTCCATATATAGCAAGTGAACCTCTCCACATTGGGTCCCATCCATATTTACCACCAAGCTCATGCAAGTTGTCCTCCACTCAACTTGCATTGTACATCAAGGAGGTTCAATGTATCTAGACAACGTTGTTGACTTGGTCAAATTTGATTGAATCAACATGATCCAATCCCTGTTCACACCCAAAGGTGCTCAAATCAGCTGCTCATTCTTCCTCATTTCACATTAGGAGTGTTATTATTCCGTCTAAAGAGGTTAATGGGCCTCCCTACCCATTTATTTACCTACCTAGTGATAAAACCAACTATAATATTCCATTTAGATGAAGGCTAATTTTTTGTAATATTACACATCCTTGGGCGCCCTCACACGGCACGACCCGGCCTACCCGAACTAAGGCACAAGGGATCAAATGGAAAATAGGTCGCATGAACGTGCACATTAAGGGACACGGGCAGTCACAAGTTAGTATTTTTTATACAGCCTCCCTCACATGACCTGACCTGACCTAACCCGAATGCATTTCCTTGGATGCCCTCATATGGCACGTCCCAACCCACCTGAACGAAGGCACCAAGGAGCGCCAAATGGAAAATGGGTTGCATGAGCGTGCACAAGGCACATAGGTGGTCACAACTTAACATCTTTGATATGCCCACCCTCACATGACCTGACATGACCTGACCCAAAGACGTTTCCTTGGGCACCATCACACGCCATGACCTGATAGGCCCAAACGAAGGCACAAGGGAGATAACAACAAACGAGACGCATGAACGTACACAAGTGTAATGTTCCCAAATTGGAACAGCTACACTATTGGGAATAATATGAGTTATTAACAATGTGGAGCTACAAAAATATGTCTTCTAAAGGTGTAAAAACACTTAACCTTTAGTTAAATTTGTAGCATCAACCTTATACAATGTTTTATAGACCAAAAGGTGGGGAAAAGTGATGATTTTGGCCCTAAAATGAGTGTATTCAGAAATCTGCGTAAAATTAAGGTAAATGGCGGGATTTTATTTCATATTAGGTTATGAGGGACCTATGCTCTAAATTTCAGCTCAAAAAAATAATTCTATCTAGGTTAAACAGTTCCCCCTTCCCCAACTAGGCTTAAAAACCCTGATTCCCCATGACTTAGAGTATGCAGATTGGACGGAAGCATTAGCAGCGTGATTTTCTAAAGGGTTAAATGAATTTATATAGGAATAATATTATGGAAAGTTTAGAATATGATCCAATAGTTTTTCATGAGAAAATACAACTCTATACATGAATAAATGCCTCAAAACCCAGCATTATAACCCAAGGAATTGCAGGATGAACTAGAAAATGTAATTTACAGGAATATGAATCAGTGTTATATTATTTTTTAGATCTATAACAGATCATAGTATAAAAATATAGATCTAAGTGGGATCTATATGCAAAAATGACTTTTAAGTACATTCCCCTTGGGGATCTTAGCAGAACATGAAGAACACTGAATAGATCTGAGCTCTACACCATGGATCTGCAGTAAAATTCAGAAATTTCTGAATAATATGTCACACAGTAGATCAGATATGAAATAGAACATGGATTGGTTGGACAATCCACGGATCACCTCAGTGAAGGAAAGGAGTCCTTTCATCAGAGATCTCTCCTCCAAACTGCTAACAAATGGAAACTGCAACTCTACCTGAAAAATAACACACTTTCTGAAGCTAACTATGCCAATGAAGTATAATACACTTTGGCCTCATTCCAAGATGTAATTATGAAGCTCTAAGCAGCTTTTTCACTCCTGCCAATGGTTTATATGACTTCCCCACTGAAAAGATTCAATAGAACTCTTCAGATATGAATAGATCTGAATCCACTTGCTGCAGCTCTCTAAATAGTGAAGCCCTAATTAGGATTTACGCTGTCAAGGGAGGTGAAGCTTGGACAAAATTCTAGATAGTGGATCAATGCAGCACAATCTCCTCCAAGAGACCCTCAAGGAAGAAAGAGGAATTCCTAAACAGGAAATTCCTCCCTCTTAGCTAAACATCCAAGAGAGTTTGAGTTTCTCAACCAATCTCAAAATAAAATTAACATCCACAACCTTTTCTTTAGTCTTTCCCTTCCTTATATAAGATTAGGGTTTGCAAAACCCTAAACCACTTCATTCATTTGTCCCCTTTCACATGGAGGACCCCCTCATAGGACTGTGTTGATCATCTAGGAGGTTCATTGTATCTATACTGCTTTATGATTTGGTCCTATTGACCCAGTCAAATAACTTGAACCTGTTTCACATACAAGTGGATTTTATTGAGCAAGCCCTAATTTGACTCTATTCACATTGGGCATTGATTTATTCTCATGTTTAGGAGTTTTTATTTTTTCTCCTTTACATTTTATTCATAAAACATAGAAATAAAATGACATTGAATATTCCTACTAGCTTGGGCTAGTTAGGAACATTACAGTCCTCCCCCTTCAAAATTTTCCTTGTCCTCAAGCAACTGTAGGGTAGAACAAAACTTCTCCTTCCCTCTTCTTGTGGCCTCATCAATGGAACCCACCATGGCTGAAAATGATAAGCAATGAATCTGTCCTCCAATGATTTCCTCCAAGTGTCCTCAATGGCCTCATTAAGGTAGGAGTGATGAAGAGCATGGGAAAATTTCTCCCAATGAGTGTCTCCCACACCCATGCTATCATCCATAAGAATCTAGTTACCTCCAGATAAGGAAACTTCTGAAAATCCTCTTCCACCTCGATCTCCAGCAAAGAAGGTGGGCTGAAAATATGCAAATGGTAAGCATCATAGCCTACCCCACGTTGTTCACCTCTCCACTCATGGCAAGTGTAGAGTGAAGGCTGACCTTGGGCTGCAACAAGGTGGCCCTCAAGTGGCAAGATGAAGTTTAGATCTCCAAGGATCTTCCCTCCTGCATTGTGAATCAAGTTGGCCCAATGCTCCTCATATGTGATGGACAGGAGGTCATCATCATCATATGGCACCCTATCAATCACATGGCTCACCTCAAGAAAGGACAAATGATAAACTATGGTAGCCACATCATCTCCCATGCTCCCATTAGAGCATGTCCTGCAAAAAATATGGTGATATTCTCCCCCAAAGGACACATTCAACCCATGTGCCTCTCTCCCAATCATGCTCCTGACAATAATGTGATCAATAGAAGCATAGGAGCCATAATGAAAGTCATGCTGGCTACCATATGTAGCAAGTGACTAGGGAAATGATCCCTCATATGCAACCAACGTAGTTTGAGCATAAACTGTAGTAGAGAATGAAAAAAGATGTGGTTTTTCAACCATCAGTTTTCTGCTACATTCTCCTCATGTATTTGGAGAAAATGAGTGATGTATGATGCATGGTGAGCATGTCCTCCAAAATACAAATCTCGCCCAAGTCCACCAAGGGAGTCGTAATCAACATTGGTCATGGCCTCAAGTAGACCATGCAGCCTCAAAGTAAGAATGCTCCTCCTTGGAGCAACATCATGCACATATATGGTTAAGGAATCAATATTTACATCAGAAAGTAAACAAACAATGTCCTTACCATAGCTTTTTCTCATGCAAAAGGAGCAGCTCATAGATGAGTCTCCTTCCATCCTCAAGGAGAAAGGAGGTGACTGAGTTAGCTCTCCCAAAGAGTTAGGTGCATAGACAACTCCCATGCCAAATGTATAAGTGGGAAGGTTGCTACCATTCCCCTACTTCTCCTTCCATAGCGCAGAAACTGGAATGAGAGTGGGTGTGGATGGTGTTGAGAGACTGCTTATCTCCTCCTTGAGTCTACCCCAGACTCTCAGCACTGTATCAAGACATTCCAAGGTCTCCACTCTTCTGAAATCAATGATTTGTGCCTCAACATGTGAAGCACTCATCCTCCTTTGTTGATCCAGTGGTCTCCTTGGTGCAATGTCTCCATGCAATGAGACATTATCAACAGGAGGTGACTGAACATATGAATGGAGAAAACCCTCCATGCTTCCACTGCGCAATCCAATCACCTTCTTAGGTGCATCGACCTCCTGCAATGGATAGGAATGAGATTGGCTCTCTTCCCTATCTTCACCTTGTGTCTCCATGGCTCTACACCTTCTCATCGATGGCACATGTAGATCATGAATTGTGCCTTGATCTCCATACATGAGATCTTGGGGATTTTCTTGCCATGCCACAAGAATCCCTCTTGTAGGAGCAAAATCTCCTTGTTCCTCTGCATGAGGCACTAGATCAGTTCTAGATCTAACAGCGTTGTTTCCCTTTATCTCTGCAACCAAATGGGTCATCCTCCCAATGGAATGATCCACCTTTGATGAAGATACAGCTCTGTTCTTTTGTTCAAAGGTGTGGGAAAGTAGTCTTGCCTCTAGCAAGGCATGATGCAAGTTTTCAGCCCTTTCCCTATGTTTCTAAGATAGATCTGCATTTTTATGCAGGGCTCTCATTTGAGTTCTCTAGTTTGACTTCACCATATGTTTTTCACGAACTGTCTTATCAAACCTCTTCACTAATTATTTAGTGAAACTTATGTATGATGAAGTTTTTACATTTCTGCAAAAGAGAAACTCAAATTTCAACCAAGCATAGGCCTTACCTACCAAATGTAAGGCTGCAATTATGATGGCTTCTTCTTCAGGAATTTGGTGCAGCTATAGGAAGGTGTCTAGATATTTCACCCATTCTTTGCCTAAACATGTAGGTGACCCTTCAAAGGTCGATAGAGTGAATCTGTCCCTCTTCTTTCTGCTCTTCACCTTGGCCTTGCAATGCTCTGAAAAACAGAACTGATTTCTGAGTTTCAGGGCTTGAGACTCATCTTCCTTTAGGAAGTCACTAAGATCTTCCCTCTTAGTCACTTCTTCTTCTTCTTCTATCTTTCTCAGGGAAGATTTGAGCTTAAGACTGCATTGTATATCACAGTGTGTGGCTGCATGCTCACACTCACTGTGTGAAGATCTAGAGTTTGACTGAGGTTCAAACCCTTTTGTAAATTATTCAGACATCTGCCTTATTATTTGCTTGAGATCTTCAGGAATGCTCTGAATGGATTTAGGAAGAATATTTGTGAGCATTTCTTCCTTCTTTCCTCCAAAATTTGGAGTCTTCCTCTTGCTCCTTTCTCTGTCTTCTTGATTAGAATAGGAAGTGCAGGGTACTTCCTCTTCTGTTTTCTCATCCTCTTTAGGGAGGTTCTTCATGGATCTGAACACTGATGAGAGTAATCTCATACTCTCCATCATTCTGATATTTTTTCTTCTCTTCTCACTTTCTTATAGCTTGATCTCACAGGCTGTGCCAGAGATCATGCTCTGATACCACTGTAATGTTCCCAAATTGGAACAGCTACACTATTGGGAATAATCTGAGTTATTACCAATGTAAAGATATATAAATATGTCTTATACAGGTGTAAAAACACTTAAAATTTAGTTAAATGTGCAGAAGAAACCTTATACAACGTTTTATAGACCAAAAGGTGGGGAAAAGTGATGATTTTGGCCCTAAAATGAGTGTATTCAGAAATATGCGTAAAATTAAGGGAAATTGTGGGAGTTTATTTTATATTAGGTTATGAGAGACCTATTCTCATAATTTCAGATCAAACAAATAATTATAGCTAGGTTAAACAGTTCCCCCTTCCCCAACTAGGCTTAAAAACCCTGATTCCCCATGACTTAGAGTATGCAGATTGGACTGAAGCTTCAGCAGCGTGATTTTCTGAAGGTTTAAATGAATTTATACAGGAATAACAGAAATTTAATAATATGATCCAAGAGTTTTACATGAGAAAATACAGCTCTATACATGAAGAAATGCCTCAAAACCCAGCATTATAACCCAAGGAATTGCAGGATGAACCAGAAAATGTAATTTATAGGAATCTGAAGCAGTGTTGTATTATGTTTAAGATATATAACATATCATAGTACAAAAATATAGATCTAAGTGGGATATATATGCAAAATTGACTTTTAATTACATTCCCCTTAGGGATCTCAGCAGAACATGAAGAACATTGAATAGATCTGAGATCTACACCATGGATCTGCAGTAAACTTTAGAAATTTATGAAGAATATGTCACATAGTAGATCATATCTGAAATAGAACATGGATTGGTTGGCCAATCCATGGATCACCTCAGTGAAGGAAAGGAGTCCTTTCACCAGAGATCTCTCCTCCAAACTGCTAACAAATGGACACTGCAACTCTACCTGCAAAATAATGCAGTTTCTGAAGCTAACTACGCAAATGAAGTATAATACACTTTGGCCTCATGCCAAGATGGAATTTTGAAGCTCTAAGCATCTATTGCACTCTTTCTAATGGTTTAGATGACTTCCCCACTGAAAAGACGCAATAGAACTCTTCAGATCTGAATAGATCTGAATCCACTTGCTGCAGCTCTCTAAATAGTGAAGCCCTAAACAGTATTTACGCTGCCAAAGGAGGTGAATCTTGGAAAAAATGCTAGATATTGGATCAATGCAGCAATATCTCCTCCAAGAGACCCTCAAGGAAGGAAGAGGAATTCCTAAACAAGAAATTCCTCCCTCTTAGCTAAACAGCCAAGAGAGTTTGAGTTTCTCAAGCAATCTCAAAATCGAATTAACATCCACAACCTTTTCTTGATTCTTTCCCTTCCTTATATAATATTAGGGTTTGCAAAACCATAAACCATCTTCATTCATTTGTCCCCTTTCACATGGAGGACCTCCTCATAGGACTGCGTTGATCATCTATGAGGTTCATTGTATCTGGAATGCTTTATGATTTAGTCCTGTTGACCCAGTCAAATAGCTTGAACCTTCTTCACATACAAGTGGATTTTATTGAGCAAGCCCTGATTTGACTTTGTTCACATTGGGCATTGATTTATTCTCATGTTTAGGAGTTTTTATTTTTTCTCCTTTACATTTTATTCATAAAACATAGAAATAAAATGACATTGAATGATACATCCATATCTTTGTTATTGCAGCCTTATTTCAGCAGAGATCTAGTGATATAGCGTGATTCAGCCATAGAGTTGCAGTCTACACTTTTTGCATCTTGTGTATTTCAAGAAACCCTTTCTGGGTTATCTTGGGATTGTGTTTGAGAGACTAGTTTTCCATTTTCAGCTCCTTTGAGCATCATATCAGTAGATACACTTGTTCCCATTTTCCATTTGAATTAACCCTCATTAGGATTGCACTATCGTGTACTTCGGAATTTCTTTATAGCATCATCATTTGTGGGTTTAGTGTATTTGGGCATTGGAAGCTTGTTTGCCTAGTTTGAGTAATTTGTTCCTCAACATATTGTATATTTTTGCTGTTGTGATACATAATATAATGGATCTATGATTTTCTCATGTGTTTGTATTAATATTTGCTGAACATTCTAGTTTTGTATTCAGTATTACTATCTTTCCTAATTTGGAATATTACAAAGAGATTCTCCAACTTCATCTACTGAGGCAGTCTTAGAAGAGGAAGATCCTAGATCTCCAACATAAGGAGTAACCTTTTTCACCTCTATAGGAGAACATATTCTAGCTCAAGAGTTATAAATCCCTAGTGAGGAAGAAGAATAAGAAACTTTCTTCAATATCCCATTGATAGAAGAACCAGAGGAAGAACAAATAACTCTATAGTTAGAACCCTACATTAGCTCTAAGGAATCTACAATGGCAGGAGAAGGAGAAGGATAAGTTCTGAATGGAGATATTTTAAGAATAGGAGGAGGAAGAAGAGGTGGAGGAATAGGTAGAGGAAGAGGAGAAATAGGGAAGACCATAACTCTGTTGGGTTTCCTATAGTTGATGAGGATAAAAATGCCAGAATGAAAAATATTTCACCTTCCATCCTTTCCAATTTCCATGGATTAAGGAGTGAAGTCCCAAAACATTTCTATTTGAATTTGAGGTTTTATGTAGATCATATGACTACTTAGAAGTCTCTCAAAAATTGAAGCTATTTCCTGCAACACTCAAGGGTGCAACTTTAAAATGGTTCATGGGTTTGATAACACAATCTATTAGACATGGGATGAGATGAAAAGTGCATTTTTACAAAGATATTTGGATTATTGCACACCTATTAATAGGAAGGATGAAGTATTTAAAATTATGCAAAAAGAGGATGAAATATTGGAAGACTTAATTGAGATATTCAGTTACAATTTAAAAAGAGCTAAAATGGAAAACTTAAATAAAGATATTTTAAAATCTCTCTTGTTGAAAGCCATCAAAGATGAATGGATAGATATTCTTAACATGATGGGAAAGGGAGATATCTTTGAAATACCATTACATGAAATCACTGAATTATGCATTCATCTTTCAAGGGAAAATAAAAAACTGGGAAAAATACAAGAGATCATATTCTCTCTAGAGTGAATAAATCTACAACTGGACTAGTAAGTAGGGAAGAAATTGGAAATATGCTTGATGAATTTAAAACTGACATGATAGGGAGTCTTAGTGAACAAATAAACACCATAAAATTACAAAACAAGTAGAAAGTTGAAACTGATGCCTTAACTATTTCCTGTCCTAAATGCAGAAATAAACATGCCTTAAGAGAATGTCCTCTTGATGTAAAAGTCATAGAGATCTGTGTTATTTGTGTGGTAAACCATGAAACCAAAAGATGTCCCTCTATAATAGGTCTTAAGGTTGTTTTCCAAGAATAATTAGCTCCACATCTAGTATAACCTCTTTGTTTTGTCTATAGAAGACCATGGCAGGGGCCACAAACTCAAAGTTTTAACAATCAAATGTATAATCAGTCCCCACCAAACAATTGGAATTCATCATGGTAGAAACCTTGGTCCCAGCCTCAACCTTGGACACAAGGGATGAAAAATACTTATGGCATATACTCTCAGTATCACCAATATCCACAATCCTATCCAAATTATCCTCCCCAACATTTTCCACAACATAATCAACAATCCCAATTCCAAAATCATAACCCACAACTTTCATTACCATTTCCACAAAGGCCAAATCAACTACCTGCCCAACCATTACCAAACCAAATAATAAAAATTCTCAAAATGCTTATAACATAGAAGGACAAAATTTTCCATCTTATATGATTACTCCACTATATATTAACAATGTCCAACTTAGATCTGGTAGGATATTATAAAGGAAAAAGCCTTATGTTGTTATTCATGAAAAAGATGATCTTGATGAAGAAATTTCTCTACATCAAAATAAAAACTCTAGAGAAGGGACATCCCTTCAACAGAATCAAAATTCTGAAAATAAAAAACAAGAAAATCCAATAAACTCAACTCATATCATAGAGAGACATTCAGTATCTATTTCTAACCCTCCTTTCCCTGAAATATTACAAATCAATAGAGGGATAGAAAAATAAATTTTGTTGCCTAAATATGATTTTCTAGATGAATTGAAAGTTTTATGTATCAAAATCCCTTTGTTACAGGACATTAATGAGATTCCTATCCTAGCTAAAACAATAAGAGAGTTGAGCATAAAAAAATCAGGAAGAAAAACAAAAGAAGTAAAAAGGATTCAATTAGTAGGAAAAATTGCAGACATTATGATGGGAAAATAGCCATACAAAAATGTTAGGACTCGGGAATTCCAGCTATAAAAACACATATCAATGGTATTGAGATTCCAAATACATTGATTGACTTAGGAGAAACCATAAACATCATGAGAAAACAAACCATGGAACAACTTAGGCTTCCAAACCTTCAGTATACACCAACATTACTAGAATTAGCAGACAGATCAGTAATCAAGCCAGATGGTGTATTAGAAGACATATATGTGTCCTTAGACTCTTGGGAATATCCAGTTGACTTCATGATCTTAACTCCCAAGAAAAACATAGGGGGGACATCCATTAATTTTAGGAAGACATTGGTTAGCTACAGCTGATGCTTTCATTAGTTGTAGATCTCGTAATATGTTTATTTTTTATGGTAATTCAACAAATAAATTCACTCTATATCCTCCAACAAAAACAATCACATAAATAGAAAATGAAGAATGGATGGATGATGGCAATGATATACAACCTTTCTTTACTATTTCTCATATTAGTGAAGAAAGTCAAATTTTAAATTCAATATAAAAATTTGAAACATCTTCACAATGTGAAGATGATCATAATTTTCAAGAACAATGTAATATTGAATACTTGTCATCCAGAAAAATGTCTTTATATTCGATGGATCAATTTGGTAACTTTGTAGTTGAAAAATTTCCAGGAAAATCTTTAAATATAAACAAAAACTTGGAAAATTTCCAACAAGAAGAGTTAATCAAAACATTGCAAATACATTCTTCTGCATATGCATGGGAGTACACTGACATGAAGGGAATTAATCCTGAGACTTGCATAGATAATATCTACATTGAGGAAAACTCTAGGCCTATCAAAGAACCTCAAAGAAGTATGAATCCAAATATTAGGGAAATTGTGAAAGAAGAATTGCAAAATTTTCTTAATGTAAACTTAATTTATCCAATTTCAGACAGTCAGTGGGTTTCTCCCATGGTGATTATACCTAAAAATAATGGTAAATGGAGGGTATTCATTGATTATCGAGAATTGAATAAGGCTAATCTAAAAGATCATTTCACATTTCCTTTCATAGATCAAGTATTGGATACATTAGCATGGAAGAAGTATTTCTCATTCTTGGATGGTTTTAGTGGTTACAATCAAATTCAAGTAGCACCTGAAGACTAAGAAAAAACCACATTCTCCTGTCCATGGGGAACCTATGCTTACTAAGTACTTCTTTTTGGATTTTACAATGCACCTGCAACATTCCAAAGAGCACTGTTAGGAATTTTCTCTGATCTAATACATGATTGTGTAGAAGTATATATGGATGATTTTACAATTTATGGAAATTCTTTTGAAGAGGATCTTGAAAATATGGAAGGGGTTCTTAAAATATGTAAAGAAGAAAATATTCCACTAAGTCATGAAAAGTGCTTTATGATGTTTACTGAAGGAATTATTTTAGGACATCACATTTCAGGAGATGGAATTAAAGTAGACTCATCCAAAGTTGAAGTCATCTCCAAATTATCAATTCCAAATTTTGAAAAGGATGTTAGAAGTTTTCTAGGTTTTAAATTATACTATAGAATATTTATAGAAAACTTCACAAAAATTGCATCCCCACTCTTCAAATTGCTTACCAAATATTGTGAATTTAATTGGAATCAGATTGCCAATTGGCATTTGAAACTTTAAAAGAAAAAATATGCGAGGCGCCCATCTTAAGAGGACCAAATTGGAAAATACCTTTTCATATTTCAACAGATGCTTCAGACACAGCTCTGGGAATTGCATTAGGAAAAAAATGTTTGATCCCCTATGCCATCTATTACACAAGAAAAAATTTCACTCTTGCTGAGTTAAATTACACTGTTACTAAAAAAGAATTTCTAGATGTTGTTCATGCTATTAAAAAGTTTAGGCACTACATCACCGACTATAAAAACCTTTATTCACACAGATCATTCTACAATTAGGTATTTAATGAATATATCGATCAATAATGGCATAATCACAAGATGGTTATTACTCCTGTAAGAAGTTAACATCACCATTCTAGACCGACCTGGAAAACAAAACACAATTGTTGATTTCTTGTCTAGAATTCAAAAAAACAATAATGATACTCCAGTATAGGATAATGTTACTGATGAATGTCTCTTTGCAATATCTACTAAATCTCCATGGTTTGCAAACATTGCTAACTATCTAGATACAGGAAAATTACCAGCGTAATTTTTTCCTAGAGAAAAGAGAAAAATAATTCAAAAAAGTGCATTATACTCATGGGTTAATGATGAATTGTATAAAATGGGTCCAGATCTCATCATCAAAAAATTAAATACTTGAAATTTTGAAGGCATGACACGATGAACCTTGTGGAGGACACTTTGCTGATAAGAGAACTTCTTATAAAATCCTTCATCTAGGATATTATTGGCCATCCATATTTAAAGATGCCAAGGAGTATGTCAAAAGGTGTGACAGTTGTCAAAGAATGGGGAAACTTGTTCCTACAGATGAAATGCCCTTACAACCCCCGGTACTCATCGAACCCTTTAATAAATGGGCCCTGGATTTTGTTGGACCAATCAATCCACCATCAAAACAAAAGAGGTACATTCTGGTTTGCACTGATTATGTCACTAAATGGGTAGGGGCTAAAGCACTTTCTTTTGCTAATGAAAATGATGTAGTTTAATTTCTCTTTGAGGATATTTTCACTCGTTTTGGTGTCCCAAGGGAAATTGTGACAGATCAGGGATCTCAGTTTACATCCAACATGATGCAGAGGATTATGGATGAATATAAGATCAAACATAGAAATTCTACTCCATATCATCCAAACACAAATGGACAAGTGGATTCCACCAATAAAGTGATCTAAGCAATCCTCACAAAGGTTGTACATCTACATAGGAAGGATTGGGCAGATAGGCTTCCTGAAGCCTTATGAGCCTACTGGACTACATGGAGGAATACAACAAGACATACTCCCTTTGAACTTGTTGATGGGAAGAAAATCTTGTTTCTAATATAATTCCAGATCAAAATCTTCAAGGCAGTAGTCAGATTGGGACTTGATTTATCATAAGCCCAAAAACACAAAATGGAGCAACTCAATGAGCTTGATGAGATCAGGCAAGATGCAGTTCAAAGAACTAGCCTAATTCAGTAAAAAAGGTCCAGATGGCATCATAAGTACATAAAATAAAGAATATTTCAAGCAGTAGGTTGGGCACTTTTGTTCGATTCAAATTTCAAAACCTTCCAAGGAAAATTTCAGACTCATTAGCTTGGTCCTCATGAGATCGAAAAAGTCTTTGACAATGGGGTAGTCAGAATAAGGACAGTTGATGAAGAAAAGGTACCTCTTCTTGTAAATGTACATCGACTAAAGGTCTATCATAAACCAATTACAAAGGAGGAATTTATCAAAAATTTTCAATAAAATGCGGATATGAAAATGGTGAAGAAGAATCCTTCTTCTTCCCCAACTTAGTGTATATATATATTATTAAAAAAAAAATGTATAAGAATGAAAACCAATAAATGATTGACATCCTTATACAGAAAATGCGAGATGAAAATCAAAGTCATCTCTGACATCTTATATTTTCTCCCATTCAAAAAAAAATCCCAAATTCTTTGTTCCCTTTATTTTTTTGAAGCAATAAAAGAAGTAGCTACAAAATTGCTATATTTCTGTAGCTCTCGAAATAATCTGTAGTTGTCATCATATTCTGCAGCTCTGCTACATTTTTACAGCCTATTAAAGCAAGACATACTGAACATAATCAATTTAAGACTCCATTGAAGATCATGTTGAAAAGACACCCGAGGAATCAACACAAAAAGAAGATCAACAAAGGTTAGTTCCAAGGTATGTTACAAAAATTTGTTTAAATAATAAGGTTCAAAAACACTAGTGTATATAATTTAGATGATCATATGTTTCCACCTTAATTTATCATCATTAAAACTTTTGTACTCAATTCACATCATAATTCCATAATTTTACCACTTCATCTGTATCATATCCCATAATTATCAAGACCAATTTCATTCATTAATGATTAACGGTCATATCTCATTCTGTAACCCACTTATTCATGTTCCTAAACCCTCACCTGAATTTCTTTTTTACCTACACGTCTTTACAATATCCTTTCGACACCCTTAACTTAGATCCAATCCCTCAATTCACCAGGTCAAATAGGAACAGTTCTGAAGGTGAAACTCCTTACGACAGAGACATGGGTCTAATAGTGAGAATCGAGCCTATGGGAGAAAAATTCATGGAAGGTTATCCACAGATGAAGGAAATGCTACAGAAGGTACGATGGCTCCAGTTCATAGAGAAGTTTGATGGGTTCCATAAAGAGGTCACCAAATATTTTGCGAGAGTCTTCAATGGGACAGAGGTAGAAATTGGGGACATAAAGTTTTTGGTGACAGAGGCCTTCATAGCAGAAGCCACAGATATACACAGAGATTTTCCCCTAGATCCAAAATTGGGATGATGAGCTTGATTTTTCATTTTATATTCATTTTATTGTTACAACACATATATATATACATGCCAAAGCATACATAAACCCCAATCCATTAACCCTCGATTAGAACATAACCATAGTTCCCTTGATTGGATCTACAAAATACCAGGGGTCGAAAACCATCATGCCCCAAAACCATGTGCAAACCTATGCACAAAAGCATGGGCGGGTCTGCCCACCGAAGAATAGGGTCCAAAAAAAATTTCCCAAGGCGGCGCATACCCATGTGACCCCCTGTTGCACCCATCTGGCGTATAGAGAGGCTATCGCCCCCCATGATTCCCCCCCCCCCCAATGCGTGACTAGTCGTGGAAAGAATATAACACAAACCCAACATTCTCCCACTTGTTGTTTTCTTTCCGCAGGGGGCCACATGAGAGTTGAGTCATTAGCCCAGCTTTGCAACACTCATTGTTTCTCTACACCAAGAGAACTTCTGAGTGCTCACAGACTTTGTCAATGCATCTGCAACATTCTTCAAAGTGTCCACCTTTACCAGCAAAACCCTTTTAGCCTCAACCATATATCTAACAAAGTGATATTGAACATCAATGTGCTTTGTCTTTGAATGATAAGCAGGGTTCTTAGCCAAGAAAATTGCACTTTGGCTATCACAGTCTATCCTTATAGCTTGTTGTACCAACCCCATACTTGAACACAATCTCTGCAACCAAGCTGCTTCCTTGCTTGCATGAGTGGCTGCTATGTATTCTGCCTCTGTAGTTGAAAGAGCCACTACAGACTGTCTTTTACTCATCCAACTGACTGCGCCTCCAAATAGGCTAAACACATACCCACTTGTAGATCTTCTTTGGCCCAGATCTCCAGCCCAGTCTGCATCAACAAAACCACGAATGTCCAACATTCTTTCCAATCCTGGTCTTCCCTGGTAGCACAAGCCATAATCACTAGTGCCACGTAAATATCTGAAAACCCGCTTCACTACTGTCCAATGCTCCTTCCCTGGGTTTGACATAAATCTGCTCAATACTCCCACTTCATGTGCAATGTCTGGTCTAGTACAGACCATTGCATACATCAGGCTACCCACTGCACTTGCATATGGAACACGGGACATATACTCCTCTTCTTCTTGTGTCTTGGGACACTGTTCAGCAGACAGCTTTACACCTATAGGAATAGGAACATTCACCGGTTTACTATCTTGCATATTGAACCTCTGCAATATAGTCTCGACATACTTCCTCTGGTTTAACCAGAGCTTCCTCTTTGCTCGATCTCTCTTAATTTCCATGCCCAAAATATAGTTTGCAGCACCAAGATCCTTCATGTCGAATTTGGAGAGCAGTTGGGTCTTCAAATCTTGGATAATTTCTTTGTCATTTCCAATCAACAACATATCATCCACATACAAGACCAAATAAATAACACGATCACTAATTAATTTAAAATAAACACAGTGATCCTCCTTGCTTCTGGTGAAGCCAAGTCCCCGTATATAGGTATCAAATTTCTGATACCACATCCTTGGTGACTGTTTTAACCCATACAGAGACTTCTTCAACCTGCATACCAGTTCTTTCTTACCCTTCACCATAAAGCCTTCAGGTTGCTTCATGTAGATCTCCTCTTCTAGATCTCCGTGAAGAAATGTTGTCTTCACATCCATCTGTTCTATCTCAAAATCAAATGCAGCAGCAACAGATAAAAGTAATCTAATAGAAGTAACCTTGGCAACGGGAGAAAAAATATCACCAAAATCAATTCCCGGCACCTGGGAATAACCTTTCGCTACCAACCGAGCTTTGTATTTCTCCACCTTGCCTTCTACATTCATCTTCTTCTTAAACACACATTTGCTCCCAATGGGCTTCCTTCCAGCCGGCAACTCCACCAGATCCCATGCATCGTTTTTGTGCAAGGATGCCATTTCATCAACCATGGCCTCCTTCCAGAGTTTTCCATCCTCTGAATCTACTGCCTCCCTGACAGTTTTGGGATCATCATCAGTTATAGTTAAGGCAAAACCTGAACAAAAAGCAGATGGACTATACCTTTCTGGTTGCCTTCTTTCCCGAACTGATCTTCTCAAAGTTGGAGTTTGTGGCTCTTCCTCTTCTGAATCTTCTTCTGCTGTAGAGTCTGATTCATCCTCCTTTAGCTCAAACTATATCTTCTCAGGTTCCTTTGGTATGATTTCATGTTTAACAACATCTTTCACCTCTCTAAACACCACATCTCGGTTTTACACAACCTTCCTTGTTTCCGGGCTCCAAAGCTTGTAACCTTTTAAACCATCCTTATACCCAATAAAGATGCACCTTTCAGATTTATTATCCAACTTGAACTATATCAAAATGGGATTTCACAACGATTACTGCCGAAATAACACACTTCTAAGGAAATGTGCGAAATGAGTTTGCAACTCCTAGATCCCTTAGATCGGTAGATGCGAGTCTATATCCCAAAAGGAGATCAAAAAAAAATCAAACTAGGTGTGGTAAATAGATATCCCACCGCCTAATCTAGATGGAAAACCCCCAAAAAGAGGGGCTGCATCTATGTACTACAAACTGCTTTAGAAATAACATAGTCGTAGAAAGCATGAGTAGGAGGCCATCCAATAAGATCAACTTTTTAATATACAACAACAAATCATATGTACATCGATACTCTTACATTATACAACAAAATACAGAAGACAAGAGAGGAGGAAATCTTCAGAAAAGAAGGCTGTAACACATGTGTATACTGCAAATTGGCTTAACAACGTTATTTAATGGGCTGCGGCTGACTAAATGTTACACTTGATCTGGAAAACGAGATCTGTGTACAAAGATCGGCGAGATCCATTTGATTTGTGCACTAGAAAGATTCTATTACAAGATCCTCTTAGGGTTTGACCAAAACATGCAATACAAAAGAGTAGATACGAGTTTTAAGAATCCAGAGTTTTAAGTAACGAATCTGCAATATTATTCAGAAATTTCTAAAGATGATGTTACATTGGAAACAGATCAGATCTATACAGAACATGGATCAGCAAGATAATCCATGGATCACCAAAGTGAAAGACAAAGCCCAGCACCAGAGATCTCTCATCAAAAATGGGATCAAAACACCCTGCAAAACCTCCGCTAAAAACAACGCAGTCCCTCAAGGGAAACTGCGTTGTAGTTTGAATAACTGAGTTAGCCTGATGCCAAGATACAAATCTGAAGCTCCATAGCTAATGCACTCTTCCAAGAGGTTAAAAGACACACTCACTGAGAAGAGGCACTAGTAAAGTCTAGATCTGAGCAGATCTAGTGTTTCCACTTGCTGCAGCTTGCAAAAGCAACCAAAAACTCACTGGATTTGAGTTGCAGTTGGAAGTAGATCTTGGCTAAATGCTTGATAGTGGATAAAATCAGCAAGACTCCTCCAAGAAATCCTAAAGGGAAGAGATAGAATCCCTACATAGGAATCCACAGGTGCTAAGCATCACTATCCTCAGCTAAACAGCAAAGGATGGTATTTCTCTAAACAGACAAGATACTCAGAAAAAATGCATAACCAACAAAATTTTCTTGCTACCTCCCCCTTCCTTTTATAAGATGAAATCCTTTGCAAACTCTAAACCACCTTGATGAATTAGCTCTTTTCACATGAGGGGCCTCCTTCTAGAACTGCGTTTTCCCTTCATGAGGTACATTGTATCTAGACAGCGCTGTAGATTTGGTTAAGGTTGACCCAGTCTCATAGCTCAAACCCCTTTCACACCTGCAAGTGATTTGTTTACATGGCCCAGATTTATCCTTGTTCATATGGGCATTGATTTATTCATTCTTTTCAGGAGTTTTACATGTCCTCCTTTATTCATTTATTCATGCAACAGAAAGTAAAACAAAAATGTATATTCCTCTTAGCTCAGGCTAAGTAGGAATATTACACTTGGTCCTTTATCCTTTGGAACATGTACATATGCACTCACATCAAAATACCTCGGATGTGAAAGAGAGGGTTTCTTACCAGTCCATACCTGTGAGTCTTGTCCTCCAACGGCGATGACGGTGATACGATTGCTTGAGTAACATGCAGTCTCCACTGCCTCTGCCCAAAATTTTTGTCCTAACCCGGTACCACTGAGCATGCTTCTTGCCTTTTCCATCAACGTTCTGTTCATTCTTTCTGCAACTCCATTTTGCTGAGGTGTGTATGGAGTAGTCTTCTACCGTGCTATACCACACTTCTTACAGAACTCTTCAAATTCCTTCTTGCAGAATTCCCCACCATTATCTGTCCTCAGCACCTTTATCTTCTTCTCTGTCTGGTTTTCCACCAGAGCCTTAAATTCTTTAAATATGTCAAAGACTTTAGATTTCTTCCTCAAGAAATATATCCATGTATTCCTTGAGAAGTCATCTATGAATGAAACATAGTACACAAACTTACCCAGTGATGGAACCGACACAGGTCCAAACACATCACTGTGCACAAGCTCTAATATCTTGTTCACCCTCTTAGCACTAGAAGGAAAACTCACCTGATTATGCTTCCCATATACAAAATTTTCACAAAAATAAAAATCCAGAGAGCTATTAGACATACCTTCTACCATACCATTTCCATGCAGTATCCAAAGGCCCTTCTCTCCAATATGTCCAAGCCTTTGATGCCATAGCATGGTCTTTTCTCGAGACCGCGAGATTTCCATCTCCACTGGGAACTCACTGATTGCACCCATCAATAGCAGTGTTTCCCTAAAGCCAGTATAGAGTTCCAATGCGGGAACTCCCCACATTAATACCGGTGCTCCACGAACCATCTTACAAGTATCTTTCTTGAACACTATTTTTACATCTTGCATCATCCATCTTGCTTACATAAATCGGTTACGGCCGATGTAGGAATGCGAGAACACCGAGAGCTGTTTTTAATCCTTCCACTTACGTTCAGCAAACTTTTCCACGTCGGCAGTTCTGGCCTTCCTATGTCCTAAGAATACATCACTGCCATCATATTTCTCATACTCGCAGAACCACTCCCTATGGGGAGTAAAGTGAAAGGATGCACCCGAGTCAATCAACCATGACTCATGATCTACATGTGTATTTGAAGAAGAAGCCAAATACACATCCCCACCTTCATCTGAGGTGGTTTTTTCCTCTGTAGAAGGAGCATCATCAAATCCCTTTCCTTTCTCAGGAGCTTTAGATTTGCAGTCCTTTTTATAGTGCCCTTTATTTCTGCATTTCTAGCACACCTTTACAAACTTTCCAGGATATTTAGATCTCCCTCTAGATTTAGATCTCCCATTCGAAAAATTATTCTTTTTTATGTTCTAGGACCTTCCTCGTACAGATAAGGCATCTCCATTCTAACCTTCCATATTTCTCTGTCTCATTTCCTCTGACAGCAAGGCTGAGACAATGCCATCAAAATTCAAGGTAGTTGTATTACTACCTATTGCAATAACCAGACTGTCCCACGAGTCTGGTAGAGAACACAACAAACTGATGCACTTATCTTCATCTGATATTTTAATATCAACATAGGACAACTAACTTACCACAGTATTGAAGGTGTTCACATGCTCTGTCATCGAGTCTCCATCCTTCATCCTCAGGTTATACAGCTTTTTACGCACGAACAATTTATCCACCAGAGACTTATATTGGCACAAAGTCCCAAGTTTATCCCACAAATTCTTCACCGTAGCTTCCCAGATACATTCAACAATACCAAATCTGAGACACACAATCATATTGTGCTCTTTGCCTTCCGATCCAACTTTTTCCAATCTTCATCTGACATTACCGTTGGTTTAGTACCTGGATCTACCATGATCCATTGGTCTTTATCCACCAGCATATCCTCCATCTAGAGCTTCCACAACTCAAAACTCTGACCATTAAATTTCTCAATCTCTATCTTTCCACTGCTCGCAATCTTCTTTCACCGCAAGAATTGATCCCGCAGATCTCCCACTGAGCAGGGTCTACCACAGGCCCGAGAAAAAACACCTCAACAGCAAAGGCACCCTCTTGTAGCCAAAACAGCTCTGATACCAAATGTAGATTTTAACCCTATATAGAAATTATCTGCAAACGAATATTTAAAACAAAAAATAAACAATAGCGAGAGCATAAAACATAAAACAGATATACACAGAAATTTTCCCCTGGATCCCAAATCGGGATGACCAACTTGATTTTTAATTTTATATTCCTTTTAGTGTTACAACACATATATATACATGTCGAAGCATACATAAACCCCAATACATTAACCCTATATTAGAACATAACCGTAGTTCCCTTGACCGGATCTACAAAATACCAGGGGTCGAAAACCATCATGCCCTAAAACCATGTGCAAACCCATGCACAAAACCATGGGCGGATCCGCCCACTGAAAAATAGGGTCCAAAAGAATTTTCCCAGCGCTGCCTCGAACCCCGAACAGGGGGGGCTGCCATCCCCCCTGTAACCCCCCTGCTACACTTGGTGCAACATACAGGGGGGGCTATCACCCCCCCATGACCCCCCCGCGCGTGACTAGTCGTGGAAAGAATATAACACATACCCAATAGAAAAGGGTCCAATTTATAGACAATACCATGTATCATCATGGACTGATAAAGATACTCATTGAATTCCATTTAAAGAGTATAGGAGACTGCTGGGAAAGTTTCCTAGTCAGGAATCATTTTCAAGAAGAAGCACTAGAATAGCCTAAGGCTGACAAAAAAAAAAGAAGTAGGAGGAGAAAGGTTGATACCTGCATTGATGACAAGTCCTCACCTCAACCACAACAAGAAGAAGAAGAACTCACCATTTCAGAATTACTGAATAATAAGAAACAAAGTGGAGTCAAAAAGAGAGGTAATGTAAAGGAAAAGGGCAAAGCTACAAACTCTAAAATCTTAAGCCCTCTAGAGCCAAGGAGAAGCTCTAGACTTCGTAAAACCTTGAAGGAGACATCCCCACAAGAAGCAGAGTTTTTTAATTTAGATGAAGAGCCCAAAATACCATCGCCCATTACTGCCTCTCCTATACACAGTCCTATACACAGTCCAAGCATAAGGACCCAAGAAATTGACCCTGTACAACAGGAGATTTATGACTACATTGAGTCCTTGGAGAAGAGACATGCAGAAGAAAATCCAAGTGTTGAAGAGTAGCCTATCAATGTACAAGTACCTCTAGTGAACACCTTGAAGCAAGAAATCTATGAACTATAGATATTCAACAGGCACATCAAGCAAGAAAATGAATCTCTGAAGGAACAAAATCACTTAGAAAAGGTCATAAGTGACAATACTATTTTACATTTGGGGCTACGGTATAAAAAGAATAAGAAACTAAAGAAAAGGAATACCTTTATGAGTAGGAAATTCATCAGCTTGAATTATAAACTCCTCATGAAGAAACCAAGAATGGAAAACACTTCAAGGAAAAGAAATAATATGAAGTTGGATGTACTGGTAGAGGTATTAGAACAAATGCAGTAAAAGGACTCGCAATTTTGGAAATTTCATGAAGACATGCAATGGTCTCTTAGTGGGAGAATGTTGAACCTCAAAATTGTTCCTAATTTGACATCCTTTTTCCACCATTTCTTCTTCCTTTTTCACAAATCCATAAACTCAATCAATGATAATTGACATATTTTACATCTGAGAAGGAATTTAAATGATCTCTACTTTATATTATAATTTTTCTTATTATTTAGATGAATTTTTGTAATTAGCTACATAATTCATGCAATTATGTAGCTAACCTTTGTTTTTTCGGCCACCGTTATTGTTTGACATGCTTTGAGAAGAAAATGAAGAAGCGAGTCACATGGGTAGCTTTGAAATGGTCCACATATGGATCGTATCCTACTTACCTGTTTGAATTTGAGAAGGATTCATGCCTACACTCGCGGTCAAAGATCAATCAAGGAACAAGATCAACGAACAAAGACTCTTGATTTGCTCTTATGTAGCAAATCGAGAGAAAGCCATGAATAATTTGCTTCTGAATAGACTTCTAGTCTTAGTTTTATTATGCTTTCCATAGGCAGAATTGTCTCAGAAAGTTAACTCTAAAACCTGTATAAATATCAGTATGTTGAAACCTGGAGTAAGTTTAATTTTTGTGATAATATTGTGTTACGCTTTCAAACTCTATTTTTGCTAATAAAGAAGACTAGTTCCAGATCATTGATGCACAGATAGTCTAAGTAGATTTCATACTCGTTTTGTTGTAGAGGGCCCCTGCACAAAAATGTGGTTTTTATAGTTATTTTGTAGTTTATTTTACTGTCAATTTCATAGTTTAATTTCCTATTGATTCGTAGAATAATATCTCGTCAATTCATAATTAGATTCTCGTCAATTTGTAGTTTAATTGCTCAATGTTTCATAGTTTAATTTCATGTCAATTAGTCTTTTAAATGTTTTCTGAATAAATTGTTTACATTTACAGTTGATTGTTAAATCTTATGCTCGCCTAAATCATTACATGAATGTGACTCTGTCATATTCCAATTGAATAGATTCGTGCATTTGATTACACAGCAACCATAGGCTTTAAGATAAAATATGTTTTGCACAATAGAAACTTTGTCATTTCTTGCTTGCCTTAGTTAAATTTGACTTCAATTAGCACAGTACGTTTAATTTCATAGCAATAGATTTTATGCTTTCGTTCCATGGAAAGTAAAATAGAGTTAGATTAGATTTATATTTTGGTCATTCTTAGATTTAAAAATAGGATAGAGTTATATTAGAATTGTATTTTAATTATTTTAGAATTAGATTAAATGCTCTGTTTTCATCGAATTAATGCTTTCAATGGATAAAGTAAAATATGGTTTCATTTTTTCATATTGGTAGATAGAGCATCATTTAAAGACCAGTAGAATTTAATCAGATTTAGAATAGTGATTTGTTTAAATAAAGAATCAGTTTAATTATATATTTTCGATAGATGTTTTTCCGGCCTATAATAAATCTAACATAGCTCATATTTTAACAATCCAAAGTTTGATTTATTTTTATGCAAATTAGATTAGTTAATTAACGTTTCCTTTTCTTCCTTCTTTTAAGATTTTATATTTCATTCATTTCATTAAAATTAATTTGTAAATCATTTTCTTTTCGTAGAGTAAAAATAACATTCCCTTTTCTTCCTTCTTTAAGATTAATTTTTCATCATTAAATTTCCTTCATATTTAGTTGTTCCTTAGCATTTAAAGATTTCATTTAGAAGCTTAGATTTCATTTATTAGATCAATTTCAGTTCTTAAATTTAGGCATAAAATACAAAACCCCTAATATATATATATATATATACACACACACACACACACACACACAATGAAGTAAGAAAGAAGGGCATCTAAGCATATATAGTGTGCCACACTTCATCAGATTACTAACCTCGATCAATAATTTATGGTAGAAATTTAAGACATTAAATTGACTAAATAGGCGGTAGGGGATATATAGCCAATGTTGCCTCGTGGGAGGCATATAGGAGAGTTTTTCACAGCCCCATTTTCGACCAAGTGGTCATGAAAGGACACGACCATCCCGATCGGTGACTTGGAGTGATTAGAGACACAAGTTGTAGCTGCAGTAGTGTTGCGTATCTTGGGCAGCCAAGCTTTCTATCACCTTACGGGAGGGTAGATGATGTTGGTGGAGAGTGTTTTGAGAGGGACCTACTATGTGTGGGCCCAGATGATTTTTTCGCCATTGAAACAACAATTGACATTATGCAAGCAGCAGGTCAATGAGAGTTATTCATTTGGGAAAATTCTATGCTCCTTCTTCTTTGAGAAGATCCCAGCCATTCGTCTACATGTGCAGATCCGAGATGGGGGCCCACAGGATCCCAAGATGCGCAGCTGGGGGTAGCTACTATGATGAGATGGAGGAGGGGGAGTTGGAAAGGTGTTCTGACCAGATTTTTTTGCTCATTGGGATTAGATGTCACTCTACATAGATGACTATCCATACAGTGGTATGATTTTTCAGGGTGATCCTAACTTTCCACTTCCGCAGGGATGAGCATGGGGTCCACATGGTAAGTGAAAGTTCTTATTTTGGTTGCATGTAAAATTTTTAGAATATGTATGTGGTACTGATTCTTAACTTATGATATGCAGATGTAGCAATGGTAAAACTGGCATGATACGCAAGATGAGCTACAACGCTTGGGGCTACAGAGAAGGGTGGATCGACATTAGACCAGAGACCAGACAATGATGCTCTGCACGACAACCTCCATCGTAGATGTGATGTGGTACTGACCAGGGTATCATAGCATGGGTGACATTAGCTAGAATATTGGTATATGGATGACTGTACAGGTCTTCCCTCAGAGTGGCGAGGCATCATGCGGCACATGGTGATGGCCGGTCAAGTCATTCGAGATCTCCAGATAATGATTAAGGATGGGGACACATGGGTCTCCTTTTTGTTTTGCAACATTCTACGGGCATGTCAGATGTATTTAGAGTAGTGGACTCGAAAAACTTATGTTTTTTATGTGACAATACATAATATGGATATGCATCTTTATATGACGATTGTGGTTCGCCATTGTTGATATTATGGTTGTCTTATATTATAGGTATGTGATAAATTCCAATCTAGAATTTTATTTTCAATGGTATCTACATAGTTATTTTTTTCTCTAGGAACATGACTAAATATAATGGATTCAAGTTCATGTGTCAAAAGTTTAACTCATAGATATTTTTGAAATAGGACATCATTATGCCCACAATAAACGCCATTCAATTGCATGAAAAGTAGCAAGGAATATAAACGAACATGAAGATGAAGGATGCGATGACCAAGTGCATCGAATAACAAGCCTATCATTGTGATGCATCCAAAAGGCCGCTTTATCCACATACGCAGAAAATTTTAATAATTATGCCTGTTCCTAAGATCCAATACTCATAAAAGAGTATTCACTTTAATTTATGTGCAGAAATAAACTTTATGGGAACCCAAACCAATATTTTAGTTATGTGTGTTTACCTTTAAAAGCCTTCAAATTACCTTTATTTCCTTTCTTCGTGTCTGTACGTGATCGATTCACATGAACTAAGGACTCCCCTTCGGTTATGGACCCACACAAATGGTGACCAATCATGTTGAATCGCACTTCACACTTCTTATAACTTACCGTGTGAACTCTTAACAACAACCACAAAAAACAGCGATGTGCAATATGCGCTTCATCGCTATGCTGATATGTGGCTCCCCTTCCTTGCATCACAACTTTCAATCCTTAACGCATCACAAACAAATTAAATTATCGCTTGATGCCTGCTAAACACTAAAATCTTCGATGTGTGATATACACTTGAGCGTTGGGCCGACACGTGGCTCTTCACTTTATCGCATCGCAAGTTAATTTGTTTAACTTGCGAAGTCCTTAACACCTAAAATTAATAATCGTCGATGTGTGAAATTGCTTTGTTTGTGATTTAACCTCCATCGTTTATCTGTGCCCAGATCTAATGGTCCTCACTGCTCGTCCTTCATCACATTGCAATTTATATCACTTACCTTGCGATGACCAAAACTTAAATGTTAAAATCGTCGATTTCTGATGTGCGCTTGGTTGCTCCACCCGACACGTATCCACTTCGCAATCTCCCCAATTTAACTTTGCGATGTAATCTTAGTCGTCGATCTCTTGCCTTGGATTTTGTGACTTAATCCTCGGCGTTCATTTCCTTCCCTTGGAAATCTTCTAAAGGTTTTTCTGCCTTAGTCTTTTCACTATTTTCTTCGACCACCACTACTCTACATCTCTGTTATCCTTCCTAAGCTTTATTTAGTCTTTAAAAGCATTGATATCTCCTGAGCTTGTTCTTATGGTTATTCATATAACCATTACACTGTCTCGAGCTTGAATACAAAACACCCTTTGTATTTTCTTCTCCAAATCTCTAATTTGGCTTTCTTCTCCTTCTCGACCTGCATAAAATTGTTATCTGCACTTCATTTGTTCTCACACAACATCAACAATACCTCACGGTCTGGAATCATACAGATTCCACCCAGCCACTAAGTACTTATCACTCAAAAAGACATAATATTTAATCAAAATTCACATAAAAATGATTTATTACATAGAAACCATAATTTCTTAATTAGGGATCCCTCAACACGTAAAAGGAATTCGTTCCAATATGGATCACTCAACACAAATGACACATAGTCATATTGAGGTTCGTTTTCTCATTAATTAACAAATGTACAGATACAATAAAACCTTCTTACAACTTAGCTTTGGTTAATGCTCTCTTCACATGGCCTTCTCTTCCTATAGAGAACCGTCTCTATCTCTCAGGCTTCTCCTCTCTTTCTGCAGGCTTCCTCTTACCCTATCACAATTCACATACTTATCTACGCTTCCATCTAACTGAAAGCGGTTTGTCATTTATTAGCTTTTAAACCAACTCTATATTTTCCTCTCAATCCTAATCTATTTCCTAAATCTCCTTGAGTCATCCCTCCATCTCAGGGATTTGTTACACAGTTCATTATGACTAAGCTCTTTGACTAATGATTCAACACCTATCTAGAACCTTCTAGACTAATACTTATGAACTATGAAGTTTTTAGAAGACTTTACAATGATTATACAAAGAAAATGTCCCTCTTGGACCAATGTCAAGACCTTAGCCTTGAATTACATTAAAAATTTAACTTGAGGCCATATGCTCCTACATCAGACTCCCAAAGTAGAAAGAAGATCCATGATCACCTGATCATGTAGCTTCTGTCCTTGTTTCTCATGGATCCCAAACTCTTTTTTTCTGTTGTCCATAAGCTGCATGTCTTCATCATTCTTCAACTGCAATATTCCACGCTTCCATGCTTTGTATTGTAGTGCTCCACTGTCTCTACCTTCATTGTTCTTCACTTTCTAAACAATTCCATAGTGGAATGCTTTCTCCATTCTGCTACAACTCATCTTATGTATCTGCATTAGGTTCCATAGTTCATCTATGGCTTCTTGTAATTTAGTTTGCTGCTACAACCTAATTTTGTTTTCCTTACTTTTCCATTGCACTTTGATGCACTTTATCCATTCATCACTAAACTGCTGATTTCTTTCTTCAGCTCTTCTTGCTTCAATTTATGTTTTTTCACTTGGAATTACTCAATTTACTGCTGCAAATATTACTCCTGACATTGTTGTCTCCCATACTTCCTGAATATCTCTTAATATATCTCCATCTGCAACATCCTTTTCTGCTCACTACCTGAAAATTTACTTTCAAAAAATAAATTTTCTTTTGATTCTTTGGCTGTAGTAATATACTCATTCACTCTTTTTTGTATACTAGCAAACATAATCAAGTTTGGAAAACTAGTATCTGCTCCTACCTCTTTCACAACTTGAGACATTTCCATATCATTTTCTAAATTTCCTTTCTCATACTTAGATTCTTCTAGTAACTCACTTTCTACTTGATTCCTCTCAAATATATCACTATGTTGTTCATAAATTCAAGCATATTTTTCTTTCTCTTCCTTGACAACCTTCAGTGATTGTCCTTAAACTCCTTGACTAATTGTGACATTTAATTCAGCTTCTTCAAACATGGAATCTTCATGCTTTATATCTTTCTCATCATTATGCCTTACCTGGCAACTTCCAATCTTCTTTAGTTCTAAAATTGGCTCTCCTTCAACTTCTGAAAAATCTGTCTCATCTTCATCAAAACTTGTAATCATAAACCAATTATCAGGAAAAAATAATGCAATATTTCCTTTTCCTTCTCTGGCAACATCTCAGTATGCTTCTCCGATTTTTCCTCTAACTCCTTTGTCAGCACATTAGTATCCTTATTTAAATTCTCCAAAGAAATCACAATGTTGCTAGCTAGTCTCTGCTCCATATCTTTTGTTTCAAGGATGTCTCCCTTCTCTGGTTCACAATAATGAACTCCTTCCTCTGTAATGTCAATTTTCTAAAATCTTATTACCATTCTTGCATCTTTATCTTCTTCTTCATGATTTTCATTCATGATAATTTCTTTGTCTTCCTTATTCAACAATTTATCATGAGTGTATATCCTCTGCTTTTCCAACTTTCTTCTTTGAAGGTCTAACTTTCTATATAACTCAAAAATTTCAATTGGAGTAGAATTTGGAAACTTTACACAGTTTTCAATATCTTCACTTGTTTTTTACCAATCATCAGATGGCCCTGCTCCTTCTGCTAAATCTACACACATGTCTAAATCACCATGGTTAAAAATTCTAAACTCATTAGGCACAGTAAATATTTTTTCTTTATCTTCAAGTCTTAACTCATATCTTCTATTCCAATCTTCACTGTTACCAACTCCAATATTATGGTGCACAATTCCATGAGACCTCTCTGTCTCCTTTTGTTTCTGAGCTCTTGCTATCTCAGTCTTAATATGAATATATTTCAGACTCTGCTCCTTCTTCCTAACAAACTCTAAAGTTTGTTCATCATCTTGTGATGTACTTGCAGACATACACAAAATATTAGTTTTAAAAATACAAGACCTTTTGGCCTCATTTGATGCTTTAAGCATCAGTCTTTCATACCCCAGTTTACAATGGACACTCTGTATTTCAACAAATTCTATTGGTGTGACTCAACTCCTTTGAGTCTCTCCTTCTCCAACAAGTCAATATGTCTCTTCTCAAGTTCTCTGAACTTGTTTATCAGTTTGACATTCCATCCCTTTTGCAATAGGTTCCATCTAACTTGTTTCCTCATTCTCCATCCATATATTTGGTCCTCATTCTCTTTCTCTTGTAGCCATCCCTGTAGTACTTTCAACTATATTCTCCTCACTTAAATATTTCTCTCTCGCTCTTCATTACTCATATTACCTTTATGGAATTCTCTAGAACCTCTTCTATTACCCTCCATGGTCATCTTCCTCATGAGATAATCTATGCTCAATTGGTGATCTACAACATAGCCTTCTCTTGTAGCAATCTCCTCTTGCTACTCATTTCCCTATCAAGATTCCTCCCTGAGCTTGATCTCTTCATAGGCATTCTCTCTCTTGGTTCACTCTCTTGAACCTTATAGAGCTTCGTTGCTCCCTTGGCTACTGCACTCAGTCACCTCTCTCATTTCTTCCAATCTCTAGCTAGATAGGTTCATTATTATCATCATCAAAAACTCTGCTTGTTCTTGGCTACAATTATCAAACATCTTCACAGTATTTCTTTCATTAATTCATCTTTAATTAACTAACAGCATGAAGACCATACCTCACTATCCAATTTTCCGAACACGTTGCTATTACAGTTTCTCTTTTCTATCCTTCAATAATCTGATCTACTTTCTCCCAAAGTAGATTTTCCTTCTATCTCTTTACTGTTCTGTTCTCTTCAAAGAACTCTTGTTGTCCCGATTTTTCCTCTGAATAGCATTTATTCTCTAACTTTCTCCCAAAATATCTTTAACCTTCTTTGATACCAAAATGATGTAGCCAAAAGGCCTCTTTACCCACATAAGCATAAAATTTTAATAAGTCTGCCCATTCTCGAGATCCAATACTCGTAAAAGAGTATTCACTTTAATTTATGCACAGAAATAAAATTTACCTTTATATCGTGGCTGACTCTTTACATTACCCGTGGCATCATTTATGGTATTACCAACTATATCTCATTAATATTTAAACCGTATTACAAACACGGCATCACGTTCACAATACAACCTTGTGGGTTATGGCCCACCCAAACAGTGACCAATCATGCTTAATCGCACCTTTTAAAACTTATCGCAAATCATAGAACTTAAAGTTTAACAATTAAAAGTAACCCTTATCTTGTGTGATATGCGATCATATCGCATCAAACCAAAGATAACTTACCGTGTGAACTCTTAACAACAACCACAAAAAATTGCGATGTGCGATATGCTCTTCATCGCTATGTCGACACGTGGCTCCCCTTAACCACACCACAACTTTCAATCCTTATTGCATCAAAATAATTTAACTTATCATGTGATGCCTTAGTGCTAAACACTAAAATCGTTGACGTGCGATATGTGCTTGAGCGCTAGGCTGACACGTGGCTCTTCCCTTTATTGCATCGCAAGTTAATTTGTTTAACTTGAAAAGTCCTTAACACCTAAACTTAATAATCGTCGATGTGCGAAATCGCTCTGCTTGCGATTTAACCTCCATCATTTATCTTGACCCAGATCTAATGGTCCTCACTGCTCGTCCTTCATCACATCGCAATTTATATCACTTAACTTGTGATGAATTAAACTTAAATGTTAAAATCGTCAATTTGTGATGTGTGCTTGGCTACTCTGCCCGACACGTATCTGCTTCGCAATCTCCCCAATTTAACTTTGCGATGTAATCTTAGCCATCGGTCTCTTGCCTTGGATTTTTGTGACTTAATCCTCGCCGTTCATTTCCTTCCTTTGGAAATCTTCTAAAGGTTTTTCCGCCTTAGTCTTTTCTCTGTTTTCTTTGACCATAACTACTTTGCATCTCCGCTATCCTTCTTGAGCATTATTTAGTCTTCAAAAGCGTTGATCTCTCTTGAGCTTGTTCTTTTGGTTATTCATATAACTAATACATTGTATTGAGCTTGAATACAAAACACCCTTTGTATTTTCTTCTCCAAATCTCTAATTTTGATTTCTTCTCGTTCTCGGCCTGCGTACAATTGTTATCTACACTTCATTTGTTCTCACAGAGCATCAAAAAATTACCTCCCGGAATGGAATCGTACAGATTCTACCCGACCACTAAGTCCTTATCACTCAGAAAGACTTACTCTTTAATAAAAATTCACATAACAATGGTTTATTACACATAAACCATAATTTCTCAATTACAGAAAACTCAACACGTAAAAGGAATTCGTTCCATTATGGATCACTCGGCACATAACAGAAATGACAAAAAGTCATAATGAAATTTGATTTCTCATTAATTAACAAATTTAAAAATACAATAAAACCTGCTTACAACTTAGCTTTAGCTAATTCTCTCTTTGCATTGCCTTCTCTTCCTATAGAGAACCCTCTCTGTCTCTCGGGCTTCTCCTCTCTCTTTGTAGGATTCCTCTTACCCTATCACACTTCACACACTTATTTACGCGTCTATCTAACTGAAAGTGGTTTGTCATTTATTAGCTTTTAAACCAACTCTATCTTCTCCTCTCAATCCTAATCTATTTTCTAAATCTTCTAGAGTCATCCCTCCATCTCAGGGATTTGTTACATAGTTCATTATGACTAATCTCTTTAACTAATGAGTCAACACCTATCTAGAACCTTTTAGAATAATACTTGTGAACTATGAAGTTTTTAGAAGACTTTATAATGATTATACAAATAAAATGTCCCTATTGGACCAATGTCAAGACCTTAGCCTTGAATTACATTACAAATTTAACTTGAGGCTAGATGCTCCTGCATCTCCAGAGAAGTAAGTCAATATTTTGGAAGGAAGGTGGCTTCACTCGATGGATTAGTAGATATATCAAGGTGTTGTGTGAGGAATATGAGATTGTGTGTGACTCAGGAAACTAAATTTTAGAGAATTAATCTCTACTTCAAGAAGACATCAAGGTTGTGCTATTTTCAATGAAGTATGGGCAAAGCATTAATTGATTTGCGAATAGATCTGCTCAATACGTAAGAAAAAACATTGATTACGCTCAGCAACAACTAAAAAAAATAAAATGGAATCCCCATTCGTATCTAATGGGGAAAAAAATATCACAATACCCCCCAAAAAAAATATCAACAAGGTAAGAAATGCCCGCTTTGATACTAGGTAAGAGTATTAATTACTCATGTAAAAGTACATAGAAAAAATCCATTATATAATAATGGAGAAGGATTATTGTTAGTTAAAAGTTAACTATAACAACTGGGAAGATATAAATCCTTACCTGAACTTACAAATCACTATAGAAAGCTCATCGGGAAAATAATTATTGGAAAATACCAACTCTAACATGATCAACCCCAATCTTGAAAACCAAAATTGTCGCTTTGTCTTTACTAGTGTTAAGAAGAAAATGACCATTGCGAAGATTATAACTCATTCTCACAAGCTTCATAGTTAAATTGGGCATTGGTCAATTCTCAAAACATCGTAGAATGAAAGAGTGTGTCACATTTGTAATATTAAGAAGGTTGAAGATGAAAACTAATTATCTTATAGTCAAATTCGATCTAATTTTTAAAATATTTGTCACTCTACCAACCTTCTCGACCTTTTAGCTCAACAAAACTATGGTTATATGGGAACATTTCTCTCACTTCGTTTTGAACATAAGAATACAATTTTAAATAATTATAGTTAATCTAATATCTTCTAAAGGTTTGATAAACCATATAGGTCTTAGTGGACATTCATCATCAATTTATTTAAGAAAAACTAAAATATAAATATAAATATTATTTATATTTAAATTATTTTGAATTAAAATTTACATTGATATATACTCTTTTGCATATACTTGATATATATATTTTGACAACACAATAATTTTATTTTACTTTATTTTTAATTTTATACAAACTATTACATTTAATTCATATATATTAGAACTAAGGTTCTAATAGCCTCAAGGGTTAGCTCAAGTGGTCTAGAGCTAGACATTAAGTTCTTTGATATTGTTGCTAGTCGTTGCTGATAAAGGGTTTGACTCTTTTCTATTCCCTTGGGGAAAGGCCCCAAAATTAGGGCCAACAATTTACCCAGTTTACATCCACAAAATGTGGGGAAGTACTCTCGGTTTTCCCGTGATTTCATTCCAAGTTAAAAAAATGGAACTAAGGTTCTAATATATTCAACTATACTAAGGTATTTTTACGCCCTAGAGTTGGGTGTGCCTTTAACTAAGGTGTGTCCCAAGAGAGACATCCACATTGCACCATTTATGATGTCTATAATGAAAACAATTCACCATTATAGTGGATTCCATTGGAGGTTTAGAAATGGACCAAGGCTTCGATGATGAAGAATAACTAAGAGGAATGTGTAATAATACACCTATTCAAGTGGCTAAAAACCAATATTTGGTGTTTCCACTTGAGCACATATGGGTTTGTACAAGGGTGACTTGGTGGAACAAGCACCATAATGGCGCGACACAGTCAAGCATCCCAACTTACCTAAGTGAGGAGGAAATCAAGTAGAGATGAGAGAATGCAGGTTTTTTGTGGCACATTCACCACAAGATCACAGCATGACCAAGGATTTCACCCCCAAAACCATTCTGAACAAATTGACCCAAGTATGGATGAACCAAGCGATTGATAAAGTGGGTATGGACCAAACAGGACTTAGCAACTTGGATGGACCGAGTGTGTTAGAAACTAAACAAAAATAGAAGAAAATATATATCAATGCCTTAGAAATAAGCCACTTCGAGGGGGAAACCTTCAATACATTACATGAATGAACAATTCTTGGATGATACAAATGAAAAAAACCTCCTTTCTATACATAGGAGTCCATGGGGCCACAATGTAATCCTAGTGGGGCCACAATATAATCCTAGCTGGCCTAACAATAACAATGTAAGGGCACAATAATAACAATATTGGGGTTATAGGGGGCTACAATAATAACAATAAGGGGGCTACACTAATAACAATAAGGAGCTAAACTAGTAATATAGGGACCTAACATTCCCCTTTCCTTCAAAAAAGTGTTGTCCTCAATGCTTGAGTAGCTCTGGGTGCTTCTGTATAAAATTCTCATCCTCCCATGTAGAATCTTCAGTGGGTAAGTTCTTCCACTTGATGGGATACTCTGAAATTGATCGATTCCGTAGTTGTCGAGTTCTTGTTTCCGTGACCGCTTCAGGTTCCAATATGATTTTTCCTTCCTCATCAAGTTCTGGCAATATTGTTTGAACTGGAAGATTTTCACCTATAACCTTGTTTAAGCATGAAACATGGAAAACTGGATGCACTCGCGAAGAAGCAGGAAGCTCCAATTTGTATGCCATAGTACCAATCTTTTGCAACACCTTGTAAGCACCATAGTACTTTGGCGATAATTTATTATCCTTCTTAGCTTGCTTGAGGGACATTTGTTTGTATGGTTGTAGCCGTAAAAATACCCAATCTCCTACATCAAAACTTCTCTCGCTACGATGTTGATCTGCCTGTTGTTTCATTCGATTTTGTGCAAAATTCAGGTTATCCTTTAAGAGTTGGAGAACTTCTTGCTGATGCTCGATGTGATCTTCCACTGCTTGAACCTTCGAATTTTCCCTTAAAGATGATGTGATGGGTGGTGGATGATATCCATAAAGTGCCATAAATGGGGTCATTTTTGCTGCAGTATGGAAGGAAGTGTTATACCACCATTCAGCAAGAGGTAACCACTTGACCCATTGTGTTTGTTTATCACATACAAAACAACGAAGATATCCTTCCAAACATTTATTTACTATCTCAGTTTGACCATCAGATTGAGGATGATAAGATGAGCTATGAGCTAATTGAGTACCCAAACAAGAAAATAACTCCGTCCAAAAATTTCCAGTAAAAATGGGATCTCTGTCGCTCACAATAACCCTTGGGCTTCCATGTAGCTTTTGAATTCTATCCATAAATGTAGTAGCAACCGTACTTGCTTTAAATGGATAAGATAATGCACAAAAGTGTGCATACTTGGTAAGTCTATCAACTACCACCATGATGACACTCTTTCCTTCGAACTTAGGTAAACCTATCAAGGTCGACAATTTTGTCACCCCTAGAGACAGCCTAGAGTTGCTATAGACCAGTGCCTAGGACATCTTAAT